>OZ012735.1:647507369-648107369 GCA_963859935.3 Lathyrus sativus | reverse complement strand
CGGTTCCATTTTTAAACCAAACCCTCGACTCGCCGTCGAGCCATTTCTCAAACCATTTCCATTCCAAGACGTTTTGCACGCGAAAATAGGTATAGCCCTTGATCCAACGTCAAACAGATTTTTCATAATAAATATCAATCAACTAACAACTATTTAACTCATTTTCAAGGTGTAAAGAGGGGGATTAAGTCTTTGGTCTCTTTTTCGATTGTTTGGATGCGAGTTAACTTACTCGTGTGTGAGCAGTTGACGCCTCTAAACAACATTAACAACTTGACAACGTTTGACCATCTTCCAACCAGTCATTATTCAAACATCGTTCAACTACAATCTTCTTCTAAGATGAAAAAGAGAAATAGTCAAGTCTTTGACTAATTCTCCCGATTACTTAAGCTCGAGGAGTGTTTTTTAAGCTTTAAGTAATTGTCATCCGATCCTAACCTCACCTTTCAAATACAACTATTCTTTTAAGATGAAAAAGAGAAATAGTCAAGTTTCTGATTCGTTCTCCCGATTACTTAAGCCCGAGGAGTCTTTCTTAAGCTTCAAGTAATCGTCATCTGATTAAACTCACCTTTCGAGCACAACCTTATCTTCATGATGAAAAAAGAGAGATAGCCAAGTCTTTGAATCTTTCTCCCGATTACTTGGGCCCGATGAGCCTTTCTTACACTTCAAGTAATCTTCATCCACATCCAACTTCAAACCAATTAAACCTCATCTTTTCGTGGTTGTTACCACGAACTACAGATGCTCTGATTCTTCATTCACTCTTGAATGTAAGATACGTAGGCACAAGATCGCGATGATCTTGGCGAGCACAATTTTCTCCATCTTCCGTTTCCCCCCATCCTTTCCCGTAGTCGAACTACGACACTTTGATTCCTCATTCTCGTCTGAATGAGCATACGTAGGCACAAAGACCCCAATCCTTAACGAGCACCTTATTCTATAACCACCCATTTTCCCCTTATCGTCTCTATCCTTTTATAGTATCGCTTAGTATTTAGTATCGAGAAGAGAATAACTAAGTTTAGCTAATGCTCATCATAATTCGAATTAAGAGGTTCCCGTTGAGTACAACGGACATGAGGGGTTCTAATACCATCCCTTCGCGTAACCGACTCCCAAACCCGGAATATCAGGTTACGACAGCCGTGTTCCTTTCGTTTTAAGAGGTTTTCTCGATATTTACCTCTCCCGTTTATTCGGGATAAATAAAGTTTGGTGGCGACTCTATCGAACCGCATATCCGCGCCTTTCGCGCGAGGTTCGTTTCTCAGAAATATCTCCGTGATTTTTCGAGGTGCGACACTATTGTGCAGGAATTAGGCACAAAATTGAGAAGAGTAAGACACAAGAACTTTGACAAGGAAACCACGTCAGCAGCAAAACATCAACAAGTTCGCACAGCAAACTTCCTAACGAATTTACTCAGGAAAATCATCAACAAGTTCGCATAGTGAACTTTCCAGGTAAGGCCCTTGGGAACCTAACACAAGGATGGATAAACCCTTTTTGTGTCAAGATTAGAGGTAGCTAATTTTGATTTTATGTATTCCTCTTAATCTTTTGTATGTGAACAAGGCTTTGATCAAAATAGATGAAGTTATTTGCTATATTTTGTTGTATTTATGGTTTGAATTGCTTTAGACATAAACTTTTCAAGTCTTGACCTAATTTCTTCATCTATCAACTAACAAACTTGTCGCAGTGTTAATTGGATACCAAGCTATTGGATTAACTTGAATCTTGATTCATGGTTCACCACCGGTCTTTAATTTGTCCAAAGGAAGGGAAAAAGATCGAATTACCCACAAGATGTAATAAAAATGAAAAGCTAGAGAGTTTAGGTTCGGGGGTTGGTTAAACTTAGGGAAGGTGCTAGCATCCTAAGAATCTGTAGTACTCTACAAGAACCTCTTGTTTTATTGTGTTTATTGCTAAGGGTTATCTGCTTAAGGGTGAAAGACCTAGTGGTTTATTTCTAAGTATACTCGCCAAGAAATTGCATCTTGTGCCTATATATCCTGACGGGAATGGAATTAGAGTACTTGTAGTTCCCTTAAAGGGTTTGAGGAACCACTGACTGTTGGTCAAAGTTCCAAAGGGGTAAGGTTTTGTTGATTGATTCTAGGAGAAAAGACGAGTCATCATCTTAAGGGAGAACACTCGACTTAACCCCCATAACTTGCAGGAGATGGTCTTTGCATCGTCTTGAGAGAAGGGCTCAAACACTCGGATTTATTGACGAGTATGCCACTATCTCTCTCAAGCGGAAAAGATCTACATCTCACGATTGAGTTATGGGGCAGAAGAATTATATCTCGACGGTCAAGATGACTCACGTCTAATTCTCTTGTATGGAGAATAGTTTGAATTGAATTGTATGGTTTATCTAAGTTATAAAAGAAAAAGGTCCTCTTTAAGAGGTAGGATCTAAACCTAAATTGATCAACTTGAAAAATATCAAGGATCAAGCGGGGAGAATGATGCATATGAGGTACAATACGCACAAATTATTGAGTCATGCATAGGTTCTTCCTTTGGACATACAATGTGTAACACCCCACTTCCCGAAATAAAATAAAACACAATTTAATGCAATTAAACATCAGAGTTTTCCCTCAACAGTGGGATATCACATCAAAAGTTCATCATACTTTTCATTAAAAAGGTTTTCACTACAAAACAACGAAAAATACTCGTTTTGGTTCATCAGTCACGGCCATCCGCCAAATAAATAAAAATAGTCATTAATAAAATTCACTAAGGTGATACGTTAACAGGAAATTAAACATGTTCAACTAAATAATCACAAAAACGCCCAAGTCCTGTGCAACGTATCAGAGCATCCTAGACTCAACTCGCACACCACTATCCAGCTAGCTAAGCACCTGGGTTATCTGTACTTCCGAAGAAGCACATACCACAACAACAACAACAAAGAGGTGAGAAAACTTGATCAAAATTATTAGCAATGATATACATGAATAAAGATAGCATCTACAACAATCATCACCCGACCAACACCATTCACGACCTACTGTCCACATATCAACACAACACGTAATAATGCAATTATGCAACTCGACACCATGCATGCGGTACCGACTCAATGGTTCATTCAATCGAATCCGGATAGATCACATACACCCCTATTTGGCAATGATCTATCCCCACCATTCTCCACAGAGGAGTACGGGTGAATCACTTACGCTCCTCCTGAGACATGATTCGACCCCACCAAAACACCATGATATGTAAGACACCAAATGCATACTAATCAGTTCAAGCACACTAAGTGCACACGATCCTCCTGATCACATCACCATATATCATTTATATATATTCCACATCTCACCGTGCATTATACATATATAATACACACACAATTATGTTAATTAAATTCAACATCATATAATTTCACTTTTTAACACCAACTACACACTATTCACCACCAAACATCATCCCCATACCCATCATGACCACAGAGGTCCCTCAAAACACGGGCACAACACCAAAACAGCAAAATTCCCATTTTTGGCACCTCAGAGTGGCCATACGCGTATTGGCCCGTGCCATACGCGTATGACTTAATCACACGCCAAGGTCATACGCGTATCATCTCCTCATACGCGTATGCCCAGAGGCAATTCTCCACTCAATACGCATACCACAACTCCATACGCATATTGCCTAGCCTTGTACGCGTACCATACACGTTTGGGTAGAGGGTCGTGTCACAAATCTCTCTCCTGCCACTCATACGTGCATTTGCCTCCCTTTTTCCCCCTTCCATACGCATATGGACTAGCCCCATACGTGTATGGCCAGATCCATTATGCATTTGACCAGGGACTTCTCCTCTGCACTTTCTGTTACAAATTTTATTCATTCCACACTTCTACTCAGTCCATTATGTTACTACTCTTAGTCCTAGGCCTGTAATTATCATCTATGTTGTGTTCTAACATTGTTACTATGATTCTATCTTACTCCAATTTGTTATCCTATCAGTTTTCCTCTCCAGAACTCATCCTTATGTTCTTCAATGTTATCACCATCAGTTACACAAAAATTCACCAAAATCACACCAATGTGTGTACGAATTCATCATCAACAACAACAACAATCAACAGATCATCATACAATTCAGATTCATACAATTCCTATGGGGTTAATGAATCCCCTCTACCCAATTCATGCATAAATCAGTTAAAATCAGTCTCTCCCCCCTTACCTCGATCACTTGATCATTTGCTGCAGAATTCTTACGAATTTGGACTGCCTTAGCCTTGTTCTTGTTCCTCTTTGATCTTCTTCCTTAGTCTCTCTCTAACCGTTTATCGTGTAATTTTTTATTTATTTATCTAAAAACCCTTTAATATTCCTTAATCTTAATTTTAATTACTAATTTCCCAATAATACAAACAATAATAATAATAATAATAAAATAACAATATTACTATTAATTATTAAATTATTATCATTATTAATTATATTATATTATTATTATACTCTTATTTTATTAAACAATTCTTATAGTCTAAGGGCACTCTCCAACGCACTTCGACACACCCCCACATAAGGGCACCCAAAGTAAAATAATGCCAAAAAGACTAAATAATTAAAATGGGTGTTACACAATGCGGTAACGATAAATAACAATGCAAAGACGATGATAAAATAAAATCCAGACAAACATATATAAAATGCTCAAAATCAATGACAAGCCCTGAGTCGTGAACATTCAACATAAATCGGTGCTAGAACGGGAAGGTGTCGGGAGCGCAGGTTGATTAAGTTTTATGCGATGTGGATTTTAAGAAAATCGTTGGATTAATTTTATTAGTTTTAGATACAATTTTGTGTGAATTAATTTTTATTAAAATAAGGTTGAGAAAAATTTAGATTTTCTAAATAGAACTAAATTAAAAAAATAAGTTTTTTTTTTAGAGAAAAGTTTATTATTAAATATGGGTTTTTAGTTAATATTATTAAAGATAAAAGTTAAAAAGTCAGGAAAATAGTTTTCTTATTAAATAAAATAGTGTCGTTATTTTTAATAAATAAATACAAGTTTTAGATTATAAAATAGTTTTTTTTATGAACAATCATCATATTATTATATGAAAAAGGGGGGAATTTAAAATGATGAAATAAATTAAATAAAGTGAATAAAAAAGATTTTTATTAAATAAAGAGCAAATTAATAAGTTAATTAATTAAGAAAGAAAAGTTGATCTAAATAAAGTTAATTAGAAAAAGTTAATTTAAATAAAATAGATTTATTAGTAAGCTATTAACTTAATAAAGGTTGATTAAAAAAAGATAATTAGTTAATTGAATAAATTAGAGTTAAGTTAAATGATTAATTAATTAAAAAGACAGATTATGGAATGGTTTAGTAGTAATGGGTGATTAACGGTTAATGAGGGGGGAAGTCGGGCGCATGGTTATGTGTGGTAGGCCTTGAGGGGCTTACCGTGAGCGTGTGATCTGGTGCGTATGATGAGGATCAAACGGGCGACGAATGGTCAGGATGTGGGTGTGCGCGGTAGTACCGTGGGTGCACGTGTACAGATTCGTCTGATATTGTTTTGAATATTTTGGATTCGTTGGCATTTTGGAAAGTTTGATATTAATGGTTGTTGATGGTGAATACCCGTTTGCGGATCTGTGCTGTTTGGAAATTTTTCATTTTATGATTTTGATGTTGTTGGATGTTGTCCATTGATGTTTTCAGATTTGGATTCGCTTTGCCATATTTTCCAATTTTGGATCTTACGTTGTTTTAATGAGGATGGCCGATTTTGGAAAAAATTTCTTTGGATAGTGCTTGAAAAAACGGACCGTGTTCTCTTCCTTTTCTTCTTGCTGTGAAAATTCACTTGTATTATTTTTTAAGAACAAACATTGCCTTGATTATGCTCGATGATGTTGGAAAAAAAGTTGCACTTGGTGATGATGACTTAGTCTAAACCGTTGAAAAAAAGAAGTCGCTACTGCTCTGTCCATTTTCTTGGAAGCTGATGGCAATTCCAAATTGCTGCCCTTCCGTCTTTTGGCCCGATGATGATATTTTCCTGAGGATCGTAAAAAAACAAAAATCCTCTTCTTTTGAACTTCTGGTGGATTACTAGTTGCCTTTCTGTCCATTTTTTTGCAGGTGCAGTAGATGATGGAGATGAAGATGAAAGCTTGAAGGTCCTTGAATTTTAGAAGTCTTAGGATTTAGTTTTAGGAACTTCTTGATGTAACCAAATAAAAACTTGTAACAAAAAAAAATAGTAATCTTTGTAATCCAAATGTAACTGGTAATAATAACGTAAACCAACTAATTAATGAAGATTGATGTCTTGTAATCCAAAAAAACAATCTTGATTAAGAACTTAAATCAAATGCACACGGTTGACTTAAAAGAACTTGAATGCTTGCAACCCGAAAAGTCCTCTTCACGTCTTAAAAAGTTTTAATAAAATGAAACCGTCTGGCCAAATCTTGAAGTCAAACCCAACACGCCTGACGCACCACATTTCCACTGTGATCTTGATTTGCGAATTAAAAACGGATTGAAAATGGTAACTGGAACACTTCAAATGAATAGAACTCAATCCTCTGGCGTAAGGACCAAAAATAACACTGTCACATCTTGGAAGATCACAAAATTCAAAGTATAAATGATTCTGCCTTTTTAGAAATGATGTCCTGTGACTTTAAACCATTTTGAAAATGACACTGCGCCATTTGAAAGTGATCCAGAGATAGCCTGAGATGCTTAGATTCGATAGAAACAATATCATCAACTTGACATTCCTGCACAAACTTGTTAGTCGCAATAAAAATAAATATGAAAGCATAAAGCCAAATAACGCAAGAAACGCACAAAGAGGTGGGATATTAAAGTAAAAAATTAGGGTGTGACAGATGCCCCTATTTAACTTTCTTCTATCCGGAGATATGGATATTGAAATCTTCGTCTCAATGCGATAGGAGGGACTTAAATACAAACATTGCACAAATTTTTGGCCCTAAGATACCACCGAATGCATATGATATGCAATGATATGAAAATGCAAGACAGAGGGTTCTGTGGAGACATGATGCCACATGGGAAAAAAATAGACACAGCACGCGAGAAACACAGGAGCAACGAAAAACAGGCTCAACGAAGCGAAACTCCACGGGGAAAGGAAACAACCAGCATTGGGGAATCTCCAAAAATAAAGATATAATATAATACCACCAAGAGTACAGTTGCTTAAACAATGGGCGAGAAACTTGAAAGTGAAGGATAACCTACTACCGATGTGTGGTAGCCTAAGCAAAGGTATCCAGTTGGAACAAAGAACGCACGTTACCTACTATCAAATACATGATAGCCTAAGCAAAGGTAACGTGGAGGAAAGATGACCTACTACCAATCCTGGTAGCCTAAGCAAAGGTATCTGTCCAAAATGATATTGTATATTACCTACTATCAGATGTATGATAGCCTAAGCAAAAGTAATAACCCAAAAGAACGGTAAATTACCTACTATCACACGTATGATAGCCTAAGCAAAGGTAATAATCCAAAAGAATGGTAAATTACCTACTATCAGACGTATGATAGCCTAAGCAAAGGTAATAACCCAAAAGATACGGTAAATTACCTACTATCAGACGTATGATAGCCTAGGCAAAGGTAATAACCCAAAAGATATGGTAAATTACCTACTATCAGACGTATGATAGCCTAAGCAAAGGTAATAACCAAAAGATACGGTAAATTACCTACTATCAGACGTATGATAGCCTAAGCTAAGGTAATAACCTAAAAGATACGGTAAATTACCTACTATCAGACGTATGATAGCCTAAGCAAAGGTAATAACCCAAAAGATACGGTAAATTACCTACTATCAGACTATGATAGCCTAAGCAAAGGTAATAACCCAAAATATACGGTAAATTAACTACTATCAGACGTATGATAGCCTAAGCAAAGGTAATAACCCAAAAGATACAGTAAATTACCTACTATCAGACGTATGATAGCCTAAGCAAAGGTAATAACCCAAAAGATACGGTAAATTACCTACTATCAGACGCATGATAGCCTAAGCAAAGGTAATAACCAAAAGATACGGTAAATTACCTACTATCAGACGTATGATAGCCTAAGCAAAGGTAATAACCAAAAGATACGATAAATTACTTACTATCAGACGTATGATAGCCTAAGAAAAGGTAATAACCACAATAAACCTCCCCACGCTTGAAGGTTAAATGCCATGAACAGGTCTCAGTTTATTAAAATAAACCTCCCTACGCCTCAAGGTTTGTATGCCAAGAAAGAGTCTCAGTTTCTTCCTGGAATGGCGAATACTTGTGAGAGCATCTTCACAGGGAAATGAAAATTCACTGGAGGTTAAAGACTTCAGCGGTAACCCATAATGTACTGGAGATTATAAAACTTCACTAGGGATCTTCAGAAGAGATGTAAGCCGGTTGATTTGCAAATATGACTTCTCAAATAAAGAGATATATCAAATGTGATAAACTTCACCAAAATTCTCGGGAGAGATGCCATTTGATGGAATTAGACTTATAATAGACTCACTAGGGATACATTCCTGAGGAGTGTCTTTGTTGTAGCTGTAAAATATAAAGAGAAAATATTTGTAAAGTCCTCGACAAACTTCTCTGACGGAATTCCGAAGAGATACCATTTGACGGATGGATAATCTTGATAAGTCACTGAGGATGGACAAACTGTCTTGAGGAGATTGCCACTTGTCGTTTTAATAGAAAGCCTGATCAAAATGAGTTGCTCAAATAAAGAGGTCGCCTGTAGTCTAGGTATAAAATACTGTAATATTGCTGGAGAAGTACTTTGTCTTCAATAGTGATATTCAAACAGATTCTTCCTGGGGAGTAAAAATGCAAAATAAATGCACGCCCAATCCAAGTTCAAAGGCCTGGAGATATCCAAAAACGTGATTGTCGGGGACCGAAGTTCAATTCAGGAAATAACTGAAGAGAAACTGTAAAGCAAGACTCGACCATTAAGGTATGAACTCAAAATGGGACTTAGCTAAAACAACCGTCTTCCACGAGGATCGAACTCTATGGGGAAATATAAATATCACACTCTTTCTGCCTAGGGCTAACAACTCTAATTGAAAGGAGAAGACACACCCAATCACTTGGGGATAAATACGGCCAAAGCGACTGAACAAACAAACACAAACATGAAAAATGCATATGCCATGCTATCTATCTATATGTTATGCGTATGCTAAAGATAGAGATGAAATAAACATCTCAGACGAAAGGCACTCAAACCAAATCTTCACAAATCAAACATCGCCTGGAGAATATAAGCTTGCTCTAGAATTGCCTCTGGGAAACAAAATATTAGACTAATCTTCGAAGATAGAAGCATCACTGTGGATAGGTGGAGAACCATATATGGGATCACTGTCCTGCTTCAAGGCTTCAAAACCTCTATGGGGAATAGAAAATATTCCTCTTGCCAAGATAATCTCGGTTATCATGTTGAAGGTGAGAATAAAGATCTACTGGAAATGGATCCATCTCATAATTGGAGATACTTCATGGATAAAATAAGTATCCACTTCACTGGAGAGATTCATACTGGAGTTGTAGATGGAGATACCTGAACTGAGGTTTCACAAGGGATAAAATAAATATCCACTTCAATGGGGAAACCTGGGTTAATAAAGCTGTTGAAAATGCCAGAGTCAAAACTCAATGGGGATGAAATAAACATCCGCTTTGCTAGGAAGACTAGTGTTGTAGAAGATCCACTGAGGAGTAGAATAACATCCACTTCATTGGGAATGTGAAGTTTAAGAAGATTCACTGAGGATTGAAGATATCATCCGCTTCATTAGGGAAGTGAAGTAAATCACTGGGAACCTCAAGTCACCAACTGGAGATTTCTTGCATGGAAAATATTCGTTGTAGAATCGTCACAACCACCTTTGATTCTCAAATTCCCCAAGTCACACGGTTCATGAGAAAAAATTCATCTCAAGAGGATTTTACAGAAAACATGGCATCCAAATGCCCAACTGTTTTCAAACTCTTGGAGAGATTCATCGAATCTCGACGTAACTGCCCTTGATTGACGGTATCATGTATAACTGAGTCTTCAAACTTGTGCTTTAGGTATGGTCGAACTTGTAAAGAACATACTGCTTGGAAATAAATGGCCCCAGGTCAGCAGAGTCTTCAAGTTCCAAAATAACAAACTTAACACTGATGTTCGCATGTAAGCTTTCTAAGATATCAAGCGAAGTTAGTAAGTCAGAAATGTTAAATCTGAAACTGTTAATGCAACACGCATGTTTGTCTTGAAGTTTTTTTTTGAAAAAGATATCACAATAACTTGTGACCGAAATCACTAGTTAGGAATTAAAATTTTTTTATAAGGCCAATACCAGATTTGAGCATAGCTCATAGGAGTCAGGAAACGTTATCTCATCCAGTATGCTTTCAAAATGAACCCCACCTCAATTAGGACTTTCGAGGGTTGTATATGGGCTTAGTTTACAATCTGTAAAACAAAGGAATAAAGGTCAAAGTATATTTATACCCACCTATTTTTAAAAGATGTTCATTCTCATATTTTTTGATACCCTGCCCCAGGTTAAAAACGAGGTTTTGATTTTGGAAAAAAAAAGATCCTTCAACAAGGCTTAAAGGAGTTAAAGAGGGATTAGCTTCCTTATATTTCTGGTGTTTAGGAGGTTTGAAACAATGCCTTACATCATCAGTAGGGTTTTTATTCAAAAGCATACAATGAGAGATTCTACGTTTTACTTCGTCATCCTCCTTCCAATTATTCATCAAAGTGAGAAAAATTGGGTAGATTTAACATTATAAAATTATGAAAAACAGTTTACGAATGGGTTTCTTCAAGACAAACATTTTACTGCATTAATTATTCTAAATAACAAGTTCTTACAAGCCAATCATGCTTTTAATCAAAGAAATAGAATACACATAAGAAAACGGAATAAACACTTTGATGAGCCCTTCTCAGGATTTTATTAAGTCTTCGTATGGAATGGAGAGGCTTACAGAAACGTATGATATGTAGCCTTCAGATTCATCCTCAGACACTACATTGATATGAGGAGGATGGATGGTCCTTCTGCTGCGGAATACCTCTTTAATTGATGGAAACTCTTGACTTCTGATAACCTGTTGAGCATAACCGGTAGTAAAGCCGAAGCCTTCTTTGTTCTTATTCTCTGGTAGAAATAACATCTTGCCCCAACCTTCTTGAGAACCACTGTTCACAACCTGCTGCGTGTCCTTGAAGGATGACATAGGTATTCTAGACTTCTGAGCACCATTGTCCACAATCGATAAGGCTTGAAATTGTGTCCCAACTTCTTCTTCAACTTCAACATAGGAAAGTGATGATAAATGGCTCACCACTAAAGCTCGTTCTCCATAAATTGTAACCGTCTCGCCTTCAAAAGTATACTTCAGCTTCTGATGTAGAGTAGAAGTAACTGCTCCAGCCTCATGTATCCACGGCCTCCCTGACAAACAGCTATAGGCGGTGCGAATGTCCATGACCTGAAACGTGATCATAAATATTTGTAAACCAATGGTTATTGGTAGATCCACTTCACCAATTACCGTATTTCTGGATCCGTCAAAAGCCTTGACAATGACATGGCTTGTCCTCATTGGTGGTCCCTGATACGACAGCTTTGACAGAGTAGTCTTGAGCATCACATTCAAAGAGGACCCAGTGTCAACCAACACACTAGACAAGGAGTCATTTCCACAATTCACCGATATGTGCAACGCCATATTATGCTTTCTTCCCTCTTCCCTCTTCTGGAAGATCTTCCTCGATCGCTCCTTGTTACTCTGCTTATGTCCGTGATATTAACAACCGAAAGTAAAGTAGGCAAAGGTACCTTCTTTCCGTTTTCCGTCATCGTGGTGTTATATCTATAAGGGACCGCCTTATTAGAAGTCTAAGGGGTGAGCCCAGACACATTAATCACCAAAGGAGTTATAGCTAGTCTTCTACTATCATAGGTAACTTCGATGCGCACCACTTCTTTAAAGTGAGGCACTATAACAAACACTTCCTCAGTCTTTTCACTTGAAACCTTCTGATCACTTCTTCCCAAATAACCTTGGATCATGTTCACAGAGGACGAACCATGCTGGGGTAAAGGATTATCCTGCACGTTAGGATTGGAATCTCTGAAGGATAAGATTCTGCACTTAATCACTCTTTGAACGCCTGCCTTCAAACCATAGATGTTCTCAATGTCATAACCTGTAGCACCTTGATGGTACGGGCAAAATCTATCAGCTTTGTACCAGTATGGAAGATTCTTGTGTTAGAGCACACATTGGTGTTTAATATATCTCTATGTTTTGATGATAACACTAATGAAATTTTGTATTAAGAAAATATATACTCTAATTTTGTTCAAGTTTTTTTTGTTTCGGATATTAAATTAAATATTCTTATGGAAGCAAAAATGCATCTGAACATTACTCTACGCAAAGCTCTGAGCGTCAGAAGCAACTCATCAGAAGACTCTGAGCGCTACCAAAAGAGACTCTGAAGTAGAAGTTGCAGAAGACTCTGAAGCAGAAGCTGCAGAAGACTCTGAAGTGTAGCTGAAGATTTGTATGAAGAGTTTCAAGCATTGTTTCAGAAGACTCTGGAAGTACTTTACCCTGCAAGTATAGAGGCTCTGATATTCAACTCTGCTCTGATTGAGATACTCACGCTGAAGCACATTAGTTGCAAAACTCTGATGACATCAAGACTCTGATCAGTTCAAGACTCTGATGTTGATAACTTTGAGACAGAAGCTTGTTGAAGAAGATTTTATTCAAAGATATATCCGTTGGCATATTCCAAACGACTCTTTCCTTATTTGTGTATGGAACAGGAAATCAGACAAAAAGGATTTGTCTGAACATTCCTCTTCTGGGAAAGCTAGAGTCATTAGAAGACAAAAGGCTACAACTACACAGCAGTGCATAGTCTCCAAGCTTTGGACTTTCTGCTCTATAAAAGGATGTCTTCAACAACATTTAAAAGTTGACGAATTACTTGACAAATTATTCAACAACTCTCATACAAACATACTTATTCAAAGATTAAATAGTTTTTATTCATTCTTAATCTAAGTGTAAAAATCACAGTTGTGATATAGCTTTTTAGAAGCATCTTAAACACTTGTTAGTTTACATTTATTTGTAAAAGGTTCCTTAAGAAGACCAAGTTGTGGTCAGGATTTCTTGAGAAGACTAAGACAGTTTGTCTTAGTGGTTGACACTGTAATCTGTTTGAATATAGTGGATTAAGTCCTTGTTGAGAAAGGCAAATCACCTTGGTAGGGTGGACTGGATTAGTTGAGTTCAACGAACCAGGATAAAAATACTGTGTTATTTTTTACTGCCATATTAATTTCAAAACCCTTATTCAACCCCCCTTCTAAGTGTTTTTCCCACCTTCAGTTGGTATCAAAGCTTCGGCTCTGTAGTGCTATCACTTAACCGTGAAAGAGAAAAGATCCAGTGGGAAAAATATTGATATATCTTTGGTTGATACATTATTGTTGAAGCTTCAACATCAAATAACAAATATGAAGACATAGATAAAATAAGCACCAAACCTCCCATGTTTGATGGTGAGAAGTTTGATTACTGGAAAGATAGAATTGAAAGCTTCTTTCTAGGTTATGATGCTGACCTTTGGGATTTAGTCATTGATGGTTATGATCACCCCACTGATGGGGATGGAAAAAAGATTGACAAAAAGTCAATGACTGAAGCTCAGAAGAAAGAATTCAGGAATCATCATAAAGCAAGAACCATTCTACTAAATGTTATATCTCATACTGAGTATGAGAAAATTACAAACAGAGAAACAACATTTGGTATGTTTGAATCTTTGAAGATGACTCATGAAGGGAACTCCCAAGTAAAGGAGACCAAGGCTCTGGCGCTGATCCAGAAATATGAAGCCTTCAAAATGGAGGAATATGAATCTGTAGAAGCTATGTTCTCTAGATTTCAGATTCTCACAGCTGGTTTGAAAGTTCTGGACAAAGGCTACTCCACTGCTGATCATGTCAAGAAGATCATCAGAAGCTTGCCAACCAGATGGAGACCAATGGTCACAACTCTGAAGCTTGCAAAGGATCTGAACAAGATTACGCTGGAGGAACTGATCAGCTCCTTGAGGAGTCATGAGATTGAACTAGAAGAAGACGAACCTCAGAAGAAAGATAAGTCTGTTGCTTTAAAGTCTAACAAATTTGCCAAAGCTTTGCAGGTTATAGAAGAAAGTTATGAAGAATCTTCTTCTGAAGAAGAAGATGAATTGTCCCTACTGTCCAGAAGGATCAAAAAACTCTGGAAGCATAAACAGAAGAAGTTCAGAAACTTCAAGAAACCAGATCAACGTAAAGAGTCCTCTGGACACAAAAGATCTGAAAAGAAAGAGGTGGTCTGCTATGAGTGCAAGGAACCTGGGCACTATAAGAATGAATGCCCAAAACTTCTGAAGGAAAAGCCAAGAAGGAAGTTTGATAGTAAGAAGAAAGTTCTGATGGCAACATGGGATGATTCAGATGCATCTGAATCTTCATCAGAGTCAGAAGAAGAATGTGCAAACATGGCACTTATGGCTGACATGGAGGATCATGCAGAAACATCTGGATCTGAATCAGAATCTGATTCTGAAGAGGTATTTTCTGAACTTTCTAGAGCAGAACTTATTGAGAGTTTATCTGAAATGATGGAAAACTATAGTAAGATTAAGCTAAAGTACAAGAAGCTTGAAAGAAATCTTGTATCTAAGAATGATCTTCTAAAATCAGAAGTTGCTGAGCTTAAAGCAAACAATTTGAAAATTAAAAATGATTTAGAAAAAGCTCAACAAGATTCTGAAGTTGAAACTAATTCAAAATCTAAAAACATTTTAGAAGAGTATGACTATAGTTTCCAGAAGTTTCTGTCAAGAGGCCTAGATAGAAGCAAGATGGCTTCAATGATCTATGGCGTAAGCAGAAACAACAGAAAGGGTATTGGATATGAATCTTCTTCTGAAAAAGATTTAAATCCAACATCTGTTGATAAACTGATCATTAAGCATACTCCTCTGTATACTCACTTTAAGTATGGTCACCTTAATGATATTAAGCACACACGTTCTGATCAGAACACACCTGTGTTTAAACCTAAAGTACGTCAGAACAAACCTGTTGTCAAAAATCAGAAGTTCAGACAAAACTTTAAGGCAACTAACCCTAAAGGACCCAAAAAGATCTGGGTACCTAAGGACAAAATAATATCCGTTGCTGATGTCTTTAGCAGCAAAGTCAAGACACCAATCATGATACCTGGACTTTGGCTGCTCACATCACATGACGGGAAGAAGGTCTATGTTCCAAAGCCTGGAGCTTAGATCTGGAGGAGACGTCAAGTTTGGAGGGAACCAGAAGGGCAAAGTAGTTGGCTCTGGAACTATTGGTAATGGTAACCTTCCTTCCATATCTAATGTCTTACTTGTAGAAGGATTAACACATAACTTATTGTCCATAAGTCAATTAAGTGACAATGGTTATGATATAATCTTCAATAAAAAATGTTGCAAAGCTGTTAGTCAAAAGGATGGCTCTATCCTCTTTAATGGAAAAAGGAAGAACAACATTTACAAAATTAATCTTTCAGAACTTAAGGTTCAAAATGTAAAATGCCTTATGTCTGTTAATGATGACCAATGGGTCTAGCACAGAAGATTGGGGCATATTAGTATGAGACGTATATCTCAGATTAATAAACTCAATTTGGTCAGAGGACTTCCTAAGTTGAAGTTCAACTCAGGTGCTTTTTGTGAAGCATGTCAGAAAGGAAAATTTTCAAAATCTTCTTTTAAAACTAAAAATGTTGTTTCAACCTCAAGACCATTAGAGCTACTTCATATTGATCTGTTTGGACCAATGAAAACTGTATCCATCAGAGGCAAGAAGTATGGATTAATCATTGTTGATGACTACAGCAGATGGACATGGGTAAAATTCCTAAAACACAAGGATGAGTCACATTCTGTGTTCTTTGACTTTTGCAAACAAGTCCAAACTGAAAAGGAATTTAAAATTGTTAAAGTCAGAAATGATCATGGTGGAGAATTTGAAAATAAATTTTTTGATAAATTTTTTCAAGAAAATGGCATTGCATATGATTTCTCCTGCCCTAGAACTCCTCAACAGAATGGAGTTGTAGAGAGGAAAAATAGAACATTGCAAGAAATGGCCAGAACCATGATCAACGAGACAAACATGGCAAAACATTTTTGGGCAAAAGCAATTAACACAACTTGTTATATTCAGAACAGAGTGTCTGTAAGACCTCTTTTGGAGAAGACTCCCTATGAATTGTGGAGGAATAGAAAGCCCAACATTTTGTATTTCCATCCTTTTGGATGTGTATGTTTTATGTTAAATACTAAAAAGAATATGAACAAGTTTGATTCTAAAGCACAAAAGTGTTTCATGCTTGGGTATTCTGAACGCTCTAAAGGCTACAGAGTATACAATACTGAGACATAGATTGTAGAGGAATCAATTCATGTTAGATTTGATGATAAGCTTGGCAATCAAAAGCCAAAGCAGCTTGAAATTTCTGCAGATAGAGAAGTCATTCTCACAAACTCTGAAGACTCAGAGGCAGATAAGGCTCAAGTGAAAGAACCAGAAACAACGCCAGATGCAACTCCCTTGGCTGCTCAGATGAATAACTTGAATATTTCTGAAGAACCAACTGTTAAAGGATCATCCAGAATCAAATCTTCTCATCCAGAAGAAATGATCATTGGAAAGTAGGAAGACCCTATCATAACAAGATCTTTTATCAGATCATTTGGAACATCTTTATTTGGTTTGGTGTCAGTCATTGAACCAACCTCTGTGGATGAAGCTCTGCAAGACAATAATTGGATAATTGCCATGCAAGAGGAGCTAAATCAATTCACAAGAAATGAAGTTTGGGATCTGGTTCCAAGACCAAAAGGATTTAACATCATTGGAACTAAATGGGTCTTCAGAAACAAACTGAATGAGCAAGGAGAAGTTGTTAGAAACAAAGCAAGGCTAGTTGCTCAAGGATATAGTCAACAAGAAGGAATTGACTACACAGATACTTATGCTTCTGTGGCCAGGTTAGAGTCTATATGCTTACTTATATCTTTTGCTGCACAAAATAACATCACTCTTTATCAGATGGATGTTAAGAGTGCCTTCTTAAATGGTATTATAGAAGAGGAAGTTTATGTTCATCAACCTCCTGGTTTTGAAAATAAAAAACTTCCAGAACATGTTTTTAAACTTAAGAAATCACTCTATGGTTTAAAACAAGCTCTCAGAGCTTGGTATGAGAGATTGAGTAATTTTCTTATGGAAAAGAATTTTATCAGAGGCAAAGTGGATACAACTCTCTTCTGTAAATCATTTAAGAAAGACATGTTAATTTGTCAAATTTACGTAGATGATATTATATTTTGTTCAACAAATATTACGCTTGGAAAGGAGTTTGCTCTTTCTATGCAGGCTGAATTTGAGATGAGCATGATGGGAGAACTCAGATTCTTTCTGGGAATTCAAGTTAACCAAACTCCAGAATGCACCTACATACATCAGACTAAGTATGTGAAGGAGCTTCTGAAGAAGTTTAACATGACTGAAAGCAAGTTAGCAAAGACTCCAATGCATCCTACAAGCACTCCGGATAAGGAAGAGGTAAGTAAAAAGGTAGACCAGAAGCTCTATAGAGGTATGATTGGTTCTCTTCTGTATTTAACTGCTTCTAGACCTGATATCCTCTTTAGTGTTTGTCTGTGTGCTAGTTTCCAATCAGATCCTAGAGAATCTCACTTAACAGCTGTTAAGAGGATTCTGAGGTATCTGAAAGGTACTACTAATGTGAGCTTGTGTTACAGAAAATCAAATGAATTTAAATTAGTTGGATTCTATGATGCTGATTATGCTGGAGACAGATTTGAAAGAAAAAGTACTTTTGGAAGCTGTCAGTTTCTGGGAAGCAACTTAATCTCTTGGTACAGCAAGAAGCAACCCACAATAGCTCTTTCAACCACAGAAGCAGAATATATAGCTGCAGCTGGTTGTAACACTCAGATGCTCTGGATGAAGAGTCAACTAGAAGATTATCAGATTTATGAGAGTAGCATTTCTATCTTCTGTGATAATACTTCAGCTATATGCTTGTCTAAAAATCCAATTTTACACTCTAAAGCTAAGCATATAGAAATTAAACATCACTTCATTAGAGACTATATTCAGAAGGGAATTTTAAACTTAAACTTTGTTGACACAGACCATCAATGGGTTGATATCTTTACTAAACCCCTTACTGAAGATAGGTTTAAATTTATTCTGAAAAATATAAGTATGGATTTCTGTCCCGAATAAAATGTTTATCATAAGCAAATTTACTCAGATGCAAAATGTTTAAACTCTGAAGTATTACATCTGCTACTTATCTTCTTTGTTTATTTTCTTTGTGTGTATCTGAACTAACAAGCCTCAGAAGATCTGAACGTTGGCTAACATTTATTTTCTCAAAGAGTTTCAGAAGCACATGCAAGCAAACACGCGTAACTCTGAATCTGAAAAGGTAGAGTGCACAACACTGAAATGACGTTTGAGGTACTGTTTTGAATAATCTTCTCTCGTTTTCCCCCTAATTTGTCAGAATCATTAATGCTTGAAATGATTATATTCTTTTTATTAAATGCAATTAAATGCTAAGTGTAAACGTGCTGAACATGTGACTCTATGTGTGCCCTAATTTTTCTCTATAAATTCCACAACACAACACTTCTCACACTTTTCACTCTCTCACACTCTTGTATGCATTTTTGCTTATTCTATTGCTTCCATCTCTCCTCAAAACCCAAAACCGTTCGTAACCCTATATCTTCAACATCTTCAACAACAATGGCAACTTCTTCATCAACCTCTTCTCAGTTTGCATCAACAATGGTTGTTGTTTCATCTTTTAACATAGGTGTTGTTGCTTTCAAAGAACCTGTTAGAACTCTTCTCACACCAGTTGACAAACTTGAAGTCTTGTGTGAATCAATGGTAGATTTTGACTCCATGGCTGCAAATGGGTTTGATTTGCATCCTATTATTGATGCTCAAGGCTGGGTAAAATACTTTGATAGACTGTTTGGACCAGTTTATCCATATTTGGTGAAAGAATTTTGGATTCACGCATCTGTCTACCCTAAGTTCATAGTCTCTTCAGTTCCGGGAAAAGAGATTATCATAACAAAAGATCTAATTAGGAAGCTCATTGGGTATGAAGAAACTGATGGAGTTTCTCATCTGCTAGCTGGGCATGTTGATATGGATGAAGTATATGATGAAATGATTACATCTGGACAAGCTTCAAACAAGTTTAAGGATCTGAAACCTGAATACAAGATCTGGGCCAAGATTTTTCTGGGTTGTATACATCACATAAAATCAACCAACTCTCCTGATTATGTCAACAATGATCAGATGTACTTCATGTTCTGTCTGAGTCAGAGCACCAAAGTGGATCTGCCACACATTCTCTTCATGCATCTGTGGAACCACATTAATGCATCCAGAGAATCTGTCAAGACCAAGGGTCAGAAGATCAGAACTTGGATTCCTTTTGGAAGGCTGATCTCAGATATTCTGACGGAGAATGGATTGGTGGCTCATCTACATGAAACTGGTTTGAAATAAGAACTTGCTTCTATTATTGAAAAACCTCTGAATGGAAAGAGTCTCCAGAGGATGAAAGTGGTTGATGAACTCACATCTACCCCTGCTAAGCTAAATGTTAAAGAAGTTAGTGAACGCAGACTTCCAGTAGATGATTTCCCTATATTTTCTGCTGATGAACCAATTGAAGCAATTCTGGAATACATTGCACTATGCAAAGCAGATGGAACTCCTGTTCCTGCTGACATTCTGCTAAGTGCTAGAGAACCTGCACCAGATTTTTATGAAGAATATCTGAGGAAGAGAAGACATGCTTCAGAAGAAGAATCTGCAAGCAAGAAGAAACAGAAATCTTCTGAAGAACCAAAGAAGAAGAAAAAGAGAAAAGCTTCTGGAGAAGCTTCATCTGTTCAAATAAAGCGTGTCAAGAAGACAGGTATCAATTCATCTTTACCTAGTATTTTTGAATTAGTAACAGAACATTCAACTGTTAGCTCTGTACCTATACCTTCTGTACCACCTCAACCTCAATCATCTGAACAACCACCCATCTCTGAACCACAAACTTCATATGTTCCCACAACTTTACAATCATCTGAACCATCAACTCAAACTAAACCCGTAACATCTGAACAACCTGAAGAACCAACACCAGAAGAACCACAAGAACCAGAACCACAACAACCAGAACCCCAACAAGCACAACCAGAAGAACATTTAACTTATGATCCACAACCAGAAATTCCTCAACCATCTGAATCCAATATTTCTGATTCAGATATTCTGGACATCCAACCCCTCAAAATTGTCTTTGATGTTTCTTCTACATCATGTTACACTACAGATTCAGGTGAATCTACTGAATCTGACTTACCCCCAGAAGTAACCTCTATCCTTTCTCAACCCACTCCAAATCCAAGACCTACCTCTGATTTTGTTTCTTTTTCTTGACTTAAACCGTTTCCATCTGATGACCTTCCCTATGGACTGAAACTTAAAAACTTTTATCCAAAACGTCAGGCTATCACTGAATCATCTGGCCAAACATTTTTTCCATCTTATCCTCGTCCTATGTTCATTATTCCCACCTTTACTATACCACCCCCACCAGAACAACCCAAAACATCACTTCTGGAAGCCTACCTGAAACCTAAACCTAGGCTGAATGTTGATGTTCTGATTGTTGATTTTGAAAGAGAAATAAAGATCAATTTAGATGCTGTTAAGGAGAAATGCCTCAGAAGCATCAATCTAGATGACTCTGATGCTATTTGGAATAACTTCATATCCAGATTCAACATTGTTGCTTCAAATCTAAAGAACGTTTGCTCTGATGATGTGAAGATCAGATTTGCTGAAGCTGTCAGACAGACTCTCTGGAACATTAACAGATCACCAACTCTTCTTCTGGAGAATACACCTTCTGAAGAATCTGCTATTTCTGAAACTGCTGAAGAATCTGTTCCTACAGAAGCTCCTACAGAAGATTCTGCACCTGAAGACAATCTGATAGATAATCAATCTGCTCTGATGGTCGTGGACAAAGTATCTAATTCTGGAACTCACGCAACTGCATCTGCTATGGTCATTGACACTGCTACATCCTCTGCATCTGCATCTGCTCCTACTTCTTTTGAGATCAAGAAAGATAATCCAGACTTAGAGGAAACGTTTGCTCAGTTAGAGGCCAGCAACTCTGAGATAAGAGCGTGGATGGTCAAACAGGAACAAACTACAAATGAAATCAAAACATGGATGGCTAAGCAAGAGGCATCTACTTCTGAGATTACAAACCTTCTGAAGATGATTGTTTCTCGCCAACCTTAGTTTTTTTTATCTTCTATGTTTGTGCACTTTAAGTGTTGCTTTGTTCTGTTTCTGTATCTTCTGAATTATGTGTTGTTCTGATTATGTACTCTGAATATTTTGCTTCAATGAATCTGAATGTTTTCCTTATCTATTTATATTCTTTTCTTCTGTTATCCTTTTTATGTCTTTAAAAGTTTTCTTTTTTATTATGACAAAAAGGGGGAGAAAATGAAATTCTGATTGTTCACTTAAACAGTTACTAAAATGAAATTCAGACATAATAAATTTCAACTAACATTGAATTTTAGTCTTTCAGAACTATAATGTTTCATCTGACAAAATTCATTGAAGTTATCCCGAGAACCCCCAAATCAGATCTAATCCAAACCAGACTCTGATTCTGAAATGTTAATACAAACCAGGCTCTTAATACAAACCAGGCTCTAATTCTGAAACATTAAACCAGGCTCTGATTCTGGAAAGTATATTCTAACCAGGATTTTAACCAGGCTCGTATTCTGATAAGTATACTCATGCAAAAAGGGAAGTATTTACTTCTATTAGAATATTCATTTCAGGGGGAGATTCTTTATCTGAGGGGGAGTTATATATTTATCCTTTTATTAAAAAAAATTTCCTATGTTTTTGTCATCATCAAAAACGGGAAGATTGTTAGAATACAAATTGGTGTTTAATATATCTCTATGTTTTGATGATAACACTAACGAAATTTTGTATTAAGAAAATATATACTCTAATTTTGTTCAAGTTTTTTTTGTTTCAGGTATTAAATTAAATATTCTTATGGAAGCAAAAGTGCATCTGAACATTACTCTACGCAAAGCTTTGAGTATCAGAAGCAACTCATCAGAAGACTCTGAGCACTGCCAGAAGAGACTCTGAAGCAGAAGGTGCAGAAGACTCTGAAGCGTAGCTGAAGAATTGTATGAAGAGTTTCAAGCATTGTTTCAGAAGACTTTGGAGGTACTTTATGCTGCAAGTACAAAGGCTATGATATTCAACTCTGCTCTGATTGAGATACTCACGCTGAAGCACATTGGCTGCAAAACTCTGATGACATCAAGACTCTGATCACTTCAAGACTCTGATGTTGATAACTTTGAGACAGAAGCTTCTTGAAGAAGATTTTATTCAAAGATATATCCGTTGGCATATTCCAAACGACTCTTTCCTTATTTGTGTATGGCACAGGAAATCAGACAAAAAGGATTTGTCTAAACATTCCTCTTCTGGGAAAGCTAGAGTCATTAGAAGACAAAAGGTTACAACTACACAGCAGTGCACAGTCTCCAAGCGTTGGACTTTCTGCTCTATAAAAGAATGTCTTCAATAACATTTCAAAGTTGACGAATTACTTGACAAATTATTCAACAACTCTCATACAAACATTCTTATTCAAAGATTGAATAATTTTTTATTCATTCTTAATCTAAGTGTAAAAATCACAGTTGTGATATAGCTTTTTAGAAGCATCTTAAACACTTGTTAGTTTACATTTATTTGTAAAAGGTTCCTTAAGAAGACCAAGTTGTGGTCAGGATTTCTTGAGAAGACTAAGACAGTTTGTCTTAGTGGTTGACACTGTAATCAGTTTGAATATAGTGGATTAAGTCCTTGTTGAGAAAGGCAAATCACCTTGGTAGGGCGGACTGGATTAGTTGAGTTCAACGAACCAGGATAAAAATACTGTGTTATTTTTTATTGCCATATTAATTTCAAAACCCTTATTCAACCCCCTTTCTAAGTGTTTTTCCCACCTTCATCTTGGGTACCTCAGGTGGAGCTTTTGTCTGGATGTGTCCTTTGTGGATCAAAACCGGGAAGATTTCGGTGTATGACATAGGGATGAGATCAAAGTTTATTATTCTGTGTACACGACCATGATTGTTGAATGGCCAATTTTGTTGAGGAGATTGTTGATTTTGTTGATGTTGCGACTGTGGAGCTCTGGGAGACTGAGATTGCTGATACGGGTGAGCAAATTGTGGTTGGTAAGCTGGAGCATTGAGTACTGGCGTTACTGCAACAACTTGTTGTGATGGTGAATACCCTCTCTTGGATCGTCCCTGCTGTACAACACTTACGTCCTACTCTTTCTTCTTTACGAAGTTACTTCCATAATTTTTAGCATTATTAGGGGTACTTCCTTCCTTGACTAGGTTTCCTTCACGAACCCCTTCTTCCAGACGCATACCCATGTTTACCATCTCGGTTAAATCACTGGGTGCACTTGCTACCATCTTCTCATAGAAAAATGAACCGAGAGTCTTAAAAAAGATCTTATTCATTTCCTTCTCTTCTAATAGTGGTGTAACCTAGGCGGCTAACTCACACCAGCGTTGAGCATATTCTTTGAAATTCTCTTTGTTTTTCTGAGCCATGGCCCTCAACTGATCATGCTCAGGAGCCATATCCATATTATACTTGTATTGCTTGATGAAGGCTTCATATAGATCATTGAAAGTTCGAACCTTTGCACCATCTAATCCCATATACCACTTGAGTGATGCATCGGTTAGGCTGTCTTGGAAGTAATGAATAAGTAACTGATCATTGTTAATTTGCACGGACATATTCCGAGCATACATAATAATATGGCTTTGTGGACAAGTGTTTCCCTTGTATTTCTCAAAATCAGGGACCTTGAACTTTGGAGGAACCTTAACATTCGGAACTAAGCACAAATCAGAGGCACTTTTACCAAACAATTCTTTCCCTCGGAGAGCTTTCAGTTCCTTCTGAATTTCAGAGAACTTATCTTGAAATTCATCCATTCTTTCTTTGAATTCAACAGTTTCACTTGGTGACCCATGAAATATTGGCTCATCTAGAACATACGGAGTAGCATTCACATTAGGAGGTGGCACAGTCATCACAACAGTAGTTGCAGGAATAACATGAACAGTAGTCACAACAGTAGCTTCAGAAACAGGTGGATGGTAACCGTACGGAGTGAAGTAAGGAGGCATCCCTCATGGGAAACCTGGTGGAATGCTTAAGTAGGCTCAGTAGTAGCGGGCACCACTAAGATCGGTGCTGATACAACTTTAGAAATAACAGTCCTTTGAATGTTGTCTTGATTGTTGAGTGTAGATTGATTAGACAGAGCTTCAACCAACCCATTCAATCTTTCCAAGCTTTCCTTCAGAGTGGTAACTTCATCACAGAGCATTCTGTTCTCTTATTCCAGTTGATCCATTCTTCGGTGTTGACTGGCTCGAGTGTTGTACTGGTGATTCAGCTTGTCTGTGAAGATGAAGCAAGAGTAAGACCCCCCTGGAATGCAAAGGATGCTATGCTAATGCAAATGCAAATGCATATGCAAGAATGCAAAAAAAAAATGAAAGGTTTCGTGGAACTCAAGTATTTATAAACGTCAAAGAAGACCAGAGAAAACTCTTTTTTTTTTTTTGATAAAGGATTACAAGTGAATATTCTTAAAAGAGTCCTGACATAATAGTTAATAAAGTCATAAGGATGTCTTGTATTGTGCTTCTTGATTTATTCTTTTATCTGGACTTTCTTGAAGATAAGTTTGTCCATGATCAACTTCTAAGGAATATCTTGATAGAGGAAAATAAATCCTCTATCTCTTTCTTTTTTGCTGGAAAGTAAGGAAGAGATTTGTTGTTCACTTGGATCTTTAATGATAATGAAAGTCTCTTGTACTTGTCTTTGAGTTTTCTTGATTCTTCAATGTGAGCTCCCAATTTCCTTAGGTTTTCCAAGTTAGGACTCTTAAAAGAATATTTCAAAATATTTTTCTTTTGTAATCCATATTGGTTTTGTAATGTTTATAAATAAAGTTGTATTCCATGAAGCCTAATGCAATATGATACTTCACCAATGCACAAACACAGGTAAGCACATAGAGACACAAAGATAAACAAACAGGAAAGCCAAGGTTTACAACGAGCATGGAGCAAAGGGTATACCTATCCCCAAAGGGCGTGGACTAAAGTTTGATTGTACTTGTAGAACAAGGTTCTAAAAGGGTGCCCAAAATAATTAGTCCATCTTTCGGATATTATCAATTTCCCGACTACTTGGTGGTTAATAATATTCTCAAGAGAACCTCTTTTGAGTGTAGCATCGCGTATCAACTATTTTGGGACTACTCCCTCATAGTCATTGCACTACGTCCTAATAAAGGCCAAAGTGAGGTTAAAGGTAACTACGGTCCCTAGTATCACAGGCTCCAAGGTCGAAAATAGTGAATGTTTTTACGACTACTCGTTCAACAGTACCATTTTTGAGAGGGCCTCAACTGAGCGGTGATTCTCAAGTCAACTTGGTCGGGACTCACTCCCTATAAGCCTCGTCGAATATATCACCTTCCTATAATAAGTTCACTCAAGTCCGGGTGTAGGACTTACCTCACCACACAAGGGCACCAACCCAAAAACATAAATAAGAGCAAGTATATAAATAAGCAGATAAATATATAAAACAATAAACAAGCAAAATAAGACTAGTTAGGGAAACCCACAATAAAAAACAAGGTTCCCCAGTGAAGTCACCATTTCTGTCGCGGTGAGAATTGGATACCAAGCTATTGGATTAACTTGAATCTTGATTCATGGTTCACCACCGGTCTTTAATTTGTCCAAAGAAAGGGAAAAAGATCGAATTAACCACAAGATGCAATGCAAATGTAAAGCTAGAGAGTTTAGGTTTAAGGGTTGGTTGAACTTAAGGAAGGTTCTAGCATCCTAAGAATCTGTAGTACTCTACAGAAACCTCTTGTTTTATTGTGTTTATTGCTAAGGGTTATCTGCTTAAGGGTGAAAGGCCTAGTGGTTTATTTCTAAGTATACTCGCAAAGAAATCGCATCTTGTGCCTACATATCCTGACGGGAATGGAATCAGAGTATTTGTAGTTCCCCTAAAGGGTTCGAGGAACCATTGACTTTTGGTCAAAGTTCCAAAGGAGTAAAGTTTTGTTGATTGATTCTAGGAGAAAAGATGAGTCGTCATCTTAAGGGAGAACACTCGACTTAACCACCACAACTTGTAGGAGATGATCTTTGCATCGTCTTGAGAGAAGGGCTCAAACACTCGGATTTATCGACGAGTATGCCACTATCTCTCTCAAGCGGAAAAGATCTACATCTCACGATTTCGTTATGGGACAGGAGAATTATATCTCGGCGGTCAAGATGACTCACGTCTAATTCTCTTGTATGGAGAATAGTTTGAATTGAATTGTATGGTTTATCTAAGTTGTAAAAGAAAAAGGTCCTACTTAAGGGGTAGGATCTAAACCTAAATTTATCAACTTAAAAAAGATCAAGGATCGAGCGGGGAGAATGATGCATATGAGGTGCAATACGCACAAACTGATGAGTCATGCGTAGGTTCTTCCTTTGGACATACAATGCAATAACGATAAATAACAATGCAAAGACAATGATAAAATAAAATACAAACAAACAAATATAAAATACTCAAAATCAAAGACAAGCGCTGAGTCGTGAACATTCAACATAAATCGGTGCTAGAACGTGAAGGTGTCGGGAGCGCGGGTTGATTAAGTTTTATGCGATGTTGATTTTAAGAAAATGGTTGGATTAATTTTATTAATTTTAGATAAAAGTTTGGTGTGAATTAATTTTTAGTAAAATAAGATTAAGAAATAGTTAGATTTTCTAAATAGAAATAAATTAAACAAATAAGTTTTTTTTTAGAGAAAAAGTTTATTATTAAATATGGGTTTTTAGTTAATATTATTAAAGATAAAAGTTAAAAAGTAAGGAAAATAGTTTTCTCATTAAACAAAATAGCGTCGTTATTATTAATAAATAAATACAAGTTTTAGATTATAAAATGGTTTTTTTTTATAAACAATCATCATATTATTATATGAAAAAGGGGAGAATTTAAAATGATGAAATAAATTAAATAAAGTGAATAAAAAATATTTTTATTAAATAAAGAGCAAATTAATAGGTTAATTAATTAAGAAAGAAAAGTTAATCTAAATAAAGTTAATTAGAAAAAGTTAATTTAAAAAAAATAGATTTATTAGTAAGCTATTAACTTAATAAAAGCTGATTAAGAAAAGATAATTAGTTAATTGAATAAATTAGAGTTAAGTTAAATGATTAATTAATTACAAAGGTAGATTAAGGGATGGTTTAGTGGTTAATGGCTGATTAACAGTTAATGAAGGGGGAAGTGGGGCGTATGGTTATGTGTGGTAGGCCTTGAGGGGCTTACCATGAGCGTGTGATCTGGTGCGTATGATGAGGATCAAACGGGCGATGAATGGTTAGGATATGGGTGTGCACGGTAGTGCCGTGGGTGCACGTGTATAGAATTATATCAAAATATAAAAACAAAATTACAAACAAGAAACCCTAAAAATCTGATTTCTCTCCTCCTTCTCTCATGCGCCGCAGCGCCTCTCCATTCTCTCTTCTCTCTTCTTCTCGCTGCTTCGTCTTTCTCTTCTTCTTTCGCCATAATTTTCTCTTCTCGCCTTGCATGGCTAACCTGAAATCCAAACAAAAAAGAAACAAATTTTGTCAAAACTTCTTACCCAAAAATGGAGGATGAGGATGAATGGCTTCGTGGTGGTTGTTGGGTTCGTGATCTGTTTTTATGTGGCTTTGTTTTCGATTTGTGATGTTGTTGTGATATGGGGTTTGGAAATAGTTTTGCGATATGTTTGTGTTGACGGAGGGTTTCTGGGTTTGATACTTTTACGATGACAGATTGATGGTGATGATGAGTTGTTTTACGAACGATTTGAGTCTCATGACGCTTGAAACGATTTTTGGATCCTGAGGCAATGATGATATTCTCTGAGCCTTCTTGAGTTCTTCTTCCTCTTTATATACTCGGTTTTTGAAAAAAGATCTGAGACAAAGTTTTTAAAACTTTCCTCTTCTGGCTTGATTTCACCCGAAATTATTTTGGAAGGTCTTGATAAATATTAAACTTTCTATATCATTTTGAAATGTTGCTGATGACGGTTTTGGAAGTTTTACAAATCCTTAAAATTTTCCATTTTCGTATCTTGATTCGTCTGATATTGTTTTGAAGATTTTGGATCCGTTGGCTTTTTGGAAAATTTGATATTAATGGTTGTTGATGGTGAATACCCGTTTGCGAATCTGTGCTGTTTGGAAACTTTTCATTTATGATTTTGCTGTTGTTGGATGCTGTCCATTAATGTTTTCGGATTTGGATCCGCTTTGCCATATTTTCCAATTTTGAATCTTATGTTGTTTTAATGAGGATGGCTGATTTTGGAAATTTTTCTTTGGATGGTGCTGGAAAAAACGAACCGTGTTCTCTTCTTTTTCTTCTTGCTGCGAAAATTCACTTGTATTATTTTTTAAGAACAAACATTGCCTTGATTATGCTCGTTGTTGAAAAAAAAACAGTTGCACTTGGTGGTGATATGACTTAGTCTAAGCCGTTGAAAAAAAGAAGTTGCTACTGCTCTCTCCATTTTCTCGGAAGCTGGTGGCAATTCCAAATTGTTGCCCTTCCGTCTTTTGGCCCGATGATAATATTTTCCTGAGGGTCGTAAAAAAACAAAAATCCTCTTCGTTTGAACTTATGGCGAATTACTAATTTCCTTTCTGTCCATTGTTTTTGCAGGTCAGATGATGGATATGAAGACGAAAGCTTGAAGGTCCTTGAATTTTAGAAATCTTAGGATTTAGTTTTAGGAACTTCTTGATGTAACCAAATAGAAACTTGTAACAAAAAATAATAGTAATCTTTGTAATCCAAATGTAACTTGTAATAATAATGTAAACCAACTGATTAATGAAGATTGATGTCTTGTAATCCAAAAAAACAATCTTGATTAAGAACTTAAATCAAATGCACACGGTTGACTTAAGAGAACTTGAATGCTTGCGACCCGAAAAGTCCTCTTCACGTCTTAAGAAATTTTAATAGAATGAAACCGTCTGGCCAAATCTTGAAGTCAAACCCAACACGCCTGATGCACCATATTTCCACTGTGATCTTGATTTGAAAATTAAAAACGGCTTAAAAATGGTAACTGGAACACTTCAAATGAATAGAACTCAATCCTCTCGCGTAAGGACCAAAAACAACACTGCCACATCTTGGAAGATCACAAAATTCAAAGTATAAATGATTCTGCCTTTTAAGAAATGTTGTCCTGTGACTTTAAACCATTTTAAAAATGACACTGCGCCATTTGAATGTGATCCAGAGATAGCCTGAGATGCTTAGATTCGATAGAAACTATATCATCAACTTGACATTCTTGCATAAACTTGTTATAGTCGCAATAAAAATAAATACGAAAGCATAAAGCCAAATAACGCAAGAAACGCACAAAGAGGTGGGATCTTAAAGTAAAAAAATTAGGGTGTGACAAAAATCTAGACATAGATTTGTAAGTTGATATTCGCATTGTATTGATCTTTATGATTATTGTTTTGGGTGTTATTTAGAGAGATCATTTAACGGTCGAAACAATAATATTCATGAAATCGCTTTAGAGATGAACGGTTTTGTGAGGATACGCAATTATATTGGTTGAAACTAAGTTCACATATTCGATTGATTGGATACATTTAAGACGGATTAGTGAACCCTAATCTTGGCATGTTTTTTTTATCAAACTAAAACCAACTTTTACCTTCTTTTATTTCTTACAAACTTATGTTACAAACTAGAAACCTTTTGAAAACCCCTCTACTTAAATCACTAAAATATTGAACGGCAAGCATAAAATATTCTCGTACAGTCCGTGTGGATACGATAAAACACTCCTGACTTATATTTCTAACACAGGTACACCCCCTTCTCTCCTACAACCATTATTGCCATACTTTGAAGGCCACGATGATCCATTCTGATCACTCTATATCAGTGGCGCCGTCTGTGGGAACCCAACTCCCTCGTCTTTTTTTAATCAAGATCCCCAATCTTTTCAAACCAAATACCAAAGCTTTTTTCTCTCTCAACCTTCATCGTCATGGCCTCTCACCATAACAATGACATTCATCAAGATTCCATCATCGTCATAACCCTGGGTAACGACGAAACCCCCAATCTCAGAGTTACTGCTTGCGAAACCGATCACAAGGATGGAAAGAGTGTCTCTCCATCCTCCGACAACGTATAGCCTCGCGTCTAGAGTTTCGACCATATCTACGATCCCATCCTCGTCCTTAAGATGTTGACCCTTGCACTGTAGCCCTCATGGCCGCCTTCAACAAATCCAACTACATGCTCTTCCATCAAGGGGAGAAGATCCACCTGCTAGAAAACACCCTCAGAGAGTGGCCTCCCCCGCGGAGATCCCTCAGTCCTTCTCCCCGGCCTCGTTCCTCTCCTTAGAAATGTTGGCGAGACGAATCTCGAAGTATCTCTCGTGTCAAGGGACGATCAAAGTCGGGGAAACATGGGCACGATATCACAAGATGGAATCGTACCCCTCCTCGGAGGTCCAAGCATTCTCCAACACCAAAGAAGACCAGATCTTCGGAAAAGCATCACAAAGAGCATCGTAGTTGGCACATGCAGTCTCCTCGGCGCAGCAGAAGTCGTGGATGTAGTTATTCTCTTAGTAGGTCGTCAAGCACAAGCGACGAGGATGACGTCAATGGACCTCTATCCCAATAGATCATGGACACCCATATTCCTCGCAGGCTGGAGAAGCCTCCCCCTATGGCTTTCTATGATGGTACCACATATTCGGGCGACCATATAGAGAATATTGAGGCCACGTTGCATTACCATAATGTAAATGTAGTGATCAAATGCAGGTTGTTCCCCATCACCCTTAGAAAAGGGGCAATGGCCTGGTATAAGAATCTTCCTCGAGGTTCGATCACCTCGTGGAGGAGCTTGAAAGAGCAGTTTTTCTGACATTTCATTGCCTCCAGGAGTCACCTAAAGTCGGAAACCACGTTTGAAGGCATATTACAAGGCAAGGATGAGCCTCTCCATGACTACATCGAGAGGTTTAACAAGGAAGCAGTCGACATCTGTACGACTGACCACATGAAGAAGTACCTTCTAAAAAAAGGACTAAGGCCAAAAAGTGTTTCCGCAAAGCAGTGGGGATCATACCACCTTGTTCTATGGCCAAACTCCTCCGCAAGGCATAATCTTACATTCAGTACGAGGAAAAAGAAACTGCGTACAAATCTAGAGACTTTAGGACCAAGAGAATTCCAGAACTTCAAATAAAGACGAGGCATAAGCTCCCTGACGTGACAGAGAAAGGCGACGAGATGACCGTCCTCGTGATCATAAAGGACCACTGATCTGGAGTTCTCAGAATGGATCATCGTGGCCTTCAATGTAGGGCAGTAACAGTGGTTGTAGGAGAGGGGGGGCTGTACCTGCAAGGTACTCCGATGCTAAAGTAAGTTTTTGGGATAAAGAGAGCAAGTACAAGTGTTTAGGTATGAGTTAGAATGATTAGAATATCTGACCCTCTCAAGAGAGAGGGTATTTATCATATTCCCCCAACACAGGGCCAAAGTCTCCTATGTGGCCAAAATATCTGGTCAACCAATGGGAGACTTCCAGGTGGAAGATCTAGCACGTGATCTTTGACCTGGTCCAACTGTCCTCGAGAATTTCGGAGGGGCATTTGGTCGCGTGAACTGTCAAGCGCGTGAGGGGGATGTCCTCAACGACTATATTCTACAACGACTATATTATGCCCAATAGTCATGTTGTGTCCAACGACTATGTTGTGCCCAACAATTATATTGTGCCCAACGGTCATATTGTCTTAATTTCCTTATTGGGCCTTGCCTAAAGCTAGACTGGATTGGGCTATTCTCAACTGTGGGCCATGTGCCAGTCCAGTCTAGAACAGGAGCCCCCAAGTCGTTGCTCTGAGGTGAGGAGTAATGACTTGAGTTAGCCTAGCTGGTCGATCATTGGGTAGAAAACGCGTTGCGGGGAGGCTTTGTTGAGGTCGTCATTATTCGAACAAAAATCTTCGGGGACGTGTCCGTCCGTAGTTTATGGTTAGTGTGGCCGACCGATGATCTTCCTCGGTATAAGTTGACGTGATCATATGCGAAAGGCGCGTTTTTTGTCGACCAGACTTCAGCTTCTGTTGCAGAAAGCATCTCATCAATGAGACTCCTGCTCGGATGATATCATGTGGTTTGTCGAGGAGGGTGTGCCTACGGGGAGCTAGAGGTACTTGTTCTGAGGAATGTGAAGGGTCAGTCTTGAAAGTACCAATTGAAAGCTTCCTCTTTTGCCACATGTGAGGGTGTAATCAATTTTGTTAAGGCTTGAGAGGTATAGACTGGCTAGGAAATTATAGCTTTTGCTTTTTGCACTTCCCTATGCGAGCAAGTTCTTATAAAAAGGGGGAAAGATGATTCATTCTCACACTTCACACAGATTTCTCTCCTCTACTCCTTTTGCTCTGCAACACTCGTTCTTCGCCGCCGTCAGACCCCCTTTCCTTTCTCTAGATCTTCATCTTCAACCTTATGAATCAAGTAAGTTCTTCATCTTTGCTTATTAGAGTAAATGAGTTTTTGGAAATTAGCTTGAATTTTCCAGTTGTAGTTCATGCATTCTTTGATGAACACATGAATTTTTTGGGAAATTCATGAAGACCTTCTGCGAAGTTTTACTGAAAGAAAAAATAAAATTGTGCCACAACACCAAGGTCATAAAGCGCGACTTCCAAGTGGGTAGCCTGATCCTACACCGAAATCAAAAAGATTTGCGCGAGGAAAAGTTGGCCGTAAATTGGGAAGGCCCTTACCAGGTGAGTGTGAGGGAAAACCCTTATATAACATACATACTTGGGTTTTGATGATGACAAAACACAATCATGGATGAGTCGGTTTTCTCGACTCTACCTCTACAAGACAAATGCAATATTTTACCTCTCATATCTCTCTTATGTCCATCTAACTTGCTATATAAAATCCAATATATATGGAAGACCATTGGTTACGCCTAGAAGCATAAAAATCACAAAAATATGTATTTTTGCAGATTCGCAGGTTTTGAGTCGACCACAGGTCGATGCATGGTCAGCGCATGGATCAGTACAAAATTCCACGGGTCGGTGCACGCCGACCTATGATCGACGCATACTGTGAAAATTTTTCAATTTGCCTAAAACTGTAGGTTATGCATCGATGCATAGTCCTGCTATGGTTGACCGTTCGCTCGCTTATGTTGTTGCTGAAGATGTTCCACTTTGGTTGAAAAGCTGTTAAGTTTGTTGGTTTGTTGGTTACTATATATAGTAGTTTTATGTTCTTTTCTCATTAACAATTGAAATTTTGAGTCAATTGCAACCCAACAAGAAAAGTGAAATAGGTGTCATCAAATCTCCTCATCTTCATCCTCAACAGTTCACAACATAATAATTACACACAACAATTATTGGTGTGTTTTGTGGTTTGTTTAAGGTGATAAGGTCCGAAGCCGTTGATCGGAAATCCGGTTCAGGTTGAATTTTGTGGCAGGTTTTTCTTGAATAAAACCTTGAAGGTTTTTCCCTCCTAGATTCGGAGAATTTGGGGGGGTTTTGGTATGGATCGTCTCTACTAACTTTAAGCTGAGTGAAGGTGATTGAGAAGCGGAAGGTTTCGTCAATCTAGTAGCGGGAATTAGTGAAGTGTGCAAGAGAGTTCTGGGTTCGATTTGTGTGTGCTTGAGATCAGCCGGGCCGAGGGTTTGAAGAACGGAAGGTTGTTCAACAAAGGGGATGGAATCGGAGGTCTACTCACAATAATCGAAGAACTTGGTTCGACTCTAATCAAGGAACAAGAAGCGAAAGCATCATCAACATCAAGAGGGCTTGTTTGTATATTTTGCTTATCGATTCTTGTATAAACATTTCAACTCTACAGGTGATATCTATTATATTGAGCTCAATTCTATTATTATAATTTAGGGCAGACGTACCCCGAAGTGAGGACGGCGGAGGAACTGCCTCAACAAATCTTTCTCTCCCTTACTTTTCAGCACTTTCATTTTTGCTTTAAAATTGAGTAATTTTAGTATAACCAATTCTATCGAAATTAGTATTGAATTAAGTAAGTGCTTATCACTGTTTTGAACTCTAGTACAATAGTATATTGTACAAGGAATTTTAGAGTTACTTACTCAAGTCAAAACTCACTCGGAGTGCCTCGCACATCAAGTGTTTGATAAATTGCCTACACCAAAGTTCACTTGGGTTATTTGCATATTTTGTGGGCATTGTGGAGCATTGGAACTAGTCCTACTAATTAGTGGTAAAATCAATTGATAGTGTGACTAGTGTGTTGAATCTATTTGCTCATTATCATATTCATAGGCTAGACACATATCCGGTCTTCCAATAACGGTTCGTTATAGACGTAATTTTTCCATGGCCGCTTCCGCATTTAAAAAATTTTTAAAACCAATTTTTAATTGGTAAGCAGCGACTGATTTTTTAATTGGGATCTATTCAACCACTCCTTCTAGATCCGCGCCATCGTCTAACAAGTGGTATCAGGAGCACCGGTTCACTCTGTGCTTCAAGTATAACTTTGATAGAAAATAGCAAACGAACCTAAATGGGCTTATAATAGAGCTCCCATTTTCAATGGTGAAAATTACAGTTATTGGAAGGACTGTATGCAGGTGCACATAAATTCCATAGATAGAAAAATATGGAACGTTATTCTCAATGGTCCAATAGAAATAACTATGACCAATGCGGATAACGAAGTTGTGCCTAAGCCTGAAGCACAATGTACCGATGATGATGAAAAGAAATATAACTATGATTGGAAAGCCATGAATATTTTGATCTCCTCATTAGGAGTTGATGAATATTATCGGGTTTCTCATTGTCCTACGACAAACGATATGTGGGACTCATTACAAGTCGCCCATGAGGGGACTAATGATGTGAAGCTAGCTAGAATCAACACACTAACACAAGATTTTGATCTCTTTTACATGGAGCAAGGGGAAACCATTGCGGACATGCAAAAGAGATTTACTCATCTCATCAATAGATTGCATTCACTAGGTAGGCCGGTGGCCAATGATGTTGCTACTAACAAAATTTTGAGATGTCTTAACAGGGAATGGCAGCCGAAGGTGACCGCCATCAAGGAAACAAACGATCTCACAATTTTGGACCTAACAACATTATTCGGAAAGCTACAAGAGCACGAACAAGTGATCCTAAGCCTCGACCAACATGAAAAGAAAGAAAAGAAGGACAAAACAAAGATAGCTGAAAAGAAATCAATTGCTCTCAAGACTTCATCCTCGAATTCTCAATCTAAGGAGCATAGTGATTATTCATCAAGTGACAATGAAGAAGATGACAAGAGTGAGGACATGGGGCTGTTCGTAAAGCGCTACAATCGCTATGTGAGAAAGAACGACATTCAACACTCTGAGAAGAACCTTGTCAACTTCCGAAAGCAATCTAGGAACTCTAGAAATAATGACACCAAGGGGAATAAAACTAGAGGACCGTGCTACACGTGTGGAAAGACCGGTCATTATAAGCCGGATTGTCCTTTGAACAAAAAGGGCAAAGAAAAAGAATCTAATAAATCACATAAGAAGCCATCAAAGCCAAGAAGAGCGTATATAGCTTGGGAAAGCGATAGTGACTCCTCCGAAGATGAAAGCTCAAGTGATGAAGAAGAATCCATGAAGTTGTGTCTTTCCGCTCACCAAAAGAATAAAAAAAACAGGCACAACACTCTAAATATGAAAACTCCTCTAGTATGTCGCATTTCGAATTACAAGCTGTATTTAATACTTTGCACTATGAAGCAAAAGAAGCCTTTAAAAGGCTTGCCTCAAACAAACAAATATTTGCTCACCTAGAGCACAAAATACAAGAGTCCGAAAGGAAACTTGAGGCACTTAAGGCTTCCATGGTGGAAAGTACTAAATCGGGTTGTGAGGACCTTAGAAGTAGATTAGTCAACTTTGGGTGTGATACTTGTTATATTTGGCAAGGTGAAGTTAGAAACCTAAAGGCCAAACTTAACAAGGCTCTAGAGCCTAAAATTATCTTTGCTATCGATAAATCAAATTTTCGAAAAAGTATGGTTAACCCATACCAAAAATACAAATATGTAATAAGAGATAATGATAACAAATGTAATCCAAGTGTTGACTTCTCTTATCTATATTGTTGCAAGAAAGACCATTCCATTGCTAAGTGCCGATTTAGGAGATTCTTAGTTCCTAAAGGCATCTATCAATGGTTGCCCAAATGCAACCACTTTGTCACTCACAACTTAGGACCCAATAAGCCATTGGGTACCTTCTCTTGTTGATTGTTTTTCATAGGAACAATGTGTCGAGGCCACCGAGAGAAGATGGGTTCTCGATAGTGGATGCTCAAGACACATGTCAGGAGACATATCCCTCTTCATCGACTTCATGGCAAAGAAGAAAGGGAACGTAACCTATGGTGACAATAATCGCGGTGCAATACTTGGCAAAGGTAGTGTAGGTAACCCTTCTTCCACTACTATTTCCGATGTATTGCTTGTCGAGGGTCTTAAACATAATCTACTTAGCATTAGCCAATTATGCGACAAAGGATATAATGTATCATTTTCAAAATATTGTTGCAAAATTATGCATAACGATGACAAGAAGAGTATGTTTAATGGCCTAAGAGTGAATGATGTCTATATGCTAGACTTGAATGAAGTATCGTTAACAAGTGACAAATGTCTCATGACGATGAGTGAAGACTCATGATTGTGGCATAGGCGTTTAGCACATGTTAACTTTGACTTGCTAAATAAAGTAGTCTCAAAGGATCCAGTCTTAGGTCTCCTCAAAATAAAGTTTACCAAGGATCACCTTTGTGATGCTTGCCAAATGGGAAAGCAAACGGGGATCTCTTTTAAATCCAAAAATTTTGTTTCAACTACGAGACCTCTCGAGCTTCTCCATATGGACTTATTTGGGCCATCTAGAATCAGAAGCCTAGGTGGAAATTATTACGGTTTTGCAATAGTGGATGACTTCTCTAGATTTTGTTGGACTATCTTTTTGGCTAGTAAGAGCGATACATTTGTCGCCTTCGAAAGATTTGCTAAGCTTTACCAAAATAAACTAAATACAAACATTGTTTCAATTAGAAGTGATCATGGAGGTGAGTTTGAAAACCATTTATTTGAATAATATTGCGGTAATCATGGAATTGATCATAACTTCTCCGCTCCACGCACTCCTCAACAAAATGGGGTTATGGAGCGCAAAAATCGTATTTTAGAAGAATTGAGAAGAACAATGATCAATGAGAGTAAATTACCGAAATATTTTTGGGCCGACGCCATAAGTACGGCTTGTTATGTCTTGAATAGGGTGCTCATCCGCCCCATTCTAAACAAAACACCATATGAGCTTTTAAAAAGGGCGGAAGCCAAATGTATCTCACTTGCATGTCTTTGGTTGTAAATGTTTTGTGTTAAATAATGGAAAGGAAAACTTGAGAAAATTTGATTCCAAGGCTGATGAAGGTATCTTCCTTGGATACTCTCAGTCAAGTAAAGCTTATAGAATCTATAATAAAATATTACTTATTGTTGAAGAATCCGTATACGTAACATTTGATGAATCTTATCCGAGAAATGTCAGAAAAGGTAGTGTTATTCATGGTGCAGGTACATCTACATCTACAGAAGACATACTCAAAGGTGCCAATCCGGGAACTGATCAACCCGGCCAAGCCAAAATTAAGGAGGAGAAAGATGTCCAACATGAAGAAACCAAGGAAGTTCATCCATCTACTAGTGATGATCTCCCTCAAGCTTGTAAGTCTTCCAAAGACCATCCAATTGACAACATTCTTGGGGATATATCAAAGGGTATTACAACCCGTTCTAAGATAAGTAATTTCTGTTATCACTTCGCTTTCGTTTCATAAATGGAGCCTAAAAACCCTAAAGAAGCCTTACTCGATGAACACTAGTTTTTGTCAATGCAAGAGGAACTTAATCAGTTCACGAGAAATGAGGTTTGGGACCTTGTCCCTCCTCCGCGAGATCATCGAGTAATCGACACCAGATGGATATTTAGGAACAAGTTGGACGAAAATGGGGTAATAACCCGTAACAAGGCGCGTTTAGTCACACAAGGGTATAACCAAGAGGAAGGCATCGACTATGAGGAAAATTATGCGCCGGTTTCCCGACTCGAGGCTATACGCCTTTTGCTTGCCTTCGCTTGTGCGAAAAACTTTAAGCTATTTCAAATGGATGTTAAGAGTGTGTTCCTTAATGGTTATATTAATGAATAGGTCTATGTTGCACAACCTCCGGGTTTTGAGTCTCATGAGTATCCCGATCATGTTTACAAATTAAAAAGAGCTTTATATGGACTCAAACAAGCTCCTAGAGCTTGGTATGAGCGACTAAGTAAATTCCTACTTGATCAAGGGTACTCAAGAGGGAAGGTCGACATGACTCTTTTCATTAAATGTCAAGGAAATCATTTGATATTGGTACAAATTTATGTTGATGATATTATTTTTGGGTCAACTAACATGAATTTCGTGAGAAAATTTTCTAACCTAATGCAGGGTGAGTTCGAGATGAGTATGATGAGGGAGCTTACATACTTTCTCGGATTGCAAATTAAATAGCTTGAAGAAGGAACATTCGTGAGTCAAACAAAGTATTATTTGGAACTTCTCAAGAGATTTGACATGGAAAACTCCAAGGCCATTGACACACCTATGCCGACATGTGCAAACTTGAATAAAGATGAAAGTGGTAAGGATGTGGAGGTAAACAGGTATAGAGGTATGATTGACTCACTTCTTTATCTTACCGCCTCTAGACCCGATATTATGTTTAGTGTTTGCATGTGCGCACGATATCAATCATGTCCCAAGGAATCTCATTTAAAAGCTGTCAAACGCATACTTCGATATCTATCGGGTACTTCAAAGTATGGGCTATGGTATTCCAAAGGAAATGATTGCTCTTTGGTAGGTTTCTCCAATTCCGATTTTTCCAGTTGCAAATCGGATAGGAAGAGCACTAGTGGTACTTGTCATATATTTTCTAATTCTTTGGTTAGTTGGCATAGTAAGAAACAAGTTTCTGTTGCCTTGTCAACCACCAAAGCGGAATACGTTGCCGTCGGTAGTTGTCACGCTCAAGTCTTGTAGCTTAAGCAACAACTGTTGGATTTTAACCTCAAACTTGAACGTATTCCTATTTTTTGTGACAATACAAGTGCCATTAATCTCACCAAAAATCCTGTGTTGCACTCACGCACCAAACATATCGAAATTCGACACCATTTTCTTAGGGATCATGTAGAGAAAGGCGATGTTGTCTTTGAACATGTTGACACTACAAATCAACTAGCGTACATTTTCACAAAGCCGCTAGCCACTGAACCTTTCTTTCATATCCGCCGAGAACTTGGCATTCTCGATATTTCGGATCGTGTGTCATAAAACTGCTTGTACATCTGTTTATTCACTTATGATTATATTATTCTGTATCTAACAAATTGAGGGTGTTGTAAGTACAATTGTATAATTCGTCAAGTTACCTTTGACATAAAGGTGATATTGTTCCTTATCCCTCTTTATCTCTCTCTCTCTCTCTCTCTCTCTCTCTCTCTCTCTCTAAATTCTCGTGTTTAAAAGTTGTATCGCATGATAAATATTGTCAATATGACATTTTCTATGTATCATATCTGTTTGGTTGCTTATTGTTTGTGTGGCATTGTATTTATGCATCAATTGTTGCTCATATGTGCATAAAAATTGAAAATCTGCAAATTTTGCTTGCATGAGTCGACCGCAACAGGGAAATGGTCGACGCACACATTTAATTTTTGCATTTATCAATTTTCGAACAGTATGCGTCGATGCATGCAGAGGAACGGTCAACGTATCACGCGAAAATTCAGAATTTTTGGTTCAAAAACGTTCAAACTTCTTTTGAAATTCAAATTTGGTCTTCTCATTGATTGTGCATTAATTTAGATACATTATAAATTGCATCTACCTAATGCCTAATGATTCTTGTCCTCTCCTCTTCCCAAAACCCTAATTTGCATCTATAAAAAGGGGGCAAAACTCATTCTCTCAACTCACTTCAAAATCTCCTAAAAACTCTTGCCCACTACTCTCGACCAACCTCATTCTCTCATCTCCTACAAACCACCATCCATGGCCTCTCGAAGAATCACTGGTAAGAGATCCTTAAGAGCATCATCATCCGGTTCCATTCCGGTTACCGCTGCTTCGTTGGTTCCACCACCACTCGTCGAAAGTTTTAACAAGAATTTTGGTAAAAGAGGGGTAGTCAAGCAACATGCATACTACCGACTCACGGCGGAACGCATGCATCTCATCGACATCATCTCTCTTCTAGACTTCCAAGGAATTAACAACTTCTTAGAATGTAATTCCAAGTATAATGAAGATCTTGTACGTGTCTTCTATACATGCATCCACGACAAATTCCAGGGTCCTCTGTTTCACTCTCAAATTGGTTCTACAAAGGTTAGCCTAAACTCTGCTGTTTGGAGAAAATACTTTAATTTGGATCTTGATGGTGATAAACCCTTGTATGAGGTAACTGATACTCATACAATGGCTGGATATGATTTTAAAACTGCATTAAATTCAATGTTGAAACGGCCATATCCACCGCATATTGTGGCTAGTGATGCATTCCCAAGAACCGTCACTGTAGGAAAATTAAAAACAGGTGATCGTATTCTACAATGGATCGTGGCGCGCATTCTGCGGCCCAAGAAAGGAAGACTTTCCCGAGTCGAACAAGCAGAAGTTCATCTCATGTATCTTCTGAAAAATAGAATCAAGACCAAATGGCCCTACTACATTGCAAGTAGGAGGTTTGCTTTAAGGGATTCCGACAGGGGGACCGCGCTTGCTTATGGTTCATTTGTCCAAGAGATTCTCACAAGTGCTGAACTTGTTTTTCCAACCTTTCCATGCATGTCAATTACTTCAGACAAAGAGTTTGGTCAGAAAACTCTTTCGATGATGGGTTACTTTTGGTCCAAAGAACAAAGGCGATACAAATTTATTGGCAAAGCGACTACTCATAGGAATGTTGTAAAATCTGATGACAGTAAGGAAGAAAGTGAAGAGGAAGACGGAGAGGAAGAAGAAGAAGAAGCACAAGCAGAACAAGAAACTTATCAACAAATGGACACTGCTGAGCCAGTCAATGAAGATTGGGTTCAATACACAACTCCCTCGAAGAAGAAAATAATCAAGGCTGGGGTGAGTGGCAACACACTGGATGGACCACCATGCGCCAATTCTATAAGCCTCCACAATGGGGTGATAGAGCATCCCCGTCTTCTCCACAGTCGCAGTCAAATTCCTCCGAGATTCTCGACATGATGCGATCTATGCAACTAGAACAACAAACCTTTATGAGGGCTCAAGACGAGCGGTTTGTTCAAATCCAAAGAGAGCTCCAGACGCAAAATGAAAGGTTAAATAATTTTTCAACGAGGATGGATGCAAGGTTTAAGGCTCTAGCTGCATCAAATGAAGAACAGGAACAGGCCGTAACCAATAGCTTACACTATCTAAACAACAATACTGTGGAATTTACCGACTTGGCAGACCCATACCGCAATCCACATTTCTATGGGAGGGGTCGAGGACGTTAGATTCATGCTTGTATTTCATTCTCTATGTTGGTTATGTTGTTATATTTCCTACTTTGAATTTTCTAAGTGTTATGTCTTGTTGAGTTGCTTTGTAATTTATGACTTAATCTATCATATGTTTATCCATTGATTTCCTTTTCATTGACAGTATTTTGTGTTAATATTCGTTGATGCTAGCAATTACCTGTTGAGTATTTTTGAGTTGAACATCTAATTCTTAACCCGTCTCTTTCTCTTTTTGATGTTGTCAAAGGGGGAGAAAAGAGTGTGCCAAAGACAAGACATCATTCTTTTAAAGAAGTATAGAATTACAAAAGCAAGGGGGAGGTTATGTTATTAATATTTTACGTTGCTCTCGTTGGCTTCGCACGTTTTGTCATCATCAAAAAGGGGGAGTATGTGAGGGCAAACCCTCATATAACATACATACTTGGGTTTCGATGATGACAAAACGCAATCATGGATGAATCGGTTTTCTCGACTCTACCTCTACAAGACAAATGCAATATTTTACCTCTATCTCTCTTATGTCCATCTAACTTGCTGTATAAAATCCAATATATATGGAAGACCATTGGTTACGTTTAGAAGCATAAAAACCACAAAAATATGTATTTTTTGCATATTTGCAGGTTTTGAGTCGACCACAGGTCGATGCATGGATCAGTACAAAATTCCACGGGTCAGCGAACGCCGACCTATGGTCGACGTATACTGTGAAGATTTTTCAATTTGCCTAAAACTGCAGGCTATGCGTTGATGCATAGTCCTGCTATGGTTGACCGTTCGCTCGTTTATGCTGTTGCTGAAGACGTTCCACTTTGGTTGAAGAGTTGTTAAGTTTGTTGGTTTGTTGGTTACTATATATAGTAGTTTTATGTTCTTTTCTCATTAACAATTGAAATTTTGAGTCAATTGCAACCCAACAAGAAAAGTGAAATAGGTGTCATCAAATCTCCTCATCTTCATCCTCAACAGTTCACAACATAATAATTACACACAACAATTATTGGTGTGTTTTGTGGTTTGTTTAAGGTGATAAGGTCCGAAGCCGTTGATCGGAAATCCGGTTCAGGTTGAATTTTGTGGCAGGTTTTTCTTGAATAAAACCTTGAAGGTTTTTCCCTCCTAGATTCGGAGAATTTGGGGGGGTTTTGGTATGGATCGTCTCTACTAACTTTAAGCTGAGTGAAGGTGATTGAGAAGCGGAAGGTTTCGTCAATCTAGTAGCGGGAATTAGTGAAGTGTGCAAGAGAGTTCTGGGTTCGATTTGTGTGTGCTTGAGATCAGCCGGGCCGAGGGTTTGAAGAACGGAAGGTTGTTCAACAAAGGGGATGGAATCGGAGGTCTACTCACAATAATCGAAGAACTTGGTTCGACTCTAATCAAGGAACAAGAAGCGAAAGCATCATCAACATCAAGAGGGCTTGTTTGTATATTTTGCTTATCGATTCTTGTATAAACATTTCAACTCTACAGGTGATATCTATTATATTGAGCTCAATTCTATTATTATAATTTAGGGCAGACGTACCCCGAAGCGAGGACGGCGGGGGAACTGCCTCAACAAATCTTTGTCTCCCTTACTTTTCAGCACTTTCATTTTTGCTTTAAAATTGAGTAATTTTAGTATAACCAATTCTATCGAAATTAGTATTGAATTGAGTAAGTTCTTATCACTGTTTTGAACTCTAGTACAATAGTATATTGTACAAGGAATTTTAGAGTTACTTACTCAAGTCAAAACTCACTTGGAGTGCCTCGCACACCAAGTGTTTGATAAATTGCCTACACCAAAGTTCACTTGGGTTATTTGCATATTTTGTGGGCATTGTGGAGCATTGGAACTAGTCCTACTAATTAGTGGTAAAATGAATTGATAGTGTGACTAGTGTGTTGAATCTATTTGCTCATTATCATATCCATATGCTAGACACATATCCGGTCTTCCAATAACGGTTCGTTATAGACGTAATTTTTCCACGGCCGCTTCCGCATTTAAAACATTTTTAAAACCAATTTTTAATTGGTAAGCGTCGACTGATTTTTTAATTGGGATCTATTCAACCCCCCTTCTAGATTCGCGCCATCGTCTAACATTGAGGTCAAAAACAGGCATTGAGAGCCTACTACCTTAAACATCTAAACAGAGAACCATTTGCTTAATCATGGAATGCTGAAAAGCTCAAACAATATTACAGTTGGTACTAACAATCAATTAGGACTAACTGCTGACGACTCCATCTCACATCAAAGAGAGATCATTTGGCCAAGGGAGCGTGCCCTGGTGCAAGCACAATCCTCAAACATAACGAAGGCAAGTTTCTGCTCATGAAATTAGCAGATTCTGTGCCCAATGGGGATACCTCAATCGAGCTCCTCCATTTTTGTACCAGTGTGGCAGGACACCCAGCTCGCAATCGGAAAGTCTAAACCCTGTGCAATAAGGACCTCGACCGAGATCTTAGTCCCACGACCGGCAAAACTACTTCTCTCACTCGACAAGTTCTCCAAACTGTCGGGCATCGTAGCAAGTCGAGCAAACTCTCATACAGCGAACACAACTCGCAAAAAACTAGCACAAGGTAGACGCCTATACAAAAAAAATATATAACAAGGCATACAATATCGAACAAACATATATATATATATATATATATATATATATATATATATATATATATATATATATATATATATATATATATATATATATATATATATATATATATATATATATATATATATATATATATATATATATATATATATATATATATATATATATATATATATATACATACATATATGTAAGTATACATACATATATGTAAGTATACATACATATATGTAAGTATACATACATATATATATATATATATATATATATATATATATATATATATATATATATATATATATATATATATATATATATATATATATATATATATATATATATATATATATATATATATATATATATATATATATATATATATATATATATATATATATATATATATATATATATATATATATATATATATATATATATATATATATATATATATATACATACATACATACATACATATGTGTGTGTGTGTGTGTGTGTGTGTGTGACCACCAGGATGAAAATTGTTTAAATATTACAAAAGGTACGGGCCAATCCCGACAGTCAGGATTTACATAAAAATGGCACGCAGACCAGAATATTCGAAGTTACAAAGAAAAATTAAGCATCATCAACTGGAACCTCTAGAGGGACCACTTCCCCGTCAACCACTTGGTGCAAAACGCCTATCCCTTTAGTAACCAGCTGGACATCAGGGGTTCAAGGCTTTCATCTGCTCCACTGTAACATTGAATCCGAACTCGGCATTTCCGAGGGTATCCTGTTCGAGGATGCAGATCTTGTCGATCAATTCTCGTCAGGTGTTCAAGGATTTCTCCTCCTCAGTTTCATCCGGCCCCACCGTCAATGAGCCTTCCAGTTCCGCTACCCTCATCTTCAAGTTGGCATTCACCTCCTTCATTTTCTTCATCTCATCTGTCATCTCGTTCATATCTTTCAGGAGTGTGACCTTGGCCTCATAGCTTCCCTGGGGAGTCGTCAGCTTGTTGAATAGATCAGTTGTCTCCAACTCCAGCTCGGTCTCCCTAGCCTTTACCTTCTTGAACTCCTTAAGAAGAACTGTCTCCGCGTCGCCTAGGGTCAGTGTTGTCTCCAGTACCCTCATCATCACCGCTGCATCTTGACCAAGAAGCATCCTCTTCACCTTAGGGTCAATGGACAATATTGCTGACGCTTCCAGATTGGGGAAAACAATGGACCGTTCCCCGTCAAATATTTTATCCTGTAAATAGCAAGGCGGTAGAATGAATTTACCCCTGATGAAGCCACTTGAGCCTTCAGCAAAAGAAGAACCGAGATCGTCTTGTTTCCTTTTCTTTTGAGGATTCTGGTTAGGAGGATTGGAGGTGCTTTCCAGAGAAGGTGAAGAACCACCCACGAACTTCTCCAATGTCGCCTGCTCCCTTATCGGTCAACCCTTAAAGTCAACACCTTCTTGTCGTTCTTGGCGGAGGCGGACTTGACAAGGAGTTCGTGTAAGTTCGAAATTTTCCCTGAAAAGGAAAACAAAAAAGGGAGGTTAGCATATTTGTCAAAACATCAGAAGTACAAGCAAAGCTAATCTATACCTAGAAGGTCGAAAGCCTCACCCTCAGTCCTACAGTCGAGGAGGGCCTTGGTATTCATATAACGGGCCACCCGAGTAAGCTCCCCGTCCTCTGTATTAAGCAGGTTACCGTCCTTGTCACCACGGTAGAGGGGATGAAACTCTTCATGAACATTGTCAATGCTTCGAAAGATTTCTTGTCCTCGGTACACAGCTGGTCATGTTTCACGAGGAACTGGTCAGTCCTGTATCTAAAATGGGCATACACCCACTCTAGTGAAAACTTCGACACAGACCGTATCACCTGCCGACCATCCTCCTCCATTGTTTCCATGGTGACCAAATAATTTTTTGTCGCCTCTGAAAGAGGCTTTGCGACCAAAAACCTGAATTTGAAATTTCAGACAGATTTCGAATATGGCCAGAACAACCTGCTATGTTGTTTAAAGGACATCCAACTTTGTTTCGACCCATCCGTACTCCTCTGTAGCTGGAAAATACAGAAAAAGAGCTCCACGATAGCCTCTATCTTCAAATACCGACACACCAGCTCGAAGGCCTGAATGAACGCTAGAGCATTCGGGTGAAGTTGGGCAGGGGACAACTCGAGGTGACAGAAAATTGCCCATTGAAAATCCGCAAAGGGCAGATGATACCCCGCCTCCTTAAAAGTAAATTTGTACATCGGGAACCTTCTCCTTGGATACACCGAGCATATCCGGTCATTTTTTGTAGAGTTGATCGCCTTTCAGCTCACAGGTGCATCCTCTATGTTATCCCCAAGGAGATTAAAAGAGTTGGGCTCCTCCTCGGTAAAGGTCGACTTAGTCACCAGAGGCTCTTGGACAATCCAACTAAGATCCCCTTGAGCAACCCTGACATTGGCGTACTCGATGGGAGGCACGGTTTTGTTGTTAGCCACCTCGACGGCGTGAACGTTTCCTTTGTTTCGACCAGCCATTTCACTTGAAAAGAAGAGGAAGCAAAAATGAATTTGATGAAGATCAAATCCACTATTTCACCACAAATCAAGTTAAAGGGCGAGGAACAAGTACGAGGATGTCTCATCGACTCTAGCCCTTATCGACATCACAGGGCCTTGACGTAGTCCCCTCCCCGAAAAGTGGGGACAAGCCTCTGCGACTTTAAAAGGCCCAAAAGGGGATAAGCCCCTCGACTACTATGACTTATCGGGCATATAAGAATAAAATCCTCAGCATCGAGGAGACCTCCTACCCGACCATAAATACAAGATGTTTCACAAAATAACCTAGGAAGATCTACAATTATACACAATATCCTAGATTCATGTTCTTCACGGCCTTCATGAATTTCCCATAAAATTCATGTGCTCATCAAAGAATACATGAACTTCAACCGGAAAATTCATGCTTCACCGGAAAATTCAAGCGAATTTCCAAAAATTCATGTGCTCTAATAAGCAAAGATGAAGAACTTACTTGAGTCAAAAGGTTGAAGATGAAGATCTGGAAAAGGAAAGTGGGACCGATGACGATGAAGAGTACTCCGACGAAGAACGAATATTGCAGAGCAAAAGGAGTATAGGAGAGAAATTTGCGTGAAGTGTGAAAATGAGTCCTCTCCCCCCCCCCCCATTTTATAAACACTTGCTCGCATATGGAAGCGCAAAGGGAAAAATCCATCATTACATAGCCAGCCTAGGCCTCCTAGGCCTTAACAAAATTGATTATGCCCTCACACGTGGCAAAAGAGGAAGCTTTCAGTTGACACTTTCAAGACTGACCCTTCACATTCCTCAGAACAAGTCCCTGCGGCTCTCCGCGGGCGTACCCTCCTCGACAAACCACAAGATATCATCCAAGTAGGAGTCTCATTGGTGAGATGCTTTCTGCAACTTAAGCTGAAGTTTAGTCGATGAAAAACACGCCTTCCACATCGATCACATCAACATATATCGAGGAAGACCCCAAGCGATCATCGGTCGGCCACACTAACCATAGACTAAAGACGGGCACGTCCCCAGAGATTTTTGTTTAAATAATGACGACCTCAACAAAGCCTCCCCATGACGCGTTTTCTGCCCAACAGTTGACCAACTAGGCTAAATCAAGTCATTACTCCTCACCTCAGAGCAACGACTTAGGGGGCTCCTGTTCTGGACTGGACTGACACATGGCTTACAGTTGGGCAAGGCGCAATCCGGTCCAGCTTTAGGCAAGGCCTAATAAGGAAATTAAGACAATATGACCGTTGGGTAAAATATAGTCGTTGGGCACAACATAGTCGTTGGGCACAATATGATCGTTAGACACAATATAGTCGTTGGGGACATCCCCCTCACGCGCTTGACAGTTCACGCGATCAACTGCCCCTCTGAAATTCTCGGGGATAGTTGGACCAGGTTAAAGATCACGCGCTAGATCTTCCACCTGGAAGTCTCCCATTGGTCGACCAGATATTTTAGCCACATTGGAGACCTTAGCCTCGCGCTGGGGAAATCTGATAAATACCCTCTCTCTTGAGAGGGCCAGGTATTCTAATCATTCTAAATCATACCTAAACACTTGTACTTGCTCTCTCTCTCTCTCTAGCCCAAAAACTTACTTTGACATCGGAGTACCTTGCAGGTACACCCCCTCCTCTCTTACAACCACTATTACTGCCCTACTTTGAAGTTCACGACGATCCATTCATATCACTCCAAATCAGTCACGATTAAAAAATATTCTTCCTTGAATATCTAAATAAATGAGATAAAGTAAAATTAAAAAGAATAGTTTTTATTACAATGGCGCTAAGCGGAATCTCACTTAAAGTACCCTTAAAACAACATAAATTGCGCTAAGTGCGGTCAGGAAAACTTAAATACTCCCAGCCATTGCCATCCATTTCTCAGCGCGTTAAAAGTTGCGCTAAGCGCGAATGCCAGCATTTTGTTGGTCAAAACTGCATTTTGAAGCATCCCTCTTGGCTCAAATGGGTCCATACTTCAATCATGCATTATTACCAACAAAAAAAGATGAAAAACTATCAAACTCACTGATATGTACATGATAACGCAACATATACAACAATTTGTAAACTATACAAAAAGTATACAAAAACAAGGTATTATTAACGGGAAACCAACGAATCAAGCCAATAAGTGCCAATTATTCACATTAAAAATCAGTACAATTTAGCACTTATCACACTCTCCAACTTAAACTTGTTTGTCCTCAAATAAGAATCGATCAACTCAAAGAAACAAAAACAATTATCAAGAAATCATGCTTAATAAGTCTTTACAAACTGAAAACAATTGTATGGTACACAAGTCAAAAGAACATGCAAGGCAATGCTTACCATAAACTACAATGACAAATGACTATGAAACAAATTCTTAGTACAAAGCACATGTCAAAAAGTCTAAAGTAATACAAATGCTCAAGAATGAATCGCACCTAACGCACAACTTCTTCAAGGGATGAAAAACAAACATGAGAGACAACTCACACACAACAATCTTGCTAACAAAAATTCAAATTATGCATTCATCTAAAAAAAACTCGTATTGAAAGTATAAAAGCAAAAATCACAAGGGCTTTAAGGTTTGTGATGTGACTTGGTTAACAAACAATTGTTTTTTTCTCAAGATAAAAGAAACAAAAACTAGCCTAATTAAATGAGAGTGATCATTTCTCACAATCCCAAGAAATCACCAAACTCAATCACCTTTTTCTCTTTTCCAAATTGTTACACCATTCCACATAACTTATTAGCACAATATTATTCTATTTTTTATTCTTTTTAATGCTTTTTCCTTTTTTCTTTTTTTCTCCCTTTTTTCTTTATTTTTCAAACTTTTTCTTTTTCTCAACCTTTTAGCAACCAACCTTTCTTTTCCCCAACTTGAATACAACCTAACGTGTAAAGTGAATGCTCCCAAACTTATTAGACTAGGATAAAAACTCAAATAACAAGTCAAAGTTATGGTTCAAGAAAAAATATTAGAATCCATACAAAAATTGAACTCAACAACAACATGGATTATAACAAAGGCTCAGAGGGGTAAGAAAATTCTCACTCACTCACAAGGTAGATTGAATATTTGGTCAAGTGGTTGTGATCAAAATTAAACAAAATATCTTGATCATTTTAGTGTTATCATACAAATCAACACAAATATAAGATTAAACATAATAAAAATAAGTTAAACAAAAATGTTGGTCTTCTGCATATAATAAACAATGGAAAGCTCCTCACAAAAAGGATTTTGTTCTAAAGTGATTCAAAATTGAACAAGTATAGAAAAAGAATGAATGACATGAAAATTGTACAAATGAAAAGTCTCTTAATCATGCCATGTTCTAGAAAGCGATAAACGACTACCTTAAAAAGTACCAACTTCAAAAAAATTCATTACCATACATTCGCAAGTTGAAACGATCAAATTTGGAAAGTCACAAAATGCATCCTCAAGCTAATGAAAAACAAACTTGAGAGCAAACACAAAATTTTATTCTAACAACCTAACAAAATTGAATTAAAACTAACTAAACACAAAGACCGAAATTGGTGAAAGTGGAAGAAAAATGAGAAATTTTTCCACATAAAACAGGACGCACTAAGCACGAACATGCATGCTTAGTTTTTCAAGTTCTTTCTCATATGTGATCCATCCATTCTCACTTTATATTAACTATACTATTAAATATAAAACTGTACAAACTCAAAAACCATTAGGTTTCCTCCCAACAAGCATTTGTTTCACATCGTCATCTCGACACCTTTATTTACGTACAAGCTCCTTCATGTTGCTTGGTTCATCGGCTACTATCAAATAATCATGCACAAAATTTTGAGAAAACGTAAACGAAAAACAAAAATATGCACAAACACATACACAATGGACAACACATATATACGATAAGTGAACAAACGAAACGGAAACAAATATGTACAATCCCATATGGAAAATAACTATGGACAAGTATGTACAAAGCTTAAAAACATAGAAACTATCGCAATGCGATTCAACATCAAAATCAATCCTTAACAACGACTTCATTTTGTTGAGGCGGTAAAGCGGTAAGCAAAAATATTATTTTCGGAAGAATTTCCTTCGGGATTTATGTCATCTCCACAAGGATCGATGCGACGGAAAGAATTTAGTTCAAAAATCTCTATGTCTCTAAACTTGGGTTTGGATGGTTTTAAAGATTAAGATTCAAAAGAAAAATATAAAACAAGAAAATAAATACATCCTTTAGGCATGAGAAAACTCGTTAGGAGTTATATTTCGTTCTACCCATGATGTACTAAAAAATTTATGGATCAATTGCACTCAACCTAAATCACTCGTCAAAACCCTCATGTATCGCTCAAAACAAGAGGTTATGTCTATCTCAAAGTGACTTAAATAAGGGCTGAAATAGCGCGAACCGCACTAAGCGTGCTATGAGGGCGCTTAGCGCCACCAACAAAATCAAGTTTCTTGTTTTCTTTATAACTTTCGAACCGTAAATTCGATTAACGCACGATCGAAAGCGTTGGAAAACTTATTCAATTTCTATATAAAAATGAAAAAATATTCTTTCTTGAATACCTAAAAAATGAGATAACTAAAATTAACAAGAATGGTATTTTTTACAACGACGCTAAGCGCAATCTCACTTAAAGTACCCTTAAAATGACATAAATTGTGCTAAGCATGGTTAGGACAATTTAAATACTCCCAGCCTCTACCATTCAGTTCCCACCGTGCTAAAAGTTATGCTAAGTGTGAATGTCGTCATTTTGTTGGTCAAAACTGCATTTTGAAGCATCCCTCTTGACTCAAATGGGTCCATACTTCAACCATGCATTATTATATATAAAAACAGATGAAAAACTATCAAACTTACTAATATGTACATGATAACACAATATATACAACGATATATAAACTATACAAAAAAAATACAAAAACAAGGGATTATTAACTGAAAACTAACGAATCAAGCCTATAAGTGTCAATTATTCACACTAAAAATCAGTACAATTTAGTACTTATCATTGACTTGTGCTTAGAACTTGTTTCATATTCTTTGTGACGTTGTAGTATTGGTAAGCACTTCTTTGCATGTACTTTTGATATTTGTACCATATGTTTGTTTTTGTTTGTAAAAACTTGTTGAGCATGATTTCTTGATAATTGCTTTTGCTTCTTTGAGTTGATTGATTCTTGTTTGAGGAAAATAAGTTTAAGTTGGGGAGAGTTTTATAAGTGTTAAATTTTAGTGAATTCTAGTGTGAATAGTTAGCACTTATTGACTTGTTTAATTTGATTTTGATTCATAAACCCCTACTTTTGTGTATGTTTTAGGTAATTTATGTTATATGCGTAATTATGTACATATATTTAGTTTGATTGTCTTTATCTCATTTTTGAGGTATCTAAGCAATGATATTTTGTCATTGTCTTGTAGAACATTGAATAAGCTTTTCGACGCTTCTGACCGTGTTGTTCAATATTTTGGCAGTAGCAATTGTGGTCAGTGCTTGCAGTGCGAGGCCAAGGCGAGAAAGTTTGCAACGCGAGCCAAGATATTTTCAATAAGGCGGTTAAGTGCAATTTTTGTCAGACCATGTGCTATAAAATTAAGTCCACAGTGCGAACTTGACATATTTAGTTTTGTATATATCGAGTTCTTCTTAGATATTTTAGATGTATTTGGGGCTTTTTACACCAAATTGATTAGAAAACATTCTCTAGTAGAGTTAGCTTAGAAACAACACATGGAGGATGCACCTTGATGATCCAAAGTCGAATCCACTTCAATCGGAGTTGACAAACCGTGAGATTTTTGTTCTTCTTCCTTCTTCTCTATGTATTTTTCATTTGTTGGGGTTATTGTATGTAATTTTACTTTGATTGTATATGTATTTATGGATCTTTGTATAAAATTTCTTTTACAACTCTTATCAATGTCATCGTTTCTTTACTATCTATCTTAATGGGTTTGGATCTCTATAGACATATACTTTTCGAACTCGACCTAAGATGTGCATTTATTATTTGTGGGAAATGGTCTAATATTCACGTGTGTGTCGGATCTTAATGCTCTATGTTATTTAGTTGCGTGAGACATCACCTTCGAGAGAATGCGGTTGATCTCTCAATGTTTTATTTAGATGTAACCTTTTGTTGTGAGCGATACATGGGGATTCTTATGAGTGATTTAGGTTGTGTGTATTTGATCCATAGATTTTTTAGTACATGATGGATAGAATGAAATACAACTCCTTACGAGTTTTCTCATGTCTTAAGAATGTACTTATTTTCTTGTCTTAGGTTTTTCCTTTTTCATTTTGCTCACTCTCAAACCATTCAAACTCAAGCTTAGAGACATAGAGATTGTCGAACAACATTCTTTCCCTCGCACTGATCCCTGTGGAGACGATATAAATCCCAGAGGGAATTCTTCCAAAAGTAATTTTTGCTTGCCGCTTTACCGCAGCCAACACTGTGCCAGCCAATTACTCTTTGTTGCAGGATCAATTAGTGTGGAATTATAATGTGTTAGGGATGATAACCCTTAAAGATGGTGTCGTGACATCCCGCCTAGAAAGTCTTTGTTGTTCTGGTGGCTTGCTCATGAAAAAATCCCTATGGAAGATCTGGTCCGATCGAGAGGCATCTCTTTGGCTTCTTCTTGCTATTTGTGCAACGCCAATGAGGAAAGTGCATATTTGTCACACCCTAATTTTTGACCGTAAGATCCCACTTGTTTTCGCGCATTTTCTCTTTTTGTTATTTAACGTTTAATTTAATATTTATGTTTTACGGCTAACCAGCTTGTGCAAGTGCAGCAGTATCAAGGTATAGATTTCTTACATCCAAGCATCACAAGGATGTGACTAGTACGTCTGGGTCTGAATTTCACCATTCGAGAATTCGAGCTTATATTAAGAAGTATATCTCAACGGGCAAGGTGCTAAGGAGTTCCTTTAGAGCTTATGTTCATTAGAATATGAGCTAGAGTACGAGGGCACTCAAGTCAAGTTTGCATTTCCATCAATTGTATTTTTAAAGTGTTCAAGAGTTCTTTTTCTCCACGAATGTTCAAGTCAAGTTTCAAAATCCAAGTTAGAGTGTGGCTCACATGAGGTGGTAGGCCATAGAAGACATGTTTCCTGAGAGGTCCCATGTCAAGATTGCAAACTCGTGGAGTCGAGACTTAAGAAGATAAAGTTTTAACAAAGTTCACGTGTACAAAATAAGGATGCTTGTTCCTTTGCAAGACTTAAACATGATTCATGTTTTCATTTAAAAATTTCATTACATAATGGTCCAAGCTGTTCAAGCTACGACCGCAAATATTTTATTTCTTATAGAGGGGTTACATCAAGGTACACAAAAAAAGAAGAAGAGAGAATTGGAAGGAGTCAAAGATAGAGGCTTTCAAAACTTCAATGTCGTAAATTCAACCGCCATAAGCTATTAGCCTTGCGGAAAGAGTATACAGCATCAGAAGGCCTTCACTTCTTTTCATTCAAAAAAGAGAAACTTTGAACGGGAACTCATGCGAGTTGCTTCACCTTGCGACACAGCTCTTCACCCAATAAGCCACAATGTAATTGCTTCCGGACCTTGTTAGTTGTACATGCCACAATTAGACACCAATTGAGCTCCTAGAATGGCCGCAGCAACGTAACGAATTTACAAGTCGACATTGAAGCAAACAGCTTAACCAATCACCAGAGGCACGAAAAGAAATCGGTCAGCAAACGTAAACCATAAACCACCTACAACAATGAGGAGCACTCAGAATGTTCAAGCAATGCTCAGCAAATCAATTTAGCTTCAGAAGAATTTGAGAATTATACCTTGTGAGACGTCGGCAGTCATTGTGAGAAGAACTCAATCCAAAAGCTCTACGGAGGAAGACCTGCAGCTCTCAGACTTTACAACTCCACAATTTTTGTCCTTCGATAAACATGTAAGAGTATGAGATGCGGACAGACCAAAGAACATCACTATTCAGTCCTTCTGGACATTCTGAACAAGTCCAACCATATTTGTGACATCTCCCATATTACCACAAAGTATTATCCACGGATTAGAGTTACCAGCCCTGTCAAAACAACACCAACACCATCAAAACAGAGGCAATTCAAAAAATCTAAATGAGTTTGCTTCGAGGATACAAGCCAGCTTCCAGGCTCTTCCTAATACCGCAACTCCCTTTCCAACCTGTCAAGCACAAATATCAACTAACAATTAGGACATGTCATTAAAGAGATAAAGCGCAAGCTAAGAATCAAGACAATAAAGTTAAGTTCAGCCCTCAGTCAAGTTCATCATTGGGCAGGAGACTCGAGCGTCCGAAAGAGCAACGGAAACCGTCGCAACTCCCTACCAAGCACCGAAAAATCAAAGTTCAGACAAGCAAAGCAATTAGTTTCAGACAACTTTCATCATAATGCGAAAGCACGAACAACATCCAGGCAACAACGGCATTTTTGATTCCCTCATGGTTCAGACTATTAAGTCATCATCACCGCATCGAACCTTCCTCGGCGACATAAAACTGGCAGTCTCTGAGTTCAACAGTTTCCTGAAAGAAAGAAGAAATTAACATAGTACAGAATACAACAAAAGATCCTCAAAACTGAGTTTCAAGTCATCCTCATCCCAATGCCAGCCGTGAGAAATGCAGGACAAGAGCAACATGGCCTAGAACTTGCATTCACAAAGGAAAGAGGCAGGTATAGAATTCACAACATAACAACGGGTTCTAGTCGAGAATGTTCAACCCCGAGTAGAGGTTGCACGAAAGTAGGAGCCTTCCTGGAGACAACAGAAGAAGCAAGCACGTTCAGCATTACCACCAGAACACCAATACCAGTCATTGCCCACCTGCAATACCAGTCATTTTAAGCATGACAGGATATTAGCAGAAGTCAATTGAAGGCTCGAAGTGTAAGTGAAGAGGTTTCAGCCCTCAGAACTTCGAAGTGCATCATCGGGTATAGGTTCAAGCGGCCGGAAGAGCAACAGAAACTGTCACCGACTTCCTACCGAGCATCGAACAATTTAAGAGCAAACAACAAAGAAACGAAAGTCAAGCTATCGCGGCTCAGACCATAAGGTTATCACGGCCAAACACCTTCCTGACGGCCAAGACCGGTAACTTCCGTTCAAGAATATTCCCTGCGAAGAAGAAGAAAATATGTCAACGGTATTACGAATCCAGCTGTAATAAATGGGTACGAAGTAAGAGAGGTTCAAAACTTCCCAAAAATAGAGCCAACACCTTATCGACAGAATCAAAAGGAAATTAAATGTTGCTTCCCAAAATTGCCAAGCAAATCAGACAAAGAATCACCAAATAGGAAAGTTTTTTAAACCAACTTCAATGGAGGCCCATCATTTTCATGTATACAAGCAGCGAAGGAGACCCATAAGTGACGACGAAAAAGAATTCTGCCATCGAAGCTAGAAAGAACTCGTGTGAAGGTTTCACGATAATCAGTTCAGACTCAGACAAGATCCTCACCGCTGCGAAACTCCGAGCCCATTCTGAGTCATCATCGCCACGAAGAAGGACGAGATCATGGATCGCAACATCGTATCGCCACCACCGCCGACGCGTTGCCGACGCCTTCTGTTTTTGGGTAACCTAACTCTAACCCATTTTACCGAAAGTTTTTTGTTGTGTGTTTGCCTCACAGGTTAATGCAAAGAAAGACGGATGAAGACGAAATGCAAGGAGTCCACCGGAGATAGACCGGTTCGAAGCAAGAAGAATACGAAGAAGAGGAAGGCTAACGGCGCAACAAGAGGGATTTGGGGGGGGGGGGGGATAAGGGTTTTTGGCTGTTGTTTTGTTTTTTGTATCTATTTTAATGTAATATAATCACATGTATGTGCATACACACACACACACATACTATGTACCCTCACGCACATAACCCTTGGATCTCCAACGGATCCCCATCGCAAGGTCCACGTCGCGCCTCACCGTAAACCCCAGCTTGCGTTTCCCACTGGATCCATCAGTCTCCCATTAACCCCTTTATAAATCAACCTAATTATAACTTAAAAAATACTAATTTTAATTAATTAAACTTTTATCTGGCAATTTATTTAATCTAATCATTTAATTTAAAACCATTTTATTTAATCAAATAACTAATTAACCCTTTTATTAGTTAGCCATATTCAAACCTTTTTTTAAAATAATCTTTTATTTAATCTAATCATTAATCTAAAACTAATTTATTTAATTAACTAATTATCAACCTTTTAACCATCTCTTATTTAATAACTAATAAACCTTTTTTAATAATCTCATTTTATTCAACAATAAAATCTTTCCTTTTCTTAATACAAAACTTTTTTTCTTTTAGTTTAATTTAACCCTTATTTAGTTAATAAATATCACCTTAAAAATAGTAGGTAACAAAAAACTATATTTATTTAATAAGAAAACTTTCTTTTTAATAAATCATGATCATTTAAATTATTTCTTTCAAAACTTATTTTTTATCAACTTATAACTTAAATTCATAATTAAATATTAATATAACGTTTTCTTAACATCAAACCTCTCATAATTTAATCAATTCGCCTAAAATTAATCTCGCCCCAAATTAATTAATCGTGCAAGTTTCCGTCTCTCAGCATCAATCGAACATATTCACAGCTTTCACACTTTTATCTTAGCACTTCACATGTTTGCATGCTTTATTTATTTACCGCAATTTATTTTATCGCATTGCATAATGTCTAAAGGAGGAATATGCGCATAACTTAACACTTGTGCGTATGCATTTCATATTGCATCATAATCCCCATATGATCCTTGATCCCATTCAAGTCGATCTTCTAAGTTAGATCCTACCCCATAAGAAGAACCTTTGTCTTTTATTTTACAACTTAGATAAACACTATTCAAATCAATCAAACTATTCAAACACAATAGAGAATAAGACGTGAGTCATCTTTACCGTCAGATGTAAATCTCCTACCCCATAATGATACAATCAATATGTAGGGACTTTTCCGCTTAAGAGAGATAGTGGCGTACTCGTCGATGAATCCGAGTGCTTGAGCCCTTCTCATAAGACGATGCAAAGACTATTTTCCTACAAGTTGTGGTGGTTAAGTCGAGTAATCTCCCTTAAGATGACAACTCTTCTTTTTTCCTAGAATCAATAAATCAACTACCTTTATCCCTTAGGAATCTTGACCATAGTCAAGAACTTCCTTAAACCCTTTAGGGGAACTACAGATACTCTGATTTCATTCCCGTCAGGATATGTAGGTACAAGATGCGACGTCTTGAAGAGTATACTTAGAATTAAACCATTAGGCCTTTTATCCTTAATCAGATAACCCTTAGCAATAAACACAATAAAACAAGAGGTTCCTGTAGAGTACTACAGAAACTTAGGATGCTAGCACCTTCCCTAAGTTTAACCAACTGCCGAACCTAAAACTCTCTAGCTTTTGCATTTGCATTGCATTGTGGGTAATTCGATCTTTTTCCCTTCCTTTGGACAAATAAAAGACCTGTGGTGACCTAAATGAATTAAATATTCAAATTAATTAATAATTTGACATCCAATTCTCACCGGGACAGAAATGGCGACTTCACTGGGGACCTCCTTGTGGGTTTCCCTAAGTTGTTTATTTTTTTTACTATTTTATTGTTATATGTTTGATTATCTGTTTATTTGTATAATTTTTTATTTATGCTTTTGGGTTTGATATCTTTGAGTGGTGAGGCAAAGTCCTACACCCGGACTTGAGTGAAATTATGATAGAATGGTGAGATATTCGACGAGGCTTATAGGGAGTGAGTCCCGACCAAGTTGACTCGAGAATCACCGCTCAGTTGAGGCCCTCTCGAAATGGTACTGTTGAACGAGTCAGTCGTAAAACATTCACTATTTTCGACCTTAGAGCCTGTGATACTGAGGACCGTAGTTACCTTTAACCCCACTTTGGCCTTTATTATGACATAGTGCAATGACTATGAGGGAGTAGTTCCGAAATAGTTGCTACACGATGCTACACTCAAAAGAGGTTCTCTTGAGAATATTATTAACCACCGAGTTAGTCGAGAAATTGATAATATCCGAAAGATGGACTAATGACTTTGGGAACCCTCTTAGAACCTTGTTCTATAGATACAATCCACCTTTAGTCCACGTCCTTTGGGGATGGGTATACCTTTTGTTCCATGCTCGTTGCAAACCTAGGACCTTCTTGTCTGTTTATCTTTGTGTCCCTATGTGCTTGCTTGTGTTTGTTGCATCCATATAGCATCATACTGCATTGGACTTCATGGAATTCACCTTTGTTTATGAACATTGTAGGATACTATGGATTCCAATCGAAGAAATACTTTGAAATATACTTTAAGAGTTTCAAATTGGATGACCTAAGGAAGTTGGGAGCTTTGATTGAAGACCAAGAAAGATTCAAGAGAAAATATGAGAAGTTACTATCTTTGTTGAGTCGTGAAGTAAACGAGAAAATCCTTTATGCCTTGCTACAATTCGATGACCCAGTTTATCACTGTTTTACCTTCCCAGACTATCAGTTATTGCCTACCCTAGACGAATACTCTTATTTGGTTGGTCTACCTATCCTGGAAGAGTCTCCTTTCCCTTTCTTGGAAGACAACCCTAAGGAGCAAGACATTGCTAAAGCCCTTTATCTGAAAGTATCTGACATCAAGGAGAACATGGTTATCAAAGGTGGAACTTTCGGCCTGACTACGGATTTCTTAATTAGGAAAGTCTGGTACTACGCTAATTACACGAACAGGGTTCCGTTTAAAACAATCTTTGCCCTACTTGTTTATGGGGTGTTTCTATTCCCAAGTTTTGAAGGGTTCGTCGACCTCAATGCCATCAAGATTTTCATGGAGAAAAACCCGGTTCCCACTTTATTGGCTAACACCTACCATTCTGAGCATCTCTGAAACTTCCATGGTGGTGGAATGATTACCTGCTGTGTACCCTTATTGTACAAGTGGTTTATTTCGCACTTGCATAAGTATGTTTCTTTTTGGAATCTTAATAGTGGACGCTGGTCAGAAAGGATTATGGCTCTAACTCATGCAGACATCGATTGGTACAGCCGTGAGTACGATGGGATTTTAATCATTGATAATTCCGGAGATTTTGCTAACATACCCCTGCTTGGCTTTGATGGGGGGATCAGTTATAACCCTATTTTAGCTCGTCGACAGTTGGGATATCCGTTGAAGGAACCACCTAAGAGTGTTCAGGTGGAGAGTATTTTCTTCAAGGATGACAAATAACTTCAAGCAAAGATTGTGGCTGCATGGGGGAATTTGCATAAGAAAGGTAAGGATAGTTTGGGAAAGCCTAACTGCGTGTCTTTGGAACCATATCTTCAGTGGGTCAGAAACAGAGCAATCAAGCTAAGGATGCCCTATCCTCGTCAGGATCCTATACCTCCAAGAAGAGAACCCGTTTATGTCTTTATGTCTGAAGCTGAGAAGTTAGAGGTCGCATTGAGGAAGTCACAACATGAGTCAGAAGCGTGGAAGAACAAGTATCAAGTGGTTGTTGCAGATAATGCTGAACTTCAGAAACAATTACAGTCGAAGAATGAAGACCTACCTCCTTGCAAGAAGAGAAAAGCTTAAGAGGATTTATTTTCCTCCAAACCCCAGCCGCTCCTTGGAAATTAATTGTGGACAAGCTTATCCGCAAGAAGACTCAGTTGGAAGAGTAGCTCAAGCAACGAATTTTGAAACTTCCTTAGGACTTTTATTAGCTTTTATTTAGCTATTTATTTGAGACTCTTTAAAAGAATAATTATTTGTAATCCGTTTCAAAATTAATAAAACATTTTCTTTTTACTAAAATGTCGATAAATATCAAAATTCCATGAAGTCCTTCTCATCTTGCATCGCATCTTTTCTCTTTGTTCACTTCAAGAAACTCAATTTCGTTTTGTAGGTATTATAACGATGGATTTCAAAAGAGAAACATTGAAGTACACTTTTCAGAGTCCCAATATTGAAAGCTTAAGAGAACTAACGAATCTCATCGATGACCGTCACACTTTCTCAATGGAATATGGATGAGTCGTCTACTTTCTCAAACTCAAGATGATTGATGGGCTGCTGGAGACCCTTGTTCAGTTCTATGATCCGCTGTACCATTGTTTCACTTTTCCAGATTACCAGCTGATGCCAACTCTGGAAGAATATTCTGAATTTTTGAGGATACCTGTAACTACCCGGCCTGTGTTTACTGGATTGGAGGACACCCCTAGTGACCAAGAGATTGCGAATGCTACCCGTCTCAGCCTAGCAGATGTTCAAGCTCACTTAACCACCAAGGAAGGAGTCCTTGGGTTTCCAGATGATTTCTTAATCGAGAAGATCCGTTACCATGCTGAGAGAAAGAAAGTCCCGATTTTGGAAGCTACCTTTGCCTTGTTAGTCTATGGGATTTTCTGGTTCCCAAAGATTGATGATTTTGTTGACATGGATGTAATCAAGCTATTCATCCTCAAGAACCCAGTTCCTACCTTGCTAGATGACACATACCATTCAATCCATTCGCGGAATGCTGAAGGAGGAGGACATATTGTCTTCTGTACTGCCCTGCTATATTCATGGTTTATTGCTCGCCTGGCCTAGCATCCACCTATCTGGAAGCAGACAGAGGCACCCCGCTGGTCTGAAATAGTTATAGCCCTTACTCATTCTGATATCGTGTGGTATGAGCCTGCGTACGGAGGTGTGAAGATGATCAACAGCTGTGGGGACTTCCCCAATGTACCTCTTATTGGGACAAAGGGATGCATCAGTTACAACCCTGCTTTGGCTCGCAGACAATTGGGGCACCCCATGAACAAAGTTCCTGACCAAACTCTACTGGAAGGAACCTTTTTCAAGGAAGGAGACAATCCAGATATGAAAGCTAGCATAATACAAGCATGGAATCACGTCAACATGGAAGAAATGAATGCTTTAGGATACCCTAACTGTGCTGTTTCCGAAGACTATTTACATTGGGTGCGGAAAAGGGCTCTCGAACTCAAGATGCCTTTCCCCTTTCATGAACCCATGGTGCCGACCTTTCATGATCCTGATTGGTTTGATGTGAGTGAAATAGATCAGTTGAAAACTTCCCTGGATGAGGCTCAGAAGCTGAAGACCACTTGGAGGAACAAGTACTTCACCCTTAAGGTAGAGAAAGAGAAATCTTAGAAACTGCCAGAAGTAGAATCTGCAAAGAAAAGAAAGGCGTGAGAGGATTTATTTTCCCCTCACACCTCCTCAAGGACTATTACCAGCGATGATTTTCCCCCGACTAATGTGGCATGGAAACAGTATGTGGACCGACTCATCAGTGAGAAGGCAAAATTGCAGGAGCGCGTCGATCAGCTTACATAAGAGCTTCGTGTGAAGGAAGAACCTGCGGAGTAGATCTCTAAGTTTTCTTTTGCTTTTGTTTCAATGTAATAAACTCTTAAGGGAGTACTTTGCTTTGTAATGTTCCTCAATTATCAATAATAAAATAAGTTTTCAATTATCCTATGCTATGATACTGAAAAAACACTTTGAGTTTCTTGAAGTTTCATCCTGCATCTGCATTTTTGCATCAGCATAGCATTCTTTGCATTCCAGGGTCTCACTCTTGCTTCATCTCCACAGACCACAAACTAAATCCCTAGTACAACACTCGATCCAGTCGACGCCAGAAGATGGATCAACTAGAATAAGAGAACAAGGTGTTTCGCGATGAAGTTGCAATTCTGAAAGAAAGTTTGGAGAGGTTGAATGGGTTAGTTGAAGCTATGTCTAGTCAGTTTGCACTCAACAATCAAGACGTTCAAAGGACTGTTATCTCCGAAGTTGTATCAACATTGATCCCAGTGGTGTCTACTGTTGCTGAATTGACCTACATCATGCCAACAGGTTTCCCATGGGGGATGCCTCCTCATTTCATTATGGTTGGCTATCGTCCACCTGTTCCTGAGGTCCCTGCCGTGACCACTGTTCAATCCATTCCTGCAACTACTATTGTAATGACTACTGCACCTCCGCATGTGAATGTTACCCCGTATATTCTGGACGAGCCAATTTTCCATGGGTCAACAAGTGAAACTGTGGGTTTTGAAGAAAGGATGGATGGATTTCAAGACCAGTTTTCTGAGATTCAGAAAGAATTGAAAGCTCTTCATGGGAAAGAACTGTTCAGCAAAAATGCCTCTGACTTATGCTTGGTCCCAAATGTCAAGGTTCCGCCAAAGTTTAAGGTCCCGGATTTTGAGAAATACAAAGGGAACACTTGTCCTCAGAGTCATATTATCATGTATGCTACAAAGATGTCTGCCCAAACTGACAATGATCAATTGCTCGTTCATTACTTCCAAGACAGTCTAACAGGCGTTGCGCTCAAGTGGTATATGGGATTTGATAGTGCGAAGATTCGAACTTTCAATGATCTGGGTGGAGCCTTCATCAAGCAGTACAAGTATAATGTGGACATGGCTCCTGACCATGATCAGTTGAGAGCCATGGCTCAGAAAGACAAAGAGAACTTTAAGGAATATGCTCAATGTTGGCACGAGTTAGCCGCACAGGTCACACCACCATTAGAAGAAAAGGAAATGACCAAGATTTTTCTAAAGACTCTCGGTTCTTTCTTTTATGAGAAAATGGTAGCAAGTGCACCCAGTGACTTCACCGAGATGGTAAACATGGGAATGCGTTTGGAAGAGGGGGTTCGTGAAGGAAGACTAGTCAAGGAAGGGAGTACTCCTAATAATGCAAAAAAGTATGGGAGTGGGTTCATGAAGAAGAAAGAGCACGATGTAAGTGTTGTGCAATAGGGACGATCCAAGAGAGGGTACCCGCCATCACATCAGGTTGCTGCAGTGTCGCCAGTATTCAACGCTCCAGCTTATCAACCACAGCTTACCCAACAATGTCAACAATCTCAGTCTCCCAGAGCTCTGCAGCCTCAACAGCCACAAAATCAACGATCTCCTCAACAAAATCGTCCATTCAACAACCAGGGCCGTGGGTACAGAAAAATAAACTTTGATCCCATCCCTATGTGATATGCTAATTTGTTCCCAGTTTTGATTCACAAAGGGCTCATTCAAACGAAAGCTCCACCTGAAGTACCTAAGGACCTTCCGTATTGGTATAAAGCTGACAGATTTTGCCCGTATCATCAAGGTGCTCCAGGTCATGACATTGAGAACTACTAGGGTCTGAAGGCAGATGTCCAAAGGCTCATTAAGTGTGGAATCTTATCCTTTAAGGATTCCAATCCTAATGTGCAAGACAATCTGTTACCCCCGCATGGTTCGTCCTCCATAAACATGATTAAAGGTTATTTGGAAAGAGATGATCAGAAGGTTTCAAGTGAAAAGACTGAAGAGGTGTTTGTTATAGTGCCCCACTTTAAAGAAGTGGAGCGTATTGAGATTACTTATGCCAGTAGGAGTCCGACTGTTACTCCTTTGGTGATCAATGTGCCTGGACCCAACCCTTACACTTCTAGTAAGGCGGTCCCATACAGATATAACACCACGATGATGGAAAACGGAAAGGAGGTACCCTTTCCTACTTTGTCTTGAATTGTTAACATCGCGGACATTAGTAGAGTGACAAGAAGTGAAAATTCTTGCCTACACACGATGGATGTTATTGTCAGAGTTATAACATCCACTATGACATTGACTACAACAATGACTACTTAGACAGTAATTGAAAGCAGTAAATAACATAGCAATTGTTCACCCAGTTCAGTGTCAACAACACTTACATCTGGGGGCTACCAAGCCAGGGAGGAATTTCACTATTAGCAGAATCAATTCAAAGTCCAACCAATTGTTTGCACTTCTCACTTAATCTCTACCCAATGACACTTCAACCTAGAGACACTCTAGACCTGAGTATACCCACTCACTCCCCCTCAACCACACAACAGTGATATTAAACAATTACACAATTTAGTATGAAAAGACACCTCATACAATCCTTGATCTTGCTTCACAACTTCAATCAAGAAACTCACACACTCTTGCTTCACAGCTTTGAGTGAGACACTGCTTAGAATCTACCTAACCAAAGCAATTATCAAACAGACAATTACTTGGATTACAAGTATTCTTAAACTGACTTTTACACGTGAAGACTAGCCTTCTTCACTTGCTTGGACTCTCTGCTTTTGTACTCTCTATTCTTCTATCAAGAGTTACTTCTCTGAGTTACTTCTTCTGATATTTATAGCAGCTGCAGTCCATTGGGCCTTGGTGCATAAATTAAGTTTTATCCACAATAAAACCTCTCTTCAATATTCTGCATGTTTGCCACTTTAATCAGGTCCATATTAGATCCCCTAGGGCTTCTAAAAGTTCTCCTATATTCCAGCTTGAGCTTCTGAGTTATTTTCTGAGTTTTAGCTACCAGAATAACAAACCTGTACTTGATGTCACACGACCTATGTCATAACATTGAGTGTGACATCCAGCTTAACTTATAGTTAGCTGTTAAAACTCATCCTGCACAGTCCATTTAATGAATGTAGAAACATCTAACATGACATTCATACATACACTAATATTATGCCACAAAATGCAGCCAACCAAGAGCACTTACAAACTCCCCCTTTGGCAAATTTTTGGCTAAAACACTCTGTACTTACACCAGAGATTTACACACAGCAGAAGACTTACCATAGGTCCTGTCACGCAGGAAGGTAACTTATTTGCTCAAGCTCTCAGAGTCCTCACAGTTGGCTTTCAGCCCTGTTGTAGCTCACCTTGCTACCCATCTGTTAGTTACCACTACAGATGTTACTTTTTGCTAAGTGAGTAACACATAGAGTTACTCCCCCTCAACTGATGCAACTCACCAGCTGAACACTTTTACCTGCTCACCTTGCAGCTACACAAACATCCAGCCTGATCTGGATGTTGTGACATTCATAATAGCCTCCTGAAGTCTCACACACACCTGTGCTACTCCCCCTGAAGGGATGCACACAAATTCTGCAATCACTTGCAAATGCATACAATACTAGCAGCTAGACCACACAATCTGCTAGCATACACACACTCCTAATCAGCAGTAGCTGTTATCACACATCATCTCTTGCAGCAACACCTGTAGTACCCTTGCAACATCCTTGTAGCAGCAATTCAGCCAAGAAGAGTCTTCCACCTGTATCATCTCTAACCTCCTGCTGTTGCTATACCTGTTGTTACACCTGCTGTAATTTTAACATCTCTCCCCCTTTTTAGCCACAAATTAAGATCAACACTAATACCATAGCAAAGATCATAATAAGTAACAGTGCACCTGTTTGGGGTACATTACAAAACAACAAAAGCTGCTCATTACGAGCATCACAAATTCATGTTGAAACACAATGTCGAATACAAGGCTTCAACCCAGCAGCACATCTTCCTTATCAGCTCAACACCCAGCAGTCTGAGCCTCATAGTAGGTTATCACCACATCAAACTTCTTCCTGAGAGGAAGAACTGGAACCAATGTTATTGACATTGGTTGGGATATCCTTGGCACAGTCATCAGAATCTGCACCTATTGCATGAATGATCTTGCCCAGTCTAATAACAATGGAGGATGTATGGTTGGTAGGAACCCAATTTGTAGCTCCAATTATATGAAGAATGGCATACTTTACACTAAGCAGTGCCGCAGACAGTTTCCCTTTGGATGGCCATGTTTTGACTTGATTAGCAGTGATGATCTTGCAAACCTGGTTTTCTGAAGCAACCAATTCAGTCTCACCATCATTTGGTCGCCCTAGATACCTCTTGATCATAGCAGGAGAGAATTGCACACACTTTCCTCTGACACACACCTTCATGAACTCCTTGTTGTTTCTATTTGATATTGAGTCAGGTATGTGTAAGTGCTTTTGGTTGGCTGCATTTTATGGCATAATGTTAGTGCATGTATGAATGTCATATTAGATGTTTCTACATTCATTAAGTGGATTGTGCAGGACAAGTTTTAAACAGCTAACTATAAGTTAAGATGGATGTCACACTCGATGTCATGACATAGGTCGTGTGACATCAGTGCATAGGTTTGTTATTCTGCTAGCTACAATTCAGGAAACAAACCAGAAACTCAAGCTGGAATACAGGAGATATTTTAGACACCCTATGGGATCAAATATGGACCTGTTTAAAGTGGCAAACGTGTAGAATTCTGAAGAGAGGTTTTATTGTGGATAAAACCTAATTTATGCACCAAGGCCCAATGGACTGCAGCTGCTATAAATAACAGAAGAATCAACTCAGAAAAGTAACTCTTGACAGAATAATAGAGAGGGTAAAGCAGAAAGTTCAAGCAAGTGAAGTAGGCTAGTCTTCACGTGTGGAAAATTCAGTTTAGGAATACTTGTAATCCAAGTAATTGTCTGGTTGATAATTGCTTTGGTTAGGTAGATTCTAGGCAGTGTCTCACTCAAAGCTTTGAAGCAAGAGTGTGTGAGTTTCTTGATTGAAGCTTTGAAGCAAGATCAAGAATTGTATGAGGTGTCTCTTCATACTAAATTGTGTAATTGTTTAATATCACTGTTGTGTGATTGAGGGGGGTGAGTGGGTATACTCAGGTCTAGAGTGTCTCTAGGTTGAAGGGTCATTGGGTAGAGATTAAGTGAGAAGTGAAAACGGTTGGTTTGACTTTGAATTGATTCTGCTTATAGTGAAGTTCCTCCCTGGCTTGGTAGCCCCCAGATGTAAGTGTTGTTGACACTGAACTGGGTGAACAATTGTTGTGTTATTTACTACTTTAATAACTGTCTAAATAGTCATTGTTGTAGTCAATGTCACAGTGGATGTTATAACTCTGACAGTAACATCAATCGTGTGAAGGCTGGAATTTTCAATTGGCATCAGAGCACGCACCCTGCCTGTTTTTAACTGGGTGAGATCTAGGGAAAAAAAATTCTGGTGATATGGATAAAGATATAGGATTCACAAATAAACCTCTAATTCTGGATGGATCTAACTACGACTATTAGAAGCCTAGGATGATTGCATTCCTAAGGTCCTTAGATAGCAAGGCTTGGAGAGTTGTAAACTCTGGTTGGACACATCCTGTAAAGACTGACAAGGATGGAACATCTGTGCAAATCCCTGAAGATGAATGGACCAAAGAACAAGAAGCATTGGCTCTTGGAAACTCTAAAGCCTTGAATGCTCTCTTCAATGGCATAGATAAGAACATCTTCAGGTTGGTACACCACTGTGAGCTAGCAAAGGATGTTTGGGATACCCTCAGAACCACTCATGAGGGAACTTCCAAGGTCAAAATGTCTAGACTTCAAATGCTGACCACAAAATTTGAAAGTCTAAGAATGAAAGAAGATGAGACCATTCATGAGTTCTACATGAATGTTGTTGAACTGGCCAACACCTCAGGAGCCTTGGGAGAAAAGATGATTGATGAAAAGCTGGTAAGAAAGATTCTGAGATCACTTCCTAAAAGGTTTGCAATGAAGGTAACAGCTATTGAAGAGGCTCAAGACATATGCCACATGAAGGTGGATGAACTGATTGGTTCACTTCAAACCTTTGAAATGGGAATGTGTGATCAGGCTGTGGAGAAAAAGAGCAAAAGCATAGCTCTTATCTCAAGCAGTATAGCTGATTCAAATGAGGAGAAAGAGGAAAATCTGTCAGAAGCTATAGCCATGCTTGGAAAACAGCTCAACAAACTGGTCAAAAGGATAGATGCTAAGACTTATTCCAAAAGCATGACTACTGACAGAGAGAAATATGAAGATAAAGGCAACCAAAGCAGAGGTGCACAGTGTCATGAGTGTGAAGGATATGGACACAAGAAGCATAAGTCAGCTGTGTGATCAAGGCTTAAAAGTCCATTTTTCCAAAGATGAGTGTGTGGTGATCAATGAAGAGGGTGAAGAAAAAATGAGGGGATCCAGATCCAAGAATAACTGTTACCTATGGGAGTCCAGAAGTAACAAAAATGGATTAATGAATGAAGAAAAGAACCAAATATGGCTAGAGAAAGAAAGACAGCCTCTAAAAATAAAAAGAACCAGGTTCAATCCATTATCAAAAGGACCCTCAAAGTATGCCTCAGAAAGAAGGACAAGAGAAAAAAAGTCATGAACGGAGGCTAGATAAGAAAGGATACTCAAATATTGGTCATCAGGTAAAGCTAGACAGGTTATATTGGAATGTGATAGAGTCCATGAAGGCTAATGTGCAGAAAAGAAGTAATGTTACTTCGGATGTTATGACCCTGTTCTGTGACATCAAGGGGCTCCAATTTAAAAATTAAGTCCTTCCAGTATTGATGAGTTATAGCAGTTAATGGGAATGGGGAATTACCTCTTGAAATTAAGCCAATTAAATCAAAATAGTAAAATCCCTCCTAGTGGGCACTTGTATCTAACTCCCACGTACACAAAATCCTCCCTCCACTCCAGGTGCATTCACAAACTCTTCAGCTTCCATACCAACTCAAACACACAAAGGAAAGGGTTGTCATCCAAATCAAAGCCTTCAACCATGGCGCAACCAACCTCCAAAATTAATACAAGCAATGCTGAGGAAAACCCTAATGAGGTTCTAGAGATCGTTCCTCTGCGTATGATGACACCTGAAGGAGTGTTGATAAAGAAACCAAGAAAATTTCATGCAAGGAGACCTAAAAAGCATGTCTCAAGTCAGACTCCTCCAGCGATTGCATCTGTTGACCTAAATGTAGGTGAAGCTAGACAAAACCACCTTACAATTGTTGGAATGGTCGCTGAAGCTCTCAACATTCCAACCTCATCTTCAATCAAGAGGACAGAGCCCAATCAAGATGTTCAAAGTGATGTCTTACACAATGTCAAAGCATTGATAGAAAACCCACCAGAAGGGAATAACCATGATGAAAAGTCTGATAAAGTGGATGATGACATGAAAGGAACCAAAGCTACTGAGGTAGTAGACCTTGAGGAGTATTCTGACAATGACCTTTTAGCAAAGGTCAATCCAGGTATTGCCAAAAGATTGATAAAGCAGAAAGGGAAAAAGGTAGCTGACCAAGTGTCTCCCAAGAAAAAGGAAGTTGAGAAACCTACTGAGCATGACCGTCCTACAAAGAGAGAGGTAACAAAAATACCTAAATTTGCCCCCCCCCCCCCCCCCCCCCAGAGTTGGAGCAAGGTAACCACTAGAAAGAGGAAGGCTGAAATCATTTCTGAGTCAAACTCTGATTCTGATGCTACTTGTTATGTCTCTGACATTCAAACCAAGAAGAAATCCTCAACTAGCAGTCTGGCTGATAGTGTTCCTAAAGTGGCCATTGACAATATTTCCTTCCATTATCCTTCCAGTGCCAACAGATGGAAGTATGTACTCTAAAGAAGACTAGCACTAGAAAGAGAACTAGCCCAAAATGTTCTTGACAACAAATAAATCATGAAGCTCATACAGGAAGCTAGCCTAACAAGGACAGTTACTCAAATGTCACCATGCTATGAAATTCTGGTCAAAGAATTCATAGTTAATTTATCAGAAAAATGTGCTGATCAGAAATCAAGTGAGTATGGGACAGTGTTTGTAAGAGGGAAATGCATCAAATTCTCACCAACCATCATAAACAGTTATTTGGGGAGACCAAATGCAGGACAGGAGGCACTAACTGCATCAGACTATCAAATCTGTAAAGAAATAACTGCAAAACAAGTCAAGAGCTGGCCATCCAAAGGGAAACTGGTTGCTAGGAAACTGTGTGTGAAGTATGCAATGCTGCACAAGATTGGTGCTGCCAACTAGGTACCTACCAATCACAAAACAATTGTAGAAGCCATTCTAGGAAGGTTCTTGTATGTTGTAGGAACAAGGGCTAACCTCAACTATGGGGCAGTCATTCGTGATCAGACCATGAAACAAGCTGGGAGCTACAGTGTCAAGGGCCTTATAGCTTTTCCATCACTCATCTGCGGCATCATTTGTGAACAACACCCTAACATCATCAAGGAGGGTGAAACAGCCTGCAAGAGAGAAAATCCCTTGTTCTTCAATTACAAGCTGTTTCAAGGAACTCATGTTCCTGACATTGTTATGACTTCAACTGAGACATCCGAGGAAAAGCCTGCCTCAAAGAAAGCTGAAGTGATCCAAATGCTAAAGGAGACGTGTAAGGAGCTTGATGCAAGAAAGAAAAGTCTTGAAGCCCTGATCAGATCACTTGAGCTCCATGAAGAATCTGAGTTCCCTCATGAGGATAATGAGAGTGTTGGGGCAGAAGAGGATGATAAACAGACACCAGACTCAGGAACTGAAAAAGAAAGTACCAAGAATGCTGAGGAAGAGAACCCAAGTTCTGAAGAAGATATGGCTGACAGCTCAGAGAAAGATGCAGAAACTGAGGAAGACAGTTCCAGCTCCAGTGAAGAAAAAGAAGAATGATGATAGGGTGTGTGTTGCTGCTAAGTTTTGCTGATCTTTTTCTTTGTAGTGTCACAGCATGAAGTCTATTTATGATGCTCTGAATGAGCTTTGTGTGTAATGTCTCCCAAAAACAAATGTACCCTAACCCTTTGTTCTGTTACAATCTTTTGATCTATGCTAAAATTTTAGTTAGATCTGAATTTGTGGCTAAAATGGGGGGGGGAGAGAAACATAACAACAGGTACAGCAGCAGGGAAAGAGCAGGTGTGCTTGTGGTTATGCACCAATATGCATATGATATGAGAATATGAGCAACAGAAGGTACAACAACAAGAACTCGTGGAATGAGCTATGATTGTACATGGCATATGTACAGTAAGACTGTGTAGGTGCTGATAAATGTAGCTAGAACTGTTAAACATCTGTGCTATGTGTGTGGTGAATGCCTAGGTTGTGTAGCTAATGCATGTATGTTAGCTATAGGTACTAACATGTGTGATCCTAACAAGATGTTTAGAAGTTCTGAGTATGTCTACTAGGTGAGAACAGAATGAGAGAAATGTGCATCCTTGCAGGGGGAGTAGCACAAATTTGTGACATCAAAATGTTATGCTGAATGTCATGACATCTAGTTCAGACTAGATGACTGTAGGATTGCAGAATTTGCAGTGAGAATTCTCAGCTGATTAGTGCATCAGTTGAGGGGGAGTGACATCTGAAGTAAGAACTGTCAGATGATTAACAAAGAGAGTGCTAATAGGGCTGAAAGCCAACTGTGATGACTCTGAGAGCTTGAGTAAATAGTGACTTTCCTGCATGATAGGACCAATGGTAAGTCTTCTGCTATGTATAAATCTTTGATGTAAGTACAAAGTGTTTTAGCCAAAAATTTGCCAAAGGGGGAGTTTGTAAGTGCTCTTGGTTGGCTGCATTTTATGGCATAATGTTAGTGCATGTATGAATGTCATATTAGATGTTTCTACATTCATTAAGTGGACTATGTAGGACAAGTTTTAAACAGCTAACTATAAGTTAAGCTGGATATCACACTCGATGTCATGACATAGGTCGTGTGACATCAGTGCACAGGTTTGTTATTCTGCTAGCTACAATTCAGGAAACAAACCAGAAACTCAAGCTAGAATACAGGAGATATTTTAGACACCCTAGGGGATCAAATATGGACCTGTTTAAAGTGGAAAACATGTAGAATTCTGAAGAGAGGTTTTATTGTGGATAAAACCTAATTTATGCACCAAGGCCCAATGGACTGTAGCTGCTATAAATAACAAAAGAATCAACTCAGAAAAGTAACTCTTGACAGAATAATAGAGAGGGTAAAGCAGAGAGTCCAAGCAAGTGAAGTAGGCTAGTCTTCACGTGTGCAAAAGTCAGTTTAGGAATACTTGTAATCCAAGTAATTGTCTGGTTTATAATTGCTCTGATTAGGTAGATTCTAGGCAGTGTCTCACTCAAAGTTGGGAAGCAAGAGTGTGTGAGTTTCTTGATTGAAGCTTTGAAGCAAGATCAAGAATTGTATGAGGTGTCTCTTCATACTAAATTGTGTAATTGTTTAATATCACTGTTGTGTGATTGAGGGGTGTGAGTGGGTATACTCAGGTCTAGAGTGTCTCTAGGTTGAAGGGTCATTGGGTAGAGATTAAGTGAGAAGTGCAAACGGTTGGTTTGACTTTGAATTGTTTCTGCTTATAGTGAAGTTCCTCCATGGCTTGGAACCCCCCAGATGTAAGTGTTGTTGACACTGAACTGGGTGAATAATTGTTGTGTTATTTACTGCTTTAATAACTGTCTAAATAGTCATTATTGTAGTCAATGTCACAGTGGATGTTATAACTCTGACAGTAACATCCATTGTGTGAAGGCCAGAATTTCAGTATGTTTACAATGACCTCCTTTACCAGTCCTTTGTAGCATTTGGAATATCCAGAGACTGTCTTAAGCAGTCCAGCCTTGCTGATGAGGTATATTACCTCCTTGATCTCCAAGGCATCCTTCCCCAATTCTCTCTCAAGAGCTATCCTCCTTTGGTAGACGTATCTCCATTTTGTCACACCGTGAATGGAATGAAATGAGGTATTGTCTAGAGGAGCTATTGGCATGGGTTTAAGTGGTCTCTTACCCAAATATTTCTTGACATTGACGATGTTAGCAGCATCTCTTATAACATCACCTTCAGACTCAGGGCAACTCTCAGTAACTTTCCTTTTCTTCGTCACTAGTTTCCTGCCTATCCCAGGAGCAACATTCTTGATGAGTTCATCATCTGATGACACATCTATAACATGTTCACCATTTCTAGGAGCTTCATTCATCTCATCCTTATTGTTAGTGCCTTTGGTTTCATCAACATTATGGACATCATCCTGACCTTCCTTCTGTACTTCATAGCTAGCTAAATTTTCTAGTTTTTCTATGGTAGGGTTTGCTTGTAGCAGAGGAGGGAATTCAATATTTTGACCATTCAGAGTATGATTATTTTTCAAAATATAATTCCCTATTAATTGCTAACATTCACCCTTAATAGAGGACCTCAACTTTCTTAGAGAATTTTTAAATTGAGTATCCTTGAGGCCTCTTGTAACCACTTCAGCATCATTTAGGTCAGAATCACCAAGTTTTACACCAGCCTTTTGATATTGACACCAGTTATTCCTGAGCATGACTCTCTTGCACTCCACAGAGTTCCTACTTTTAATGTCACAGAACAATGTCATGACATCCCGAGTGACATTGCCTCCTTTATGCAGGCCATCTTTCATGGACTCCATCAAATTCTAATACAGCAGGTCCAGATTTCTGTGATGTACCTTCTTTGGATATGCAATCTTGACTTGCCTGCTGTCCTCACATTTATCATATCCTGTTCTCCCATTTGGAGGGAATTTTGGAGTACCTCTTCCGGACTCCTTGATTGTGGTCTTCTTCATCCTTTGGGAGTTGTCACGGTGAAATTTGGATACCAAACTATTGATTAGTTTGAATCTTATTCATTTGCAACCGAACTTTGATTTGTCCAAAGGAAGGGATAAAGATCAAAATACCCACAATGCAATGCACATGCAAGCTATAGAGTTATAGGTTCGGGGGTCGATTAAACTTAGGGAAGGTGCTAGCATCCTAAGTTTCTACAGTACTCTACAGGAACCTCTTGTTTTATGTTTGTTTATTTCTAAGGTTTACCTGCTTAAGGGTAAAAGACATAGGGGTTTATTTCTAAGTATACTCGATAAGATATCACATCTTATGCCTACATATCCTTACAGAAGTGGAATCAGAGTATTTGTAGTTCCCCTAAAGGGTTTGAGGAGTTCTTTGACTGTGGTCAAAGTTCCTACGGGATTAGGGTAGTTGATTGATTGATTTTAGGAGAAGAGACGAGTTGTCATTTTAAGGGAGATTTAACCGCCACAAATTGTAGGAAAATAGTCTTTGCATCGTCTTAAGAGAAGGGCTCAAGTACTCGGATATTGATCGACGAGTACGCCTCTATCTCTCCTAAGGAAAAGTCCCTATATATTGATTGTATTAATGTGGGGTGGAAGTTCTATCTCGTTTAAGATGACTAACATCTACTTCTCTAATGTTTGAATAATCGTTGTTGAGTTGTCTGTGTTTGTCTAAGTTATAAAAAGGTCCTTCCTATGGGGTAGGATCTAACTTAAGAGATCGACTTGAATGGGATCAAGGATCATAAGGGAATATGATGCAAATAATGTGCACTACACACAAGTGTTGAATCATGTGTAGGTTTTTCCTTTGGACGGATGCAATACGGTGAAGTAAATGCGGTAAATGTAAATTGCGGGTAAAGTAAAGCATACACGAACGCATGAAAGCGCTAAGTGAGTGTGTGAGTTGTGAATAAAATAAAAATGGATAAAGTAAAGTGCACATACGCATGAAAGCACTAAGTGTGTGAATTGTGTGAGTGAATAGGTGAACGGAGTGTAAGCGTGCACGATTGATCAAATGCGGGAGATTGATTAAGTTGTAGGATTGACTTTAAGTGGGCTGATTGATTTTTGGAGAAAAAGTTGTATTTGATTACTAGTAGTGAGATGGACTAATTTTAGTTGAATTACTTATGAGAAAATATATTATGTTTGTAGCGAGATCAGTTGAAAGGTTGCGATTTATTTTTTTATGTGAATTGATTTGTGAGAAAAAGTTATTAATTTTAAATTATGAGTTTAAATTATAAGTTGAAACAAAATATTAAAATTAAATAGGTTATTATGAGATAGGCTTTTAAAAAGACAAATAATTTTAATTATGAATAAAAAGTCAAGTTATTGAATAAATTGGTATAAAGAGAGTTAATTAATAAATAAATAAGTTAAAGGGGTATAAAAGGTTTGCTAATTGTTTTTAATTTAAAAAAATTGATTATAATAAAGATTAATTTTTAATAAATGGTAAAGATAAAAATTGAGTTAATTATACTAATCAAAAAAAGATTTACTAATTAAAAAAACTAAGTTGAGATTAATTAATTTTGGATTAAATAGGTTTTAGTTGGTTTGAATAAAAAACTGATTATAATAGATTAAGGTTAATTAATTAATAAAATAAAGTTAAAATGATTAAACCAGATTAAAACAGGTTAATTAAGATGAAAAGATAATTAGGGGGGCGGACGGATTCAGTGTGGATGGTTTACGAGGGTTTACCACGGGCGAGCGGTCAAGGACCGTGTGATCTGGTCCATTGGGGATCTTGTGTCTGTGAGTGAGGATGCACCATATGTGTGTGTGTGTTGTAGTCACTGGATTACAAAATAAACAAAAATTGAAAAAAAGGAACGAATAACCCTAATCCTAATTCGAGTTCGCCTCCCCGTCTCCGTATTCCTCTCCGATCTTCTTTCCTCTCCGATCTTCTTCTTCCTCCTTCGAGCTTTCTTTCTTCTTCTCGTTCTACTTCTCTTTCTATTTTCTTCTCCCATTGCGACTCTATCATCGTTCTTCCATCTCTGTAACAGCCTAGCAAAGAAAACCATGAAACAAAAAAATCAAATCACAAAAATGATAAAATCGCTTGAAAGAAACGTTACCCCTGATCAAGGGAGTGCCCAGGTCGCGGACAACGCTGACGAAGTCTTTGTCGGTGATTTTGCGATGCCGGAGACGACGATAAGGGTTTTGGAGGCTTCGGCGGCGCGCTGGGATCGCGGACGTGAGAAAAACATAAGATAAGTTCTACTCTTTTTCGAATTTCTTATGGGTTCACGAGCCTGTTAGGGTTTCTCGACTGGGGATTTTCTCTGGGTTTTGATTGCGGACTCTGTGGATATTGAATTTTTCTTCTTATGTCCTCCCTCTGTTGTATGATTTATATAGGGTTTCAAGGGACAAAGCGGATTGAAGAGTGATAAAGAGGTTTCCAATTCTGGGGGAGCATGCCTAGACCATTTTGGAAGGTATTGCTACACTTGTAATTCTGTTAAGAGGATTTCCAATTTCATCTGATTGTGTCGATAAATGTTTGGGGTTTGTTTTGGAATGCAACAAACATTAGCAAATCTGCCGTGTTTTTACTCGTTTACCAGTTGATTGTACCTGCGAGTTCTAACACGCTTCAACGTTCTTGCCTAAAACAGGGGTTGTGGATGCATGGTGGCATGGAGAAGCTCTCAGTTTGCAGCAAGTGTTTATTTCCAAATAAGCTGTTGACTTTGGTTTTGGAGTGGTACCTCAAGAGCATCCAATCGAGTTTGATGATAAGGCGAGGACTACTTGGTATTGAGCTATTAAAAAAACTGTGAGTTTGACTGCTTTCGTCTTCCAATTAACGTCTGTTACCGTTGTCAATCATTGGATTTCAAATGACAGGTTCTTCATCTGTTTCAGCTCCAACCTAACCAGCTTTTAGAATCTTTAATGTCAATGGTTTTAACTGCGTGTTTCCGTAAATTGTTTAGCAGAATGGGAGCCCAGTTATTCTGAGGAATAGTATCCACAACTACCTAATGAGGCAAACGCACAGAAGACCCTTTAAGATGCAAATTCATAGAATCAGTACTAAGTTTATTATGCACACTAGGAATTGGTCTCTGAGAGCTCATGGGAAAAGCATCTTGTGGGGTTTGAAGTTGAGAAGGATCAACACGCAAATTTCCCATTGGTAATGAACTTTGCAACTGTCCATAAGATGAATTGCCAAAGAGCTGGCTAGATTGCTGGTCCTGCAACATTTTGGAAAGCAGTTGTTGCTGTTGTTGCCGTAAGAACATCTGCTTGAGAATGTAACTGCAACAAGTATTGTTGTTGCAACAGGTTCATCATTTGTGGATCTTGAGCTAAACTAGAAGAAAGTAGGTTCTCTGCTGTCAAGGAACTAGCTGGGTTATCCCCAGCTAGAGCCAGTAAATTGCTTAAGGAGAACTGATTTTGCAGTGTCGGCCTTTGCAGGGTGCTGAGGGGGTGAGCGAATGTGGCAGAAGATCACGGTACAAGTGTGCCTGCTTCAAGACACTTGAGGGATGACAGAGCACTCAAGTTTAAAAAATGGTAAAGCACGCCACCTTATCTTTGTGATGTCGTCGACTTAAACTGTAAACATTGAATTTGGAATCCTGGTTTTATGTTCTGACCAAATGACGAATGGCTTTGGGCAGGTGTATGAGCATTTATTCGAGAAGCAACCCTACGACGCAACATTGTGGAAGCTTATCTTTGAGAGCCAAAGTGAGGAGACGCGAATATGAGCAAAAGAAATCCTGCTTTGGTTGCCAGAAGCTCTAAAACGTACCGATATTAGCCGCATCTTCCTTGGGATATTGTTCCATGGTTGGATGCATCCAGGTAATGTTGGTCTTCCGTTCCGAGCTTAGCATATTCAAATTTGTACTAAACATGTCATATTGTGTTGTTGCAGGATGGCAAAGGATGTTTCCTATGAAACCTTGTTTTGACTGCTTAGTTGGGATTAGGGGCACCACTGATTTGGCTCGGAGCATCAGAATCAGTAACATCTTTCATCTCATTTTGTCTCTCCCAGTTAACGACTAATCCGGCAAGCTCAAAGGCAAGTCGTCTGTTCCCTGTTGTGGTATTGTATGGTAATCCCAGGCGACTCAGAGAATTCACCATCTGTGGAACAAACTGTGCTCTAAAGCTTATCCATATGGGCATCCGAGAATCACCGAGAGGCAAACATCGCGGCAGTGCTGGCAATAGAATGTCAAGAACCTGTCTGACCAATATTTTATTTTCTTGTTGGCAGGTCCTAAGAAGAGCTACAGAAACCTGAAGCATTATCTTTCAGGTGCTTGATATGCTTCTAAGAAATGGCAAACATTCACAAATGCCCATTGTTTGCCTTCAACTTTATCTAGTTTGAGAAATTTTACTTTTTGTATTGAACTTTGAACCTGATACCCAATTTGTATTGTATTTGACCAAACTGTATGCGTTTTGCATTGTCAATGAATGTTGTGTTCCTTTAACTGGTCTGGAGCAATTTAAAGTATGAATTTTCCCATTCTAGTGTTTTGTATGTGTCCTTGATTCGAGAATCATAGTTATCTTAAGCTAGCACTCAAAATTCTGATTTGTAAGTAATCCCTTGAAAATGTTCTTGTACAGACTATGGTTTTAAGTCACTACACTTCAAATTGTGTTCAACTTTTAAATGTTATCCTGAAACAGATTAATTTGGTAATGGTGGTGTGTTCTACAATTGAATAATTCTTGCAAACCTTGAATCATCTGGGGTCTCTAATCGAAATAAAAACATGCTTCTCCAAAACCGTTAACTGTTTAAGAACGAAAGAAAAGATGCCTATGGTTTTCAATCTGTACATGTCACGGACCCTCATAACTTGTATTCTCAAGATGACAAAAATAATTTGAATGTAGAATGATGGTCTTGTATTGAATAATATATCAATGGTGAAGCATGAACTCATGAAGTATGGCCATTTGAAATCATCACTCGATTATAACTCGGAGCTTCGAATTTCGTACGTTTAAAAAAAGAAATGCGTGCCAAAGTTAACTTGAACATTGTTGCCAAAGATGACTATATAATCTTGAGTTTGAAGCATGAATCTTTCAATGAGGTCCTTAATTGTGAGGTGGTTTTGATAACATGAATATTTGAGCTTGTAACAAATCCTTCCATAGGTTTGAAAATTATTTAAGAACGTGAACCTCCGATTCACATCTTCTTGAGTCCATAACCTTTGAAATTTATGCACCTGCACACATTTGTTAGTGATAACAAACACACACACAAAAGTAAAATATAGCATGTAAGAAAGCAAACAAAAGAGGTGGGATTTTAAGGTCAAAAATTAGGGTGTGACAGGAGTGTCTTCCTTTATGCAAGCATATTTGATCCTTCTTTTCTTTATTGATCAGTCCAGGTAGGTTACTTCTGGGCTCCCATAAGTAACAGTTGTTCTTGGATCTGGATCCCCTCATTACTTCCTCACCTTCTTCATTGGTGACAATACATTTACCCTTGGTAAATTTGACACATAAACCTTGATCACATAGCTGGCTGATACTGATAAGGTTGACAGTCAATCCTTTAACCACCATGACATTCTCCAGTTGTGGAACACCAGGATAATCCAGTTTTCCAGCACCTTTGATTTTACCTCTAGCTCCATCTCCAAATGTTACATGACTTGAGGAATGAGGTTTTATGTTTACCAAAAAATTCTTTATCCCAGTCATATGCCTAGAACAACCACTATCAAAATACCAATCTTTATTGGTAGGCTTCCTTAGAGAAGTGTGAGCAATTAGAGCCACATTCTTGGCAACCCATTGTCTTTTCTTGCTAGGAACATCCTTCTTGGGTTTAGCCTGATGCTGCTTCCTAACATGAGAACCCTGTTTGGACTTGCCTTGATGAGGATGACTAGGAAATCCATGTAGCCAGAAACAAACAGATTTGATGTGACCAAGTTTCCCACAGTGGTAACACCTATACCCTTGGAACTTACTCTTGACTTGGTTCAAGTTTATGTTTCTCTGATGTTGTGCCATTGGTCGTAACATCCCCTTTGATTTCTGAGTTTCAGGTTTTGGCCTCCTGAGATTCAAGATAGGTTTTTGTTTACTAACAAATCCCAGTCCATACCTGTTTCCTGATGTCTGACCACTCTGTAGGATTTCTTCTAGAGTGCCAGTCCCAGGGTTAAGCCTCTTGACAGATTTTGTCATTTGATCAAGTTTGGAGTTTAACATGCTTACCTCACTGTTATGTGAGTCAATGATTGCAAGATTCTCCTTCTTCTCAGCCTCCAACTTCTTGATGGTTTCTTTATGCTTCTCCCCTAGTTTGCATACTTCAGTACTTCTGGTGCGCAACTGTTTGTATAAGGCTGCCAGTTCATCAAAAGTAAGCTCATCTTCACTAGAATCATTATCATCCATACATGTGTCAATTAAAGCTGTGACATGCCTTGGAGATTCTTCTTCTGACCCACTCTTAGAGTCTCCATCAAACCAGGTGATCATAAGTCCTTTCTTTTCCTTTTTGAGATAGGTTGGACATTCAGTTTTAGTGTGCCCATACCCCTCACATTCATAACACTTAACTCCTTTGCGTTGGTAGGATTTTTCATCAGACTTAGATCTTCTGTCAATGTCAGTTGGGGTGTTTTTGTCCTTAGAGCTACCCTTCTGTTCCATTCTTTTCATGAGTCTGTTGAATTTTCTCCCAAGCATAGCTACAACTTCTGAGAGTTTCTCCTTGCTTTCATGATCTTCTTCATCTGCAGTGTTTGAGACAAGAGTTATGCTTTTGTTCTTTTTCTCTACAGTCTGATCACACATTCCCATCTCAAAGGTTTGGAGAGAACCTATGAGTTCATCCACCTTCATATTGCATATGTCTTGAGCTTCTTCAGTGGTTGTTACCTTCATAGCAAACCTTTTAGGTAATGACCTTAGAATCTTTCTTACAAGCTTCTCTTCAGTCATCTTTTCTCCCAAAGCTCCTGAGGTGTCTGCGAGTTCAAGAACATTCATGTAAAACTCATGAATGGTCTCATCTTCCTTCATTCTCAGACCTTCAAATTTGGTGGTCAGCATTTGAAGTCTTGACATTTTGACCTTGGAAGTTCCCTTATGAGTAATTTTGAGAGTATCCCAAACATCCTTTGCTAGTTCACAGTGGTGTACCAGTCTGAAGATGTTTTTGTCTATACCATTGAAGAGTGCATTCAATGCTTTAGATTTCCCAAGAGCTAATGCCTCTTACTCTTTGTTCCATTACTCTTCAGGAATTAGAACTGATGCTCCATCCTTGTCAGTCTTCACAGGATGTTCCCAGCCAGAGTTTGCAGCTCTCCAAGCCTTACTGTCTAAGGATATTAGGAATGCCATCATCCTAGGCTTCCAATAATCATAATTAGAACCATCCAGAATTGGAGGTCTATTAGTGAATCCTATATCCATATTACCAGAATTTAATTTCCCTATATCTCACCTAGAGTAAACAGGCAGGGTGCCTGCTCTGATGCCAATTGAAAATTCTTGCCTACACACGATGGATGTTATTGTCAGAGTTATAACATCCACTGTGACATTGACTATAACAATGACTATTTAGACAGTAATTGAAAGCAGTAAATAACACAACAATTGTTCACCCAGTTCAGTGTCAACAACACTTACATCTGGGGGCTACCAAGCCAGGGAGAAATTTCACTATTAGCAGAATCAATTCAAAGTCAAACCAACTGTTTGCACTTCTCACTTAATCTCTACCCAATGACACTTCAACCTAGAGACACTCTAGACCTGAGTATACCCACTCACTCCCCCTCAACCACACAATAGTGATATTAAACAATTACACAATTTAATATGAAGAGACACCTCATAAAATCCTTGATCTTTCTTCACAGCTTCAATCAAGAAACTCACACACTCTTGCTTCACAGCTTTGAGTGAGACACCACCTAGAATCTACCTAACCAAAGAAATTATCAAACAGACAATTACTTGGATTACAAGTATTCCTAAACTGACTTTTACACGTAAAGACTAGCCTTCTTCACTTGCTTGGACTCTCTGCTTTTGTACTTTCTATTCTTCTGTCAAGAGTTACTTCTCTGATTTACTTCTTCTGATATTTATAGCAGCTGCAGTCCATTGGGCCTTGGTGCATAAATTAGGTTGTATCCACAATAAAACCTCTCTTCAGTATTCTGCATGTTTGCCACTTTAATCAAGTCCATATTAGATCCCCTAGGGCTTCTAAAAGGTCTCCTGTATTCCAGCTTGAGCTTCTGAGTTGTTTCCTAAGTTTTAGCTACCAGAATAATAAACATGTGCTTGATGTCACACGACCTATGTCATAACATTGAGTGTGACATCCAGCTTAACTTATAGTTAGTTGTTAAAGCTCATCCTGGACAGTCCATTTAATGAATGTAGAAACATCTAACATGACATTCATACACACGCTAATATTATGCCACAAAATGCATCCAACCAAGAGCACTTACAAGAAGCAGCCGAGTTTATCCTTCGGTACCTTCGAAAGACAAAGGGATCTCGTTTGAGCAGCCAGGTTCAAAAGATTCAGTTGTAGAATAATCTGGTGGATCTAACTTGTTCAAACCGGACGAATTTCTGAAGGTGATCAAGAGAAGTGAATACAAAGTTGCAGATCAGCTGATACAAACCCCATCTAAGATTTCTGTGTTGCAATTACTAATGAGTTCTGAAGCCCACAGGGAAGCGCTCCAGAAGATATTGGAGCAAGTGTATATTTAACAAGATGTAACAATTGAGCAGTTTGATAATATCATTGGTAATATTACTTCATGCGACAATCTTGGATTTAATGAGGACGATCTCCCAGAGGTAGGAAGGAAACATAATATGGCTCTGCATATTTCTGTGAACTGTGGGAACAATTCTTTGTCCAGTGTGTTGGTTGATACTGGATCCTCTCTGAATGTGATGCTTAGAACTACTTTGTCCAATTTGTCTTATCAGGGACCCCCTATGAGGCCAAGTCATGTCATCATCAAAGATTTCGATGGATCTAGAAAAACGGTAATTGGTGAGGTAGATCTACCAATGACCATTGGTTTGCAAACCTTTATGATCACTTTTCAAGTCATGGACATTCGCGCCGCCTATAGATGTTTGTTAGGGAGGCCGTGGATACATGAAGCTGGGGCAGTTACTTCTACTCTACACCAGAACTTGAAGTACGCTTTTGAAGGCAAAACGGTTACAGTTTGTGGGGAACGGGCATTGATGGTGATCCACTTGTCATCGTTTTCGTATGTTGAAGCTGAAGAAGAAGTTGGTACACAGTTCCAGGCTTTATCTATTATGGACAATGGTGCTCAAAAATCCAGAGTACCTATGTCATCATTTAAAGACGCACAACAAGTTGTGAACAGTGGCCCTCAGACAGGTTGGGGCAAGATGCTATTTTTGCCAGAAAATAAGAATAAGGAAGGTCTTGGTTTCTCCAGTGGACCTGCTCAACAAGTCCTCAAAAATCAAGAATTTCCACCGATCAATGAAGTGTTCCGCAGTGGAGGGATCATCCATCCTCCTCATATCAATGTCGTGTCAGAAGATGAGTCTGAAGGCTACATATCAGATGGTTCAACGAGTCTCTCCATTTCGTTTGAAGATTATGAACCCTACATGTAAGATCCAAGTTATGTCTCAGATGACTTTGATTATAGTTTTGGAGTCTAAGCTGTTACTGAAGAGGATTCCGATGAAGATGTTCCAGACTTTGTGACCCCAGAATTTTTGGTTAAGAACTGGAGTGTGGTTGAAGTCCCTGTTGTCATTCATATATCAAAGTAAAACATTTTTTTTAAACTTTCGCTCTACCCAGGGCGATATTTTGCCATGTGGGCTTACCTTTTAATAATCCCCTTTGCTCTGCCTAAGGCAAAGGTGATCTTGTTGGGCATTTTGTTCGGATTTTGCTATCATCAATAAAATGTTCTATTTCCATTTGTGTGTTTCTTTCTTTTAGTATTAGTATGTTGGGAAATAATAATAAGTAGCATCTTGCATACACACACTTTTCACTTTATAAAACTGAATAAAACCATATCACATGCGCATATTGCTACATAAATCACGTCTCGAGAATAATGACCCACTTCCTTCGCCAAACTTCGAACTTCTGGTGTTTGAGGCTGAAGACGAAGAAGATGATATTCCAGAAGAGATCTCCAGATTGCTTGAAAAAGAAGAGAAAGTTATCCAACCTCATCAAGATCCAGTAGAGGTAATCAATTTGGGAATAGAAGAAATTCGTAGGGAAGTGAAAATTGGAGCTTTGCTCAAGCCTGATGTGAAGGGGTAGTTGAGTGAGTTGCTCAGAGAATTTGTCAACGTGTTTGCCTGGTCTCGACACTGCTATAGTCAAACATCGCCTGCCGTTGAAACTAGAATGCCCGCCAGTTAAGCAGAAACTCAGAAGAACTCGGCCCGATATGGCTCTGAAAATCAAGGAAAAGGTATAGAAACAGATTGATGCAGGTTTTCTTGTCACCACCGAGTATCCGCTTTGGTTAGCTAACATTGTGCCCGTTCCGAAGAAGGACGAAAAGGTTTGTATGTGTGTGGATTACAGAGATCTGAACAATGCCAGTCCGAAAGATGATTTTCCGTTGACTCACATCGACATATTGGTTGACAACACTGCAAGATATGAAATCTTCTCTTTTATGAATGGGTTTTCAGGATACAATTAGATCAGGATGGCTCCCGAAGACAGAGAGAAGATGTCGTTCATCACACCTTGGGGCAATTTTTGTCATAGATTTATGCCATTTGGGTTGAAGAATGTTGGGACAACATATCAAAGAGCAATGTCTACTTTGTTCCATGATATGATGCACAAAGAGGTCGAAGTTTATGTGGATGATATGATAGCCAAGTCTAAGACTGAGGATGATCATGTTAAACATTTGTTGAAGTTGTTTGGCCGGTTTCAAGAATACAAACTCCGTTTGAATCCCAACAAGTGTATATTCGGAGTACGATCAGGGAACCTACTAGGTTTTATTGTAAGCCAGAAAGGCATTGAAGTGGATCCTGATAAAGTGAAGGCTATCCAGGAAATGCCAGCTCCGTCTATAGAGAAACAAGTCAGAGGTTTTTTGGGGCATTTGAACTACATATCTCGGTTTATATCTAATATGACTGCTACGTGTAAACCTATTTTCAAGCTTTTGAGGAAAGAACAAGGGTATGTTTGGACCAAAGATTGTCAAAAGGATTTTGATAGGATCAAAGAGTATTTTCTTGAACCGCCTATTCTGATACCGCCAATTGAAGAGCGACCTTTGATCATGTATTTGACTGTGTTAGAAGACTCGATGGGTTGTGTACTCGGTCAGCAAGATGAAATAGGAAAACAAGAACACATTACTTATTATTTGAGCAAGAAATTTATCGACTGTGATTCCAGATACACTATGCTTGATAAGACTTGTTGTGCTTTAGCATGGGCCGCTAAACGTCTACGCCAGTATATGTTAAGTCATACCACTTAGTTAGTCTCAAAGATGGATCCTATCAAGTATATCTTTGAGAAACCCGCATTGACTAGGAGAATTTCCGGATGGCAGATGCTGTTATCAGAATATGACATCAAATACCACACTCAGAAAGCTATTAGAGGGAGTGTTTTGGCTGACCATTTGGCACATCAGCTTATTTTGGATCATCAATCCTCGAATGATGATTTCCATGACGAAAATATTATGTATTTGAAGATGAAGGATTGTGAAGAACCTTTGCCAGATGAAGGACCCGAGCCAGGTTCTCAATGGGGTCTGATTTTTGATAGAGCTGTCAACGCTCATGGGAAAGGAATAGGCGCGGTTATCGTGACTCCTCATGGGTCTCATATCTTGTTTACTTCCAGATTGACATTCAACTGTACCAATAATAAAGCTGAGTATGAGGCATGTATCATGGGCTTTGAGAAGGCCGTGGATTTAAGGATTAAGAATTTGGATGTGTTCAGTGATTCTGCTGTAGTAATCTACCAAATTACAGGAGAATGGGTAACTCGTCAGGATAATTTGATCCTGTATAGAGATTATGCAAGAAGATTGTTACCTTTCTTTGATAGAGTCGACTTTCACCACATTCCACGTGATGAGAATAGGATGGAAGATGTGTTGGTAACTTTGGCCTCCCTGATTATGGTAAACTTCTGGAACAATTGTCCTCGGATTGAGGTAAGACGTCTTGACAGACCAGCCTACATTTTCGCCATCGAGGACGTTGAAGATGGCAAACCCGGGTATCATGATATTGAAGTATTTATCAGAACACAAGAGTATCCTTCGTGAGCCTCTAACAAGGATAAGAAGACATTGAGAAGATTGGCTAGAAATTTTCTCCTGAGTAATAACGTAATGTACAAACGGAACTTTGACATGGTCTTGCTAAGATGTGTTAACAAACGGGAAACAGACATGTTAATGACGAAAATTCACGAAGGGTCCTTTGGTACTCATACCAATGTACATGCGATGGCTAAGAAGCTTTTAAGAGCTGGGTATTATTGGATCACGATGGAATCTGACTGTTACAAGTTTGCTAAGAAATGTCACAAGTGTCAGACCTACGCAGATAAGATTCATGTGCCTCCAACTTTGCTGAATGTTATCTCATCTCCTTGGCCATTCTCCATTTGGGGAATCGATATGATTGGAATGATAGAACCGAAAGCGTTCAATGGACACTGATTCATCTTAGTGGCTATTTATTATTTCACTAAGTGGGTCGAAGCAGCTTCCTACACTAATGTGACTCGACATGTGGTTGTTAAGTTTATCAAGAATCAGCTCATCTGAGATATGGCATGCCAAACAAGATTATTACAGATAATGGGTCCAATTCGAACAACAAAATGATGAAGGAATTATGTGAAGAACTCAAGATTGAGCATCACAATTCTTCTCCTTACAGGCCAAAGATGAATGGGGTTGTCGAAGCCGCCAATAAGAATATCAAGAAGATAGTTCAGAAGATGGTTGTTACGTACAAAGACTGGCATGAAATGCTCCCGTTTGCTCTACATGGATATCTTACTTCAGTACACACATCAACTGGGGCAACTCCTTTTTCACTTGTCTACGGTATGGAAGTTGTACTCCCGATAGAAGTTGAGATTCCCTTTATGAGGATTTTGATGGAAGCAAAGTTATCAGAGGCTGAATGGTGCCAGAATAGATATGATCAGCTGAACCTAATTGAAGAAAAGAGAATGACGGCACTGTGCCATGGGCAGTTGTATCAGCAGAGGATGAAGAAAGCATTCGACAAGAAGGTTTGACCCCGCGAATTCATGGAAGGCGACCTTGTACTCAAGAAGCTTCAATCTTTCCTCACCGATACCAGAGGAAAATGGGCTCCGAACTACGATGGGCCATACTGTCGCTACTGCGAAAATCGGCGCCGGCTGAACAGAAGAGTCGCCACCGTGCGTTATTTATCCCACGGGAGGGAAAGGAAACGCTCAGAGTAAACCTCGCACAATACGGGAAAGGTATGGTCATCGCAACCAAAACCTGGATTCGGGAGTCGGTTACGCAAGGGGAAGGTATTAGCACCCCTCACGTCCGTCGTACTCGACGGGATCCACGCTTGTTTTCGGGTATGGATTGTTATTCTATCTAAACTAAAGGTCAGGGGTTAAAAGAAAATAAAATGAAAATAAAAATGACTCGGCAAAGTATCGCACTTTATGCCTACGTATTCCCGTCTGGAACGAGAAATCAGAGTCAACGTAGTTCGCCTACCTACGGGAAAGGAGGGGAAGGTTGCTCGCTAGGATATCGCATCCTATGCCTACGTACTTTCACACGGCATGAAAGATCAGAGCAAACGTAGTTCGGGCCACGTACGACACAAGTCTGTCCTTGATTGATTTTATTCCTTCTGAAAAAGGGTTTTCTGATTAGCGGTCCAAGCGGACAAAAATGACGTTTTGATGAGTTCACATTCTTTTACGGAAGAAGTGTCTTTTATTGTGTTTGAAATCTTAATGTGTTTTTCTGTTTGTTTTGAGAAAGAAAGAGACAGAACTCTAACCTACGGTTGCGAGGGGAAATCAAACTAACCTAATGTTATCATGCATGGGTTAAGACCTAGTGTCTATCATGCTCCTCTCTTGCACAGAGAGAAACAGAGATCCTACGGGATAGGCAGAAACAGAAACAATAACAGATATGTACAGTAAAGCAGTAAAATGCATGGATGCAACAGCACAAGCGAGGCAAGGGAGTCCCACTCAACCTCGAACCTAGAAAACAATAGGCAAAAGTGAACAAGCTTCACTTTCAACCCAACAAGGTAAACAGCAAACAATACAGTCCAGAAAACCAATCAATACATCAGCAATGAAATATAACAGCAAAATAAACAGCATCAGCAGCTCTGAATCAACATCTGGCTCCAAGTAATCTCCATTCAGCTACAGGCTTCAACAAGCATCAATCTCCATCTTCATGACCTTCAGGCAAGGGCTTTGATCATCTGTCTTCTATCTGCAATGGCTTTTCTTCAAGCTCAAACCTCCAGGATGAGGGATCAGTCACAAGAGTGAATTGGGTGAATGTCAGACAGTTGATTACCTACCAAGGGTGGTTCATCAACTGTTAACATTAAACTGAAGGTTTCCTCTCAAAAGTTCTATCTTTCAAATATATTCACTGATCCTTCCAAAGGAAGGAGGTGGATATTTGAAAGAGACTTTGAATCATAGAGGAGAATGGATGCAGACAAGGCATTCCATGTTTGAGAAACAAGCTTTCTATTCTAGAGCTCTGCCTAGCTCCTAAACCCTAGTCTCCTCAGCAGCTGCTAGCAAGAACCTCCTCTCCAACTCTGGCAGTTGATCTTCAACATCTGGGTCTCCAATGGCTTCATTTCCTCAAATCTTCAGCTTCCCCAGGGCCCCAGACAAACCCAATACCCAAACAAGCAAGCAATAATCCCCAGAGGGCACACCACACCAAACAATCAGATATACAGCACAGTATTAATAGCAGTAGGGGAATCCTGACTTTTCTCTAAGGGATCTAATAACTACCCATAGCCCCTATAGTCCCATAACTAATCTATTCAAACCCTAAGTCCTAAGGGAAATGAAATCAAACCTCTTAAGTCATCACCTAAAACCCTAGTTTTGTACATGATGTTCAAACCTCTTTTAATAACCTAAAATTAACTCCTAAAAAAGGGAACTAAAATATTTCTACAAGATCAACATCTCATCTAAACAATATAAAAAGAATGAACAAAAAATATAGAAGCATGTAATAGAACAAAAATTATTAAAATGATGCATGAGATGAATCTATTTAACATGACATTTATTTAGAAAATATGAAAAAAATATGAAATGAAAATAAAAATGCAATTTTATTTTTCTATAATTTTCTAGACACTTTAATGAAAAAGATGTAAAAAGAATGAATTAAAATGCATTTTCTATGAATTTATTATGAATTTTCAAAGTTGGTGAAAAATTAAAATGGAATTAAAAATTAAATTGAATTAAAATGAGAGGGAGGGGGTATGAATATCAATTCGCTCCAGTTAATTATTTGGATGGGCCAGCAGCCAGGGGGTGCGCGTAGCACTTGTGAGTTAGGCCCAGAAAACTTCAGAAATATTAAAAATAACAAGGACGCTGGGGGGGTGAGAAAAGCATAGGATATCACGTTCAAATTGGAAATGGGCTTAAACCTGGGGGTGGGGATATCAATCTCATTCAGGCCCGCCCGTTTCAATTAATGAAACGGTGCGTTTAGGGCTAACGCTTCCCTCCAAAAATCAGATTAAATGCTGGCCCTAGGATCTCCCTCCAAGTCAAAGGTCCAACGCCCAATAAACGGCCATGATTTCGTCTTCCTCGTTGCATCTGTTAGAAACTAGGGTTTCACCATTAAACCTCATGCACGAGCAAACTTACACCACTCTGTTCTCCCTATCCAGACCATGAATCAACACGATTCCAACATGAAAGATGCTCAGAATCTCTCCCTCTATAATCCTATGGCATTAGATTGCTTTAAAATTCCACAAATCATTCAACCCGATGGCATCAAGCTCTGGTCACCATGGAAATACACTGAGATGCATCATCACAATTCTCCATCAAACTTGCACTAATCTAACCTACAACTAATGGTGATTATTCTGATCCATCAAGCTAACATTCTAATGCATTCTACTACAAGTTCTACCTCCTAACAGTTTCTACCACCTGCTAACAATGGTCTCTATTCAGCCTCAAATTCATCCTAACTACTCTACTAACCACCTAGATCATATCTAAACTAACAACAACATGCTAAATCAACTAGATCAAGCTGTGTGAATGAAAACATACCTGGTGCAAAAGCTTGAAAACAGCTATGGAAGATTGAGGATCTGAGGCTTCCAAGGCTTGGATCTTGATCAATTAACTCAGGGATTGATTCTGTATGCAATGCTGTGATGATTCTTGACCTGAATTGTGCTGTCCAATGGAAACTTCAATTTTGAGGTTGATGAAGAAAGTGCTCGAAAATGGATTCTAACCACCTTGTTCTTGATTGAATTCTACCCTATGATGATGAATCAATAGAATGAAGTTGATTTTGATGATAATTGGTGAAGATTTTGAGAGATTGAAGTGAAATTGCCAAGAGAAAAGAATGAGAAAGTTTGTGAAATTCTTGGTGAAAATGAAGCCAACCCTTGCTAAATTCTCATTTCATGAATATATAGACCTCATATGAACATTCTAGATCCATCTTGCACATTCCCTTGCTTTCCAACTTTGATCCATTTTGGTTATGTTTCTTCAATTACAAGTAACCAAAGATAACTTTCTTTTTTTTCTTCTAAACTCAAAAAAGTGTTTGAACCATTGTTATTATAATTGCTTTTCCATTCAAAATCATATATTGGAAGTCTCCATTTGGACTCATAAATCTCCCAAACCATTTTCCATCTTGAATTTCTTTGAATTATAAGCCATTTTAGTTCAAATTTTGACCAATTATGCAACTTCATGCTATGAGCTTTTCCAATAATTTGTGACCTTCTTTCTAGACTTAAAATCCCATTTGGAGCAAGTTTGATGTTGTAAGTTTTTCCATTTGAGGCCTCCTTGTATGAGTTTTGGACATAGGTTAAAATGACCTGTAATTCACAAATGCCCAAAATACCCTTTGCTTGCCAAGACCATAAGTTGAGTTCCACACATCATATGAAGGCATGCCATACCATTCTAGAAAGCTAAGACAATGAGGAACAATTCTTATGTTGACCAAGAATTCATTTGAAACCTCCTTGAGGGGCAAAACTAGCTTGGAAGTCAAGTCACTTTCACAGACAAAAATTCAGATACCTCAGATGACCTGTAACTTGCAAGGACCATAACTTGAGTTCTATAAATCTCCTTGATGTCTTCCACCAATCAAATTAAAGGTCTTGAGATCCTCTACAAGTTTCAGGTTGGCCAAGAAGCCATTTGAAGCTAGCATTTTGACTTATCTTGCTTGGAAATTTGACCTAAACTAGGGGATTTTACAGAGAAACCCTAATTTAGAAACTCCTCTTCTCCTTGATTTCTCTTGAATTCTCCTTGGCATATCTCCATATCCTTCTATACATGTCCAATGATGAACCCCACATCTCTCCATTAGACTTGAATGCCCCTTAAATCAGTCAATTGACCTAGGGCTGACCTAGGGTTGACCCAGATGAAACCCTAGTTGACTGTCTTCAACTGTAGCTCTTGTGCTCACATCAACAACTTGTTTTCTCCTCCAAATGCCTTTCCAAGTCTCTTAAGATGTCTAGATACTCTCCATGCCTTCAATTCACAGCTCACAGCCCTCTTGTGGACCCTCAGATGCCCTCAGCTAGGAGAAGGACTCAAGGCTTGATCTGCTGAGCTCTTTGCTTCCACATTCTTTCCTGATGACTTGAATGAGATTGAATTGGGATAATAACCTCTTGATAGGCCTCTAGAGATGAAAATAATGATTGGTCCCCTGTTGAACGACTTGCTATGCTTATGCTATGCAGATGGTCAGTCTATGTACATGACTCTATATGCAAATGCTAATGATAATGAAACATAAACCAAAGAATAAGGTTGAGCAAATTTTAGGGTGCAACAGCTGCCCCTATTCAAGCGACTTGGACCCGATTGGATGAAGAGCCCGGAGCCTTCAGACATTCGCGGTACGAGACGGTTGAATACTAGTGAAACCAAAAATTTGCCAACCGCAAAACCAAATTGCGCTCCTGCTTGGGGACGACATTCATCAGCTGAATTTGACTGTTACAGTAACCCACTGATCTCGCGCGACCGTGCTGGGGATTGTCTTTATCGTTCTGAAGAGGATTTCGTCATAACAACTCGCTTGCTTGTCCACGTTAGGACTCTGTCTGTCGTCAATACGAAGAAATCTCGACTAAAACCTGTCCACGTTAGGACTCCACTTGTTGTTAACCCAGGAAAATCTCGGCAACTCCGCTGGGGATAATTCGTCTGCATTTCCATAAACTGAATCGTCCACGTTAGGAATAAAATTCTTCCACGTTATGAGTAACACCTGTCCACGTTAGGAATCATTTCTTCTGAATCTGTCCACGTCAGGACCAACTCTTGCATCTTTCCACGTCAGGAAGCAATCTTCTTTCCACACAAGGAGAACTATATCGATCTGTCCACGTAAGGACTCCAATACCACTTGCCATGTCCGCGTCAGGACTCCAATCTTTCCACGTAAGGAATTCAACTTTTGGTTCTGAACCTGTCCCCGTCAGGACTCAACCTTCCACGTAAGGAGTACATCATTCTTCCACGTCAGGAATATCTTCTTTGAGCTGTCCGCGTCAGGACTAAACTCTTCCACGTCAGGAATAGTTTCTTTCTTTCCACGTCAGGAATCAATCTTGATATGTCCGCGTGAGGACTCAATCTTTCCACGTAAGGAATAACCTCGTTCTTCCATGTAAGGAAGCCATTTTTCTTCCCTGTAAGGGATGCTCTTGATATGTCCACGTAAGGACTCCGATATTTCCACGTGAGGAATACCATCTTCTTACTGATTCGTCCACGTCAGGACTACATTTTCCACGTAAGGAATGCCATCGTAATCTGTCCACGTAAGGACTCCACTCTTTCCACGTTAGGAATCACCTCTTCTGATATGTCCGCGTAAGGACTACATCGTCCGCATTAGGACCCACTTCTCCACGTTAGGAATAATAATTTCTTTGATTTGTCCACGTCAGGACACTGATCTCGTCTTGATTTGTCCACGTTAGGACTCAGGCGTCTTCGACCCGCTGAGGAAATAAGACTTGTCCACGTAAGGACTCACATGCTAGTCTGATCTGTCCGCGTCAGGACCCATGATTTGCCACCGCAAAGAAAGATAACTGCTGAGAGGAACTGGTCCACGCCAGGCCACCAACACAAAGAGTAATCACTTTTGTCAACGTCATGACCTCCCATTCCACTAATTTCGAGAACTCGAATCTGTCCACGATAAGACTAATACGCTTCACCAATCCAGGGAAATAACCTGCCCACGTTAGGACGCCCACTTCTGAAGAAATCCCGTCAATCTAGGAGTAAATTGTCCACGTCAGGACTTAGTTCTCCAATGATCCACACCCACAAACTTCTTAGCACTGACGTGACAGCGACTTTGAGATGAACTCTACTGGGGATGTCTGGAACCCAAACTATCGGACGCCTGTTCTGACAACCGGCGGTGGCCTCTGAAATTCTGATTCATGGAAACCCTTTTAATGTTGACGTAACAACAACTTTGCAGGAAACAATCCGCTGATCGGTCTAGAGAAGCTTCAACAAAAACTCTGGTGGGGACATAAGTAACTCTGCTTGGGGACAAAGAGAAACTTATCCTGCAGACTTTGGTGGGAAAAACAAGAGAAATTTACACAAATAACTCTGCTCGGAGACAAAGAGAACTTCATCATGATAACTCTGTGGGGAATAATGCCAAAGCTGACATTTTCGTCGAATGTCTCATGCCGAGATCTTGAATGTTTGGTAATTCATTTGAGCGAGAGCTCTCTCCACCTGAACCGCTAGAATACAGGAACTGCTTCAGCAAAATAAATGCTGGAAGGATAATGCCAACTCACCGGGGATAGCCAGATGCTACAGAATTATTCCAGCAAAATAAATGCTGGAAGGGTAATGCCAACTCACCGGGGATAGCCAGATGCTACAGAATTATTCCAGCAAAATAAATGCTGGAAGGGTGAAGTCGACCCTGCTGGGAAATTGGGAACTCAAACCACACCCTATTGAGGTAACCCCCTGCTGGGGAATAGCAGATGTGCATAGTACGATCAGACTTTCTGCTGGAACGTGAACTGATATCACCAGTATCTCTGACAAAATAAATGACAGGACCCCCCATCAACTCTGCTTTGGAGAGTCTTGATCTCCGGGTTCCACTGGAAGGAACAAGAACACTTGCAAAGAGAACTCCGCTGGGAATGGGATGATTCTCTTGGGGAAAATTAACTGACTCCGCTGGGGGAGAGTGCATGACCCTGCGGGGAAAGATGAACCTGTCTGAATACAGCCTCACGCTCTTAAAATCGCCAAATTCTGCTGAGGACGAATAACTTTTCTGGAGCACGTCCTTTTGAGTAAGCTACGGCTAGCTGGGGAATTCTACCCTTCTTCCGGAAGAACATGCATGCCCTGCGCGGGGACTGAGTCTTTCGCTATCGCAATCTTTTGATCACCTTCCTCGTATGGTTATGAAACCTGCAACAACACAAACAAGACAAGACAAGCCTATGCAATCAAATCAATTCAGGTTAGTGACGTTACACTCAGTTAATTCAAAGCTTTAGCAATTGTTGGCAAGGGCCAGTGATGTTATACTCATGCTAGTTTCAATAAACTTAGGCGTTTTATCATGCACAAAACAGTAAAGAACGATGTCAAGTACTGAATAACGTATTTTCATTGATCGGGCCCCTGAACGGGCGGAGTTTTTGTACACGGGATGTAACTCCTGAAAAGAGGAAGCTACGTAAAGCAAATACATAAGTATGCACAAGAAGCATAAATATTTTGACAAATTAAATTTTGTACACATGTCGGCAACGGGATGCAGATGAACACCACGAACTGATCCTCCTATGACTCGTCCGACTCCAATACTTTCCCGATATCCCCACTTCTGAAGAGATTGTATCCGATAACTGACTCCTCAAATGTATTCTCCCACATTGATGTTCATTGTAATATCATATTCGGACCGCAGTCATTTGCTTTTCACATCCCTAACTTTTGCGTGAACCGCCCTTTACGGGTTTTCAGTTCACCGGGATACCCTTTTTTGCCGAAGTCGCCCAGTGTAGGTTTTCAACTTCGCGGGTGTACATTTTTTTCAATTTTATCCCTAATTTTTGCCCGAACCTTTCATTCTGTTTTTGGTTCGCCAGGATGCCCCATTTTTGCCTGGACTCTCTTTTTCTGTCCAGCGGGTCTATTTTAAGCAAAGTATTTTTTAACTGCATCCGAATTCACAGGTGACGCAAAGTCTTCTCCGTCCATGGTGGACAACAACAACGCTCCTCCTGAAAAGACCTTACTGACAACGTATGGCCCTTCGTAGTTGGGGGTCCACTTGCCCCTGTGATCTGCTTGCGGCGGGAGAATCCTTTTCAGCACAAGGTCGCCCGTCTGAAAGCTTCGCGGAAGTATCTTCTTGTCGTACGCTTTCTTCATTCGTCTTTGATACAAACGACCGTATGCCAGAGAAGCTAGCCTCTTCTCATCCATCAAGCTCAGTTGGTTCAATCTATTCGTTACCCATTCTGCCTCGTCCAGCTGAACGTCTCGCAATACCCTCAAAGAAGGGATCTCAACCTCTAATGGTAATACCGCTTCCATTCCGTATACCAACGAGAACGGAGTTGCCCCGGTTGATGTGCGTACCGTCGTACGATAACCGTGCAAAGCGAAAGGTAGCATCTCATGCCAATCCTTATAAGTCACCACCATTTTCTGAACAATTTTCTTGATATTTTTATTGGCCGCTTCGACAGCGCCATTCATCTTGGGTCGGTAAGGGGAGGAGTTGTGATGTTCGATCTTGAAATTCTGACAGAGCTCCTTCATCATTTTGTTGTTCAGATTAGAACCGTTGTCCGTGATTATCCGCTCGGGGATCCCATATCGGCAAATAATATCTCTTTTGATGAATCTAGCCACCACTTGCTTCGTTACATTTGCGTAGGACGCCGCTTCCACCCACTTGGTGAAATAATCGATTGCTACTAGGATGAACCGATGCCCGTTAGAAGCCGTCGGCTCGATCTTTCCAATCATATCGATTCCCCACATCGAGAATGGCCATGGAGATGACATCACATTCAGAGGGCTTGGAGGCACGTGTATTTTGTCAGCATAGATTTGGCACTTGTGGCACTTCCTCGCGAACTTGAAACAATCAGTTTCCATCGTCAGCCAAAAGTAACCTGCCCTCAGCAATTTTCTCGTCATAGCATGTCCACCAGCATGCGTACCAAAGGCACCTTCGTGAATTTCCTCCATGAGAAGCTTTGCCTCTTTTTCGTCTACACAACGCAACAACACCAAATCGTGGTTTCTTCTGTATAAGACGCCATCCGGATTCAAATAGAAATTACCCGCTAATCTCCTGAGAGTCTTCTGATCTTGACTGGATGCCCCAGTCGGATACTCTTTATTCTTCAGGAAATTGAAGATATCGAAATACCACGGTTTATCATCGGATGCTTCATCGATTGCAAATACATAAGCTGGCCTGTCCAACCGAGAGATAGTGATTTGGGGAGCTTCGTTCCAGAAATTGACCTTGTACATGGAAGACAAAGTGGCAAGGGCGTCAGCCATTTGATTTTCCGCCCGCGGTACGTGATGCAATTCAACTTTGTCGAAGAAAGGCAACAATCTCCTTGCATAATTCATGTAATGTATCAAATTGGGCTGCCGTGTCTCCCATTCCCCTTTGATCTGATTCACTACCAGAGCTGAGTCTCCGTATACGTCTAGATGTTTGATTCGCAAATCAATGGCTTCTTCAAGCCCCATTATACAAGCTTCGTATTCGGCCTCATTGTTGGTAACGGCAAAGGTCAATCGGGCAGTAAACGGGATGTGCGACCCGTGCGGCGTAGTGATAATTGCCCCTATTCCGCTACCGTAAGCATTCACAGCTCCATCAAATATCATCTTCCATTTGGACCCCAACTCTGGTCCTTCGTCTGGCAACGGCTCTTCACAATCTTTCATCTTTAAGTACATGATATCCTCGTCAGGAAAATCAAATCTCATCGATTGGTACTCTTCAATAGGCTGCTCCGCCAGATATTCAGACAACACACTCCCCTTTATAGCCTTTTGCGAGACGTATTGAATATCATATTCAGTCAAGACCATCTGCCAACGGGCAATTCTACCTGACAACGCCTGCTTTTCGAATATATATTTGATTGGATCCATCTTCGAGATGAGCATGGTTGTATGATTCAGCATGTACTGCCTCAAACGCTTGGCGGCCCAGGCTAGCGCGCAACAAGTTTTCTCCAGCATTGAGTATCGAGATTCACAGTCTGTAAATTTCTTACTCAGATAATAGATCGCATGCTCTTTTCTCCCTGTCTCGTCGTGTTGACCGAGAACACAACCCATGCTTCCCTCAAGAACCGTCAAATACATGATCAAGGGTCTCCCTGCCACCGGGGGTATCAAAATAGGAGGCTCCTGCAGATACTTCTTTATTTTATCGAACGCCTTTTGACAATTTTCGTTCCACGTTACAGCTTGATCTTTCTTTAACAGCTTGAATAATGGTTCGCACGTAGCAGTTAGGTGAGATATGAACCGAGCAATGTAGTTCAATCTCCCTAAAAACCCGCGCACCTCTTTCTCTGTTTTAGGCGTCGGCATTTCTTGAATCGCTTTTATTTTAGCAGGATCAACCTCTATTCCTCTTTCGCTTACGATAAACCCCAGCAGTTTACCCGATCTCACCCCGAAGGTGCATTTATTAGGGTTCAGCCTCAGCCTGAACTTCCTAAGCCTTTTAAACAACTTCAACAGATTCACCAGATGCTCTTCCTCCGTCTGGGATTTGGCAATCATATCGTCAACATAAACTTCGATCTCTTTATGCATCATGTCATGAAAGAGAGTCGTCATCGCACGCTGATATGTTGCCCCAGCATTTTTCAAACCAAAGGGCATCACTTTGTAGCAAAATGTTCCCCAAGGCGTTATGAAAGTAGTCTTCTCCATATCCTCTGGCACCATCTTAATCTGATTATAGCCTGAAAAGCCATCCATGAAGGAAAATATGGAGTACTGAGCAGTATTATCGACTAACACGTCAATGTGAGGAAGTGGAAAATCGTCTTTTGGGCTTGCTTTATTCAAATCTCTATAGTCCACACACATTCGAACCTTGCCATCTTTCTTTGGCACTGGTACGATGTTGGCAACCCATGAAGGATACTTTGTCACAGCTAGGAAACCAGCGTCCCACTGTTTCTGAACCTCCTCTTTGATCTTCATTGCCATATCTGGTCGAGTTCTGCGAAGCTTTTGTTTGACTGGCGGGCAATCTTCTTTCAGTGGCAGGCGATGCACAACCATATCTGTATCGAGCCCCGGCATATCTTGATACGACCAAGCGAATACATCATTATACTCTCGGAGCATTTCAACCAGTCTTCGCTTGATATCACTCTGCAGTGCGGCTCCGATACGAACATTTTTCTCAACCCCTTCCGACCCCAAGTTGATAATTTCGATAACCTCGTCGTGAGGCAGAATGGCTCTTTCCTCTTGCTTCACCAACCAAGACAGTTCTTCAGGAACGTCGCTATCTTCGACAACCTCTTCTTCGGTCTGGAATACCGGGTGCTCAAAGTCGGGACGAGTCATAGGTGGCTCAAGGATGTCATCTGAAAATGTTATCCTGCAAAAGGAATGGTTAAGTGCTTCAAAATGCGTATAAAGCGAATAACCACATTGCCATTTTATTGAAAAATACAAAACAAGAAAGACAGGGATTACAGTATTTGCACATGAAAAAACGCCATTTATTCAATGATTAACACGCAATGTTTATAACAACACAGCCCTAAGCAAATCCTGATGCCCCGGGCAAGACATCAGATTATTCAACAATTAATAAAGCAAAGCATTACTGTTTAAAAGTCACAGGAACAAGCTCCTGAATAGACCAGTTGCACAGTCCTTGTCCTGGCGTGCTTGGCTGAATCCAGGCATCCATATCACAGTCGCTGTCCCCTTCATCGGATTCCGAAGCAGCATTGACAGTTTCATGACATACTCCACTGGCAGAGATGGTGATTGACTTTCTGAAATGGGGGGCCCCCACAGAAGGAGTTGATGACGACGGTCGGTACCCCAGTCCGAACCGGTCCATCTTCACCGGAATGTCCAACACTTTGCCCCAGCCCTTGGCTTCTCCTGCTTCCACTAGCGCTTGAGCTTCTTTATACGATGAGACAGCTATCTCTGGCACTTTGCTCGGCCCGGGACTCTTGTCCTTGATACGCAAACCTTCGAATGCCTGGCATGGCGTCTCGTGGATCTCCCCGTCGACTTCCACATATTTAAATGAAGATAGATGACTGACCAGGATGTCTTCTTCTCCGCACACGGTGACTACGCTGTCTCCGACCATATACTTTAACTTCTGATGCAAGGTTGACGTGACAGCCCCTGCCCCATGAATCCAGGGTCTTCCAAGCAAGCAGCTGTACGCAGGCTGTATATCCATGATATAAAACTCCGTTGCAAACACTTCCGGCCCCACTTGCAGAGGCAAGGTAATCGATCCGAAGACTGTTCTCCGCGTGCCGTCAAACGCTCGGACTACCAAATCACTGGGTGTACACAAAATCCCTCGAACATCCAGCTTCATCATCGCCTTCTTAGGCAGCACATTCAAAGACGATCCAGTGTCAACCAATACGTGCGACATTACTGATCCTCGACACTCAACAGATACGTGCAATGCCATATTATGATCCCTCCCTTTCGGAGTCAAGTCGAAATCGGTGAAACCCAGACTGTGGCCAGCATTCACATGTGCCAATACTCCTTCTAGCTGATTTACGGAGACATCCTGTGGTACAAAAGAAGTGTCCAGGACTTTCAGCAAAGCGTTTCTATGAGCTTCCGAACACAACAACAATGACAGGATAGATATTTTGGACGGTGTCTGCTGCAGATGCTCCACAATTTTATAATCACTTTTCCGAATTAAGCGCATGAATTCTTCCACATCTTTCGATGCTGCTTCTTTTTCACTTGCTTGAACCGGAACATTCTCAACCGCTTTCCCTTTTCCTTTTGCTAGCCTTTCAGCCTCCACTTCAGGAGATATAAAGATCCTGCCGCTCCTCGTCATGCCTCCTGAACCAACAACATTATCCACAATCTCTGTTGGCCGCTTGTTGACATCAATCTTTATCCCGTCACAATACACCTCTAGCCCATATGACCATGGGACTGCTTTCGTGTTCTCATACGGGATTGGCCCGGCTTTAGTTATAGTAATCGGTGGTCGCTGAGCTGGTGCTGCAATGGTGATCGTCTTCCGCGGAATCGTTACCGTGGCCACATCACTCCGGTTATCCACTCCTGCCCCTGCAGGCTCATCAGTTGCTGTTTGATCAAACTGCAATATACCTTCATCAATTAAGGCCTGAATGCCTTTCTTCAAATCCTCACACCCCTCAGCTAGGGTCCAACAGTCTAAGCAATACTCGTTACATCCTGGGTAAACACCTCCCTGCAACAGTCGGCTCTTTATTTCGCTCAGCGGCGTCTTTAACTCTTCAACATTCATAATCAGATTCAACCCTTCCTCAGTCAGCACGGCGTTCGCCCCATGATTAGGCATGGGTTTCTGGACTATATTCGGCCCTGCCGTTCCGAAGTTGATAGTCTTGTTGTCTAAGAGATCCTGCACAACGTGCTTAAAAGCATGACAACCTTCTATATCATGGCCCGGGGCCCCAGAATGAAACCCGCAGTGTCTATTTGCATCATAGCCGAACGGGGGAGTTCCCGTTATCGGTGCCAGGGTTCTTTTCTCCACCAGATTCAATCCAAACAATGTCTGCAATAAATCAGCATAGGTTGAGGGAGGTTTCTCGAACACCCTTCTCGGTTTACTGCCCTGGAATCTTCGCTGAGCCTGCTGTGCCCCCTGCTGAGGCTGCTGCTGCTGTGGCATTGGTTGCTGCTGAACCGGTTGTTGTTGCTGGATTGGTTGTTGTTGCTGGATTGTAACACTCGACACCTGCTGCGGCTGACGATATTGATTTCTTCCCCTGCCTCGGCCTCGGCCTCGGCCTCCAAATACTGCACTAGCTTCGCCCTGACGGCGCCCACCATAAGCTTTCCTATTACTGCCAGATGCAGCTGATTCCTCGACTTGGAACTTTCCTTGCTTAATATTACGCTCAATCTTTTCCCCCATCAGAATCAGGTCTGAAAAACTGGCCAGAGAAGTATGAAATAGCATATCATGAAACAGCCCTGTGAATGTGCCAACAAACATATCATTCATTTCCTTATCATCCACAGGAGGACGGACCCTGGCAGCCATATCGCGCCACCTTTGCGCGTACTCTTTAAAACTCTCCCCCTTCTTCTGCGAAAGCCCGGCCAACTGGACCCGATTGGGTGCCAGGTCGCTGTTATACTTGTAATGGGCTACGAACGCCTCCGCTAATTGCTTCCAAGTCTTGATATCAGTTGGCTCCAACCCCATGTACCACTCTAAGGATGGACCCGACAGACTATCCTGAAAGAAATGCATAAGCATTCTTTCATCAGTGGAGTATGCAGACATCTTTCTGTAATAAGCTCGTACATGCACTTTCGGACATGTATCTCCTTTGTACTTATCGAACGCAGGCGCTTTGAATTTAATTGGCACCCTCAAGCCAGGTACCAAACCCATTGTTGCCATGTCCAAACCCACAGCACTTTGATTTAAGACTCCCTTCATTTGCTCTTCCAGCATTCTAATCTTTTGGGAATCATCCATCGGTCCTTCAAAACCTCCTCCGGAGAAGGCGTCTTCCTGCTGATCCTCTTGCCACATACCGTTTCCAGCCCCGTACCCATCGTACGCATTATTACGTCCAGCTCTGATCTGATTCATCCCCGGACCTCGGCCTCTGTTGCCGTACCCTTGAACACCCCCAGCAGGACCAAAACCCATAAATCCAGTACCGTTTCCGTTTCCAAAGCCTCCGTAACCCTGATTGACCATACCATAACCATCTTGCCCAAAGCCTTGAGCATTAAAGCCATACTTGCCAGTGTTATCGAATCCCTGATCGTTGAATCCGAACCCAGTATTGACAAAACCATTGCCTCCGAGATTATCTCCCACATTGACATCACCCAGCCCAGCATTATGGACAGCAGTCTCATTTCCAACTCCGACGTTACCATTCACAGCAGCGGTAGCGTTGTTGACGTTGGCAGCAGTCATATTGATTACGGGCGGAGCCACTGGCGTGGGAGTGCCGTCTCCATGAGCAGTATCAACCCGGACAGACTGATGGTCGTCATTACCATGACCAGCGTTGCGAGCCAACAGAGGCTGGACCATGGCCTGCAAATTCTCCTGCCCTTTTGCTATAGCTTCCATGGTTTGCATGAAGAGGGCGAGCTTCTCGCGCACATCCTGCATCTCGTTCTGAACTTGGTCCATGACTTTCCGACAGTTGGAGCGTGTAGAATAGCGGTGCGGATGTTGATCTGGAATCCTGTTAAGTACCTGGTACAGAGCAGGAGGTAAGACACCATTCAAAGATTACCTGTTATGCAATATGAATATGAATGCAATGCAATGTGTCTGTGCATTAGGGAAGTTCATTCCCCCCAGTTCTAGTGCGAAGGTGCCGGTGCAGTGACAGTACTGACAATAAGAATACCGGAGCTGAATCATAGAAAGCCTCATATATTGCAGGGAGAATCAATAAGCCCAGGGTACAATATCACTGAGAGTACAAAGAAGGCATGACCTCAACCAACAATCCTGGTGATGGTCAGCGCTATGCAAATAAAGCATACAAGATACTACATGAAATGATCAAATCTTCCCAAAAGTCTGGTACTCCTCTATCAACTTCTTGGTCTCCGGATGGCTTGGTCGATCAAGCAGCCCTTCAACAAGCTGATTTCTCCTCTTAAGGACACGGCGTACGTCTTCAGCAGTTTCTTCCCATGTTGCTTCTCCGAAACAATCTTCTAACTTTCGCTTCTGAGACACTGCTTCATCTCTGGATTTGATTGCCTTGTTCAGTGCATGCTGGACACTATACCGGGTCATCACTTCCTCCTCACACTTCTTGATGCTAGATTTCAGTTTCTCCTCGAGAGCGGAAATTTGCTGCTTCAGCTTATCTTCCCTCTTCTTGTTATTAGTGAGTGTAGCATTCCAAGTCTTGTTGCAAGAAGATATCTCCCGGTGTGCTGCGTCGAGCGCCTTCTTTTTGGCTTCCAGCATGTCATGGGAACTTCTGAACTCTTGCCCCAGACGCTCACGCTTTTTCTTTTCCTCGGTCAACTCAGCCCCTAACCTGTTTACCAGCTCGATTTGTTGTTGGAAAGCATATACGGCCTTGTTTTTCTCGCGGCGTGCCTGGGCTAACTCTTGCTCTAACCCTTCATTAATCTTCATTAAGGCTTCTTTCTCTCTCACAACTTGCTCGTAGACTTCCCTAGAAACAGTAGTTGGCTCTGCTACCGGAACGGGAACAAGAATTGGTGCATCTGGAAACGGCATCTTCAACTGACTAGCCCGTTCCTGGATCCAAACCCTGTAAGGTGCATAGGCTTGACAGTCATTCTTTCCTAACAGCGGCTTCCCTCGGCGGTTAATACGCGTCCAGGCATGTTGCAACTTGGCTAATAACTCCCCCTTCACGTCTCCGGTGAAGTACAGAGATTCCTGTACTTCTTCCTCCTGAGGTGGATTCTTCAGCGCATATCCGAACTGGCGAATGAATAGAGAAGGGTTGTAATTGATACACCTTTTTCTTCCTATCAGCGGCACATTAGGGTACCCAGAACAACTAAAGATGAGCTCAGATCCCAACAGGTCTCGATCAAACCATACAACGTCTTCGGAAGATAGCCTCATCAGGCGCTCTGACCAACTGGCTGAGGTTGCACTGTCTACAAATGGTCCCTTTATGGGAAGGTGACTCTTGAACCACATATTCAACAGAGGAGTACAGCAGTAAACAACTTTTCCCCTTCGGTTCTCATTCTTGTAGTGCAATGAGTGATAGAAGTCTCCAATCAAAGTTGGCACGGGGTTGCCTGCAGCAAACAGATAGAAAGCATCCAAATCCACAAAGTTGGGCAAGTTAGGAAACAGCACAATCCCATAGATGCATAGAGCCAGAATAGCATTGAAAACCACCCAACAACCGTTCTTGGCGTATTCTCGAGCTTTGGCAACTAAGAAATCCAGAGAAAAACCTGACACCCCAAGCCAAGAAGTCAATAACAGATCTGCAGCGTTCATATGCAAGGCTTTGGCTAAGTCCTCCAACTTGGGCTCAGCGGCAGAGTGAATGAAGGGAACTTTGTTCTGCACGGGAAGCTCGGTAAACTCCGCATACTCCTCCATGGTAGGTCCTAAAATGAAGTCAGCAAAAGTAAAGCATCTCAATGCGGGGTCATAGAACTGCATCAAGGTGTATAGCCCGTTCATCTCATCAGCAGTGGGCTTACAGACTAATCTCAGTAATTTCCCATGGCTCATTCTGAAGCTTCTTCTAACCTCCTCATCAGCAAGAGATATCAGACCAAGCAAAGAAGTAAGATCAGGTGAAGGCAGCTTATACGCAACTGTTTTCCTCAAACCAGCCATAATCAATACTCAGAAGTCCGGGCACTAGAACTAGAGAAATGCAAATGCACCTGCAGCACAGACACACGTTAGTGAAATGCAAATGGTAATGGATATGCAGGCAATACAATGCAAGTAACATGCAACAGGGACCAAATCTGCAGCTGAATAGCCTGAACTCAATCAAGAAAGGTCTCAGATAGACCATCCAGAAGTCATCAAACCCTGGTCTCAGATAGACCTAATACAAAGCTCCAATACTGGTCTCTGACAGACCTCAAACCATAACCCCAACTGGTCTCTGGTAGACCTCAAGTCATATCTCCGATTGGTCTCTGACAGACCTCAGAACATATCTCCAAATGGTCTCTGACAGACCTCAGAACACATCTCCCAAATGGTCTCTGACAGACCTCAGAACACATCTCCAAATGGTCTCTGACAGACCTCAGAACACATCTCCAAATGGTCTCTGACAGACCTCATAACTCTCCATAAATAACCAAGATCTCTGATCAAGAAATAACCGGTATCTGAAGGTCTGGTTACCTGCATAACCCCAAATCCCCTCACAGGTGGGTGGCCCTACAACTGGCACAAGGTACGGCATCCTATGCGGTCGTCGGCGTCACAGACTTTCAGGGTTGATGATACGATTCCCAGAAGGAGTGGCATCATCAAATCCTGAAGAGGCCTCACTCAGCCAACTTCCAAATGATCGGTTCCCGGAGTCGACAATTCAGCTGACCAACAACCCCTTCGACCCAAAGGGTAGAAAAAGAAGCCAACCAGAAGAACCTCGTCCGAGTGTAGATTTCATGAGACACTAATGCAAGCAAAGCCGGCACGCGCCCACTACTTTCTACGCTAATTCTAGGTGCACTCAAGCCCAGGTCCGGCTTATCTCTCAATATCAGAACACCCGTCACACCCAAAATACAGCAATAATAATCAATATACAAAGCTGAACATACAAGGTTAGAAATATACAATAACTCCATACAAAATCCTCGACGGGAAAACAAGCGCTAGGATTGACTCGCTCAAAGGGACGTTGGATCCCAAATGCATAAGAACCATCGCAGTCCTTAGCAGCCAGGGGACGTTGGATCCCCAGCAGAGTCGCCAGCTGTCGCTACTGCGAAAATCGGCGCCGGCTGAACAGAAGAGTCGCCACCGTGCGTTATTTATCCCACGGGAGGGAAAGGAAACGCTCAGAGTAAACCTCGCACAATACGGGAAAGGTATGGTCATCGCAACCAAAACCTGGATTCGGGAGTCGGTTACGCAAGGGGAAGGTATTAGCACCCCTCACGTCCGTCGTACTCGACGGGATCCACGCTTGTTTTCGGGTATGGATTGTTATTCTATCTAAACTAAAGGTCAGGGGTTAAAAGAAAATAAAATGAAAATAAAAATGACTCGGCAAAGTATCGCACTTTATGCCTACGTATTCCCGTCTGGAACGAGAAATCAGAGTCAACGTAGTTCGCCTACCTACGGGAAAGGAGGGGAAGGTTGCTCGCTAGGATATCGCATCCTATGCCTACGTACTTTCACACGGCATGAAAGATCAGAGCAAACGTAGTTCGGGCCACGTACGACACAAGTCTGTCCTTGATTGATTTTATTCCTTCTGAAAAAGGGTTTTCTGATTAGCGGTCCAAGCGGACAAAAATGACGTTTTGATGAGTTCACATTCTTTTACGGAAGAAGTGTCTTTTATTGTGTTTGAAATCTTAATGTGTTTTTCTGTTTGTTTTGAGAAAGAAAGAGACAGAACTCTAACCTACGGTTGCGAGGGGAAATCAAACTAACCTAATGTTATCATGCATGGGTTAAGACCTAGTGTCTATCATGCTCCTCTCTTGCACAGAGAGAAACAGAGATCCTACGGGATAGGCAGAAATAGAAACAATAACAGATATGTACAGTAAAGCAGTAAAATGCATGGATGCAACAGCACAAGCGAGGCAAGGGAGTCCCACTCAACCTCGAACCTAGAAAACAATAGGCAAAAGTGAACAAGCTTCACTTTCAACCCAACAAGGTAAACAGCAAACAATACAGTCCAGAAAACCAATCAATACATCAGCAATGAAATATAACAGCAAAATAAACAGCATCAGCAGCTCTGAATCAACATCTGGCTCCAAGTAATCTCCATTCAGCTACAGGCTTCAACAAGCATCAATCTCCATCTTCATGACCTTCAGGCAAGGGCTTTGATCATCTGTCTTCTATCTGCAATGGCTTTTCTTCAAGCTCAAACCTCCAGGATGAGGGATCAGTCACAAGAGTGAATTGGGTGAATGTCAGACAGTTGATTACCTAGCAAGGGTGGTTCATCAACTGTTAACATTAAACTGAAGGTTTCCTCTCAAAAGTTCTATCTTTCAAATATATTCACTGATCCTTCCAAAGGAAGGAGGTGGATATTTGAAAGAGACTTTGAATCATAGAGGAGAATGGATGCAGACAAGGCATTCCATGTTTGAGAAACAAGCTTTCTATTCTAGAGCTCTGCCTAGCTCCTAAACCCTAGTCTCCTCAGCAGCTGCTAGCAAGAACCTCCTCTCCAACTCTGGCAGTTGATCTTCAACATCTGGGTCTCCAATGGCTTCATTTCCTCAAATCTTCAGCTTCCCCAGGGCCCCAGACAAACCCAATACCCAAACAAGCAAGCAATAATCCCCAGAGGGCACACCACACCAAACAATCAGATATACAGCACAGTATTAATAGCAGTAGGGGAATCCTGACTTTTCTCTAAGGGATCTAATAACTACCCATAGCCCCTATAGTCCCATAACTAATCTATTCAAACCCTAAGTCCTAAGGGAAATGAAATCAAACCTCTTAAGTCATCACCTAAAACCCTAGTTTTGTACATGATGTTCAAACCTCTTTTAATCACCTAAAATTAACTCCTAAAAAAGGGAACTAAAATATTTCTACAAGATCAACATCTCATCTAAACAATATAAAAAGAATGAACAAAAAATATAGAAGCATGTAATAGAACAAAAAATATTAAAATGATGCATGAGATGAATCTATTTAACATGACATTTATTTAGAAAATATGAAAAAAATATGAAATGAAAATAAAAATGCAATTTTATTTTTCTATAATTTTCTAGACACTTTAATGAAAAAGATGTAAAAAGAATGAATTAAAATGCATTTTCTATGAATTTATTATGAATTTTCAAAGTTGGTGAAAAATTAAAATGGAATTAAAAATTAAATTGAATTAAAATGAGAGGGAGGGGGTATGAATATCAATTCGCTCCAGTTAATTATTTGGATGGGCCAGCAGCCAGGGGGTGCGCGTAGCACTTGTGAGTTAGGCCCAGAAAACTTCAGAAATATTAAAAATAACAAGGACGCTGGGGGGGTGAGAAAAGCATAGGATATCACGTTCAAATTGGAAATGGGCTTAAACCTGGGGGTGGGGATATCAATCTCATTCAGGCCCGCCCGTTTCAATTAATGAAACGGTGCATTTAGGGCTAACGCTTCCCTCCAAAAATCAGATTAAATGCTGGCCCTAGGATCTCCCTCCAAGTCAAAGGTCCAACGCCCAATAAACGGCCATGATTTCGTCTTCCTCGTTGCATCTGTTAGAAACTAGGGTTTCACCATTAAACCTCATGCACGAGCAAACTTACACCACTCTGTTCTCCCTATCCAGACCATGAATCAACACGATTCCAACATGAAAGATGCTCAGAATCTCTCCCTCTATAATCCTATGGCATTAGATTGCTTTAAAATTCCACAAATCATTCAACCCGATGGCATCAAGCTCTGGTCACCATGGAAATACACTGAGATGCATCATCACAATTCTCCATCAAACTTGCACTAATCTAACCTACAACTAATGGTGATTATTCTGATCCATCAAGCTAACATTCTAATGCATTCTACTACAAGTTCTACCTCCTAACAGTTTCTACCACCTGCTAACAATGGTCTCTATTCAGCCTCAAATTCATCCTAACTACTCTACTAACCACCTAGATCATATCTAAACTAACAACAACATGCTAAATCAACTAGATCAAGCTGTGTGAATGAAAACATACCTGGTGCAAAAGCTTGAAACAGCTATGGAAGATTGAGGATCTGAGGCTTCCAAGGCTTGGATCTTGATCAATTAACTCAGGGATTGATTCTGTATGCAATGCTGTGATGATTCTTGACCTGAATTGTGTTGTCCAATGGAAACTTCAATTTTGAGGTTGATGAAGAAAGTGCTCGAAAATGGATTCTAACCACCTTGTTCTTGATTGAATTCTACCCTATGATGATGAATCAATAGAATGAAGTTGATTTTGATGATAATTGGTGAAGATTTTGAGAGATTGAAGTGAAATTGCCAAGAGAAAAGAATGAGAAAGTTTGTGAAATTCTTGGTGAAAATGAAGCCAACCCTTGCTAAATTCTCATTTCATGAATATATAGACCTCATATGAACATTCTAGATCCATCTTGCACATTCCCTTGCTTTCCAACTTTGATCCATTTTGGTTATGTTTCTTCAATTACAAGTAACCAAAGATAACTTTCTTTTTTTTCTTCTAAACTCAAAAAAGTGTTTGAACCATTGTTCTTAGAATTGCTTTTCCATTCAAAATCATATATTGGAAGTCTCCATTTGGACTCATAAATCTCCCAAACCATTTTCCATCTTGAATTTCTTTGAATTATAAGCCATTTTAGTTCAAATTTTGACCAATTATGCAACTTCATGCTATGAGCTTTTCCAATAATTTGTGACCTTCTTTCTAGACTTAAAATCCCATTTGGAGCAAGTTTGATGTTGTAAGTTTTTCCATTTGAGGCCTCCTTGTATGAGTTTTGGACATAGGTTAAAATGACCTGTAATTCACAAATGCCCAAAATACCCTTTGCTTGCCAAGACCATAAGTTGAGTTCCACACATCATATGAAGGCATGCCATACCATTCTAGAAAGCTAAGACAATGAGGAACAATTATTATGTTGACCAAGAATTCATTTGAAACCTCCTTGAGGGGCAAAACTAGCTTGGAAGTCAAGTCACTTTCACAGACAAAAATTCAGATACCTCAGATGACCTGTAACTTGCAAGGACCATAACTTGAGTTCTATAAATCTCCTTGATGTCTTCCACCACTCAAATTAAAGGTCTTGAGATCCTCTACAAGTTTCATGTTGGCCAAGAAGCCATTTGAAGCTAGCATTTTGACTTATCTTGCTTGGAAATTTGACCTAAACTAGGGGATTTTACAGAGAAACCCTAATTTAGAAACTCCTCTTCTCCTTGATTTCTCTTGAATTCTCCTTGGCATATCTCCATATCCTTCTATACATGTCCAATGATGAACCCCACATCTCTCCATTAGACTTGAATGCCCCTTAAATCAGTCAATTGACCTAGGGCTGACGTAGGGTTGACCCAGATGAAACCCTAGTTGACTGTCTTCAACTGTAGCTCTTGTGCTCACATCAACAACTTGTTTTCTCCTCCAAATGCCTTTCCAAGTCTCTTAAGATGTCTAGATACTCTCCATGCCTTCAATTCACAGCTCACAGCCCTCTTGTGGACCCTCAGATGCCCTCAGCTAGGAGAAGGACTCAAGGCTTGATCTGCTGAGCTCTTTGCTTCCACATTCTTTCCTGATGACTTGAATGAGATTGAATTGGGATAATAACCTCTTGATAGGCCTCTAGAGATGAAAATAATGATTGGTCCCCTGTTGAACGACTTGATATGCTTATGCTATGCAGATGGTCAGTCTATGTACATGACTCTATATGCAAATGCTAATGATAATGAAACATAAACCAAAGAATAAGGTTGAGCAAATTTTAGGGTGCAACACATACATGGTAAAGAAGGTTTTCTCAGGAGGTGCTTTAATGTTAGCAACCATGGACGGAGAAGAAATCACTCGCCCGGTAAACGTGGATGCTGTCAAGAAGTATTTCGCTTAGAATTTAGGAAGTTCCAATCGACTTAGGGAGAAACAAGTTATTATTCCCTTGATGTAATCACCCTTGTTATTTTCCAACATTATAATATTGGAGTCATGCCGTTCTGCTGACTACCATTCAATAAATAAGGTTTTTTCCTCACTGTTGTGCGTTAAGTATTTTATTTTGATAGCAAATTCCAGAACAAATTTAAAACTCTTTTTCAAAAAAAATTGTTTGCTTTACTTGATATATAAGTAATAAAAGGATGATCATGGATGTTTATTTCATCCATGGAGATACCCTAAATCATACTTCCCGTACAAGACAGTTGAAGACTTCCCTGAGACAACGAATATTTATTTTATCCAGGGATGAAGACTGTCAGTTTGTTCAAGTATATCTTCTGCAGGCGGTAACTGATCTGCGGATATTTAGCTTGAGTGCTTTTCCATTTGGGACGTTTATTTCGTCCCTGTTGGTTTTGTAGCATACGCATAACATATAGATAGATAGCATGGCATGTGCATTTCGTATCTTTGTGTTGTTTGTTCTGTCGCTCCGGCTGTGTTTATCCCCGAGTGACTGGGTTCGTCTTCTCCTTCCAAACAGGGTTGTCAGTCCTAGGCAGAAAGAGTGCAATATTTCTAATTCCCCACGAAGTTTGATCCTCGTAGAATACGGTTGTTTTAGTGCAATCCCATCTAAGTTCATATCTCAATGGTCGGGTCTTGCTTGACAGTTTCTCTTCAGTTACTTCCTGAATTGAACTTCGATCCCTGACAATCACTGTGGATATCTCCAACTTTTGAATCCGGATTGAGCGTGCATTTATTTTGCACTTGGCTCCCTAGGAAGGGTCTTTATAAAGATCATCATTGAAGATGAGTTACTCCTCCGGTGATGTTATGACATTTATACCTAGACTACAAGCAACCTCTTTATTTGAGCAACTCGTTTTTATCAGGATCTCTGTTAAAACGACAAACGGCAGTCTCCGCAAGACATTCGGCTCATCCCCAGTGGGTTTATCAAGATTATCAACTCGTCAAATGGCACCTATCCGGAAATTCGTCAGAGAAGTTGGTTGAAGACTCTACATATATTTTCTCTTTATTTGAGAATCTATAGAGTTTCAGACATATTTTATAACTACAACAAAGAAGATGTTCCTTAGGAATATACTCCCCATGTGAGTTCATTCCACAAGTTTATTTCCATCAATTGGCATCTCTTCCGGGAAGTTTGATGAAGTTTATTAAAAATTGATATCTCTTTATTTGAGAAGACATATTTTGCTGGTCAACCGGCTTACATCTTTTCCGAAGATCCCCATTAATGCTTTACAATCTCCAGTACCTTTTGATTCTTTTTGGTCATACACCTTTTCTTAGGCCGCCATATGTTTGGTAGTAGGTGATATCTCCTCTCAGGTTTATTACCTTTTCTTAGGCTATCATATGTTTGAGAGTGGATAATACACCTTTCTTTCGGTCAGATGCCTTTGCTTAGGCTACCTCATTCGGTAGTAGGTCATCTTTCCTTTTGTGTTCACCTTTTCTTAGGCTATCTTTTGTATGATAGTATGTAACACACATCTTTTTGGTCAGACACCTTTTTTTAGGCTGCCATATGTTTGGTAGTAGGTGATCTCTCCTCTCAAGTTTATTACCTTTTCTTAGGCTATCATATGTTTGATAGTAGGTAATACACCTTTCTTTCGGTTAGATGCCTTTACTTAGGCTACCTCGTTCGGTAGTAGGTCATCTTTCCTTTTGTGTTCACCTTTTCTTAGGCTGCCATATGTTTGGTAGTAGGTGATCTCTTCTCTCAAGTTTATTACCTCTTCTTAAGCTATCATATGTTTGATAGTAGGTAATACGCCTTTCTTTCGGTCAGATGCCTTTGCTTAGGCTACCTCGTTCGATAATAGGTCATCTTTCCTTTTGTGTTCACCTTTTCTTAGGCTGCCATATGTTTGGTAGTAGGTGATCTCTCCTCTCAGGTTTATTACCTTTTCTTAGGCTATCATATGTTTGATAGTAGGTAATACACATTTCTTTCAGTTAGATGCCTTTGCTTAGGCTACCTCGTTCGGTAGTAGGTCATCTTTCCTTTTGTGTTCACCTTTTCTTAGGCTATCTTTTGTTTGATAGTAGGTAACACACATCTTTTTGGTCAGACACCTTTTCTTAGGCTGCCATATGTTTGGTAGTAGGTGATCTCTCCTTTCAAGATTATTACCTTTTCTTAGGCTATCATATGTTTGGTAGTAGGTAATACACTTTTCTTTTGGTCAGATACCTTTGCTTAGGCTGCCAAGTTTGGTAGTAGGTCATCTTTCCTCTTCATGTTGCCTTTGCTTAGGCTATCATTTGATTAATAGTAGGTAACATGTGTTTCTTTATTTCAACCGGATACCTTTGCTTAGGCTGCCATGTGTTGGTAGTAGGTTATCCTCCACTTTCAGGTTCCTCGCCATTTTTCAAACTACTGTGCTCTTGGTGGTATTATTATATCTTATCTTTATTTTTGGAGATTCCACAATGTTGATTGTCGTCTTTTCTCGTGGAGTCTCGTGTTGTTGAGTCTGTTCCTCGGGTGTCGTGTCTATTTTTCTCCCCTGTGGCATCATTCCTCCATAGGACTCTTGTTCTACATTTCATATCATCGCTCATCATATGCATTTGGTGGCATCTTATGGCCAAACATTCGTGTAAAGTCTGTATTTAAGTCCCTCCAATCATGTTGAGACAGAGATTCCAATCTCCATAGCTCTGGATAGAAGGAACTTAAATAGGGGCATCTGTCACACCCAAATTTTTGACCGTAAGATCCCACCTGTTTTCGTGAATTTTCTCTTTTTGTTATTTAACGTTTAACTTAATATTTATGTTTTATGGCTAACCAGCTTGTGCAAGTGCAACGGTATCAAGGTATAGATTTCTTACATCCAAGCATCACAAGGACGTGACTAGTACTTCTGGGTCTGAAGTTCACCATTCTAGAATTCGAGCTTATATTAAGAAGTATATCTCAACGGGCAAGGTGCTAAGGAGTTCCTTTAGAGCTTATGTTCACTAGAATATGAGCTAGAGTACGAGGGCACTCAAGTCAAGTTTGCATTTCCATCAATTGTATTTGTAAAGTGTTCAAGAGTTCTTTTTCTCCACGACTGTTCAAGTCAAGTTTCGAAATCCAAGTTAGAGTGTGGCTCAAATGAGGTGGTAGGCCATAGAAGACGTGTTTCCCGAGAGGTCCCATGTCAAGATTGCAAACTCGTGGAGTCGAGACTTAAGAAGATAAAGTTTTAACAAAGTTCACGTGTACAAAATAAGGATGCTTGTTCCTTTGCAAGACTTCAACATGATTCATATTTTCATTTAAAGATTTCATTACATAACGGTCCAAGCCGTTCAAGCTACGACCGCAAAGATTTTATTTCTTACAGAGGGGTTACATCAAGGTGCACAAAAAAAAAGAATTGGAAGGAGTCAAGGATAGAGGCTTTAAAACTTCAATGTCCTAAATTCAACCGCCATAAGCTATTAGCCTTGCGGCAAGAGTATACAGCATCAGAAGGCCTTCACTTCTTTTCATTCAAAAAAGAGAAACTTTGAACGGGAACTCATGTGAGTTGCTTCACCTTGCGACACAGCTCTTCAGCCGATAAGCCACGATGTAATTGCTTCTGGACCTTGTTAGTTGTACATGCCACAATTAGACACCAATTGAGCTCCTAGAATGGCCGCAGAAATGTAATGGATTTACAAGTCAACATTGAAGCAAACAACTTAACCAATCACCAGAGGCACGAAAGGAAATCGGCCGGCAGACGTAAACCATAAACCACCTACAACAATGAGGAGCACTCAGAATGTCCAGGCAACACTCAACATGTCAATTTAGCTTCAGAAGAATTTGAGAATTATACCTTGCGAAACATCGGCAATCATTGTGAGAAGAACTCAATTCAAAAGCTCTACGGAGGAAGACCTGCAGCTCTCAGACTTTACAACTCCACAATTTTTGTCCTTTGATAAACCTATAAGAGTATGATATGCAGACAGACCAAAGAACATCACTATTCAGTCCTTCTGGACATTCTGAACAAGTCCAACCATATTTGCAAAATCTCCCATATTACCACAAAGTATTATCCACGGATTAGAGTTACCAGCCCTGTCAAAACAACACCAACACCATCAAAATAGGGGCAATTCAAAAAATCTAAATGAGTTTGCTTCGAGGATACAAGCCAGCTTCCAGGCTCTTCCTAATACCGCAGCTCCCTTTCCAACCTGTCAAGCATAAATACCAACTAACAATCAGGACAGGTCGTTAAAGAGATAAAGCGAAAGCTAAGAATCAAGACAATAGAGTTAAGTTCAGCCCTCAGTTAAGTTCATCATTGGGCAGGAGACTCGAGCGGCCGGAAGAGCAACGGAAATCGTCGCAGCTTCCTACCAAGCACCGAAAAATTGATGTTCAGACAAGCAAAGCAATTAGTTTCAGAAAACTTTCAGCATAATGCGAAAGCACGAACAACATTAAGGCAACATCGGCATTTTCGATTCCCTCATGGTTCATACTATTAAGTCATCATCACCGCATCGAACCTTCCTCGGCGGCATAAAACCGGCAGTCTCTAAGTTCAACAGTTTCTTGAAAGAAAGAAGAAATTAACATAGTACAGAATACAACAAAAGATCTTCAAAAGTGAATTTCAAGTCATCCTCAGCCCAATGCCAGCCGTGAGAAATGCAGGACAAGAGCAGCATGGCCTAGAACTTGCACACACAAAGGAAAGAGGCAGGTATAGAATTCACAACACAACAACGGGTTCTAGTCGAGAATGTTCAACCCCGAGTAGAAGTTGCACGAAAGTAGGAGCCTTCCTGGAGACAACAGAAGAAGCAAGCACATTCAGCATTACCACCAGAACAACAATACCAGTCATTTGCCACCTGCAATACCAGTCATTTTAAGCAAGACAGGACATTAGCAGAAGTCAATTGAAGGCTCGAAGTGTAAGTGAATAGGTTTCAGCCCTCAGAACTTCGAAGTGCATCATCGGGCATAGGTTCAAGCGGCCGAAAGAGCAACAGAAATTGTCACCGACTTCCTACCGAGCATCGAACAATTTAAGAGCAAACAACAAAGAAACGAAAGGCAAGCTATCACGGCTCAGACCATAAGGTCATCACGGCCAAACACCTTCCCGACGACCAAGACCGGTAACTTCCATTCAAGAATATTCCCTGCGAAGAAGAAGAAAATATGTTAACGGTATTACGAATCCAGCTGTAACATATGGGTACGAAGTAAGAGAGGTTCGAAACTTCCCAAAACTGGAGCCAACACCTTATCGACAGAATCAAAAGGAAATTAAATGTTTCTTCCCAAAATTGCCAAGCAAATCAGATAAAGAATCACCAAATAGGAAAGTTTTTAAAACCAACATCAATGGTGGCCCATCATTTTCATGTATACAAAGGAGACCCATAAGTGACGATGAAAAAGAATTCCGCCATTGAAGCTAGAGAGAACCCGTGTGAAGGTTTCACGATAATCAGTTCAGACTCAGACAAGATCCTCACCGCTGCGAAACTCCGAGCCCATTCTGAGTCATCATCGCCACGAAGCAAGATTGGAAGAAATTAAAGAGGAATGGTGTCAATTTATTCTTGAGTTGAGAATTGTATAAAGTTATCGGATTGGAAGAATTGTAATTATATGTAAATTGACTGTATTTGTGATGTTGTAATTCTGAGGATCGGATTTTGTTGTAACATGTTTAAGCAGGTTTATGTGTATTAAAATGAGAATTGTTTTGCAGCACCACTTCTGGGAATTGTTTAGCAGCGCCACTTCTGGCAGCGCTTTTAAGCGCTGCTAAAGGCCAAAAAAAGCGCTGCTAAAGGTCTTTTTTAGCATAGTGTCCCCAGTGAAGTCGCCATTTCTTTCGCGGTGAAAATTGGATACCAAGTTATTGATTAGCTTGAATCTTAATTCATTACAACCGATCTTTAATTTTGTCCAAAGGAAGGGAAAAATATCGAATTACCCATAATGCAATGCAAATGCAAAAGCTAGAGAGTTATAGGTTCGGGGTTGGTTAAACTTAGGAAAGGTGCTAGCATCCTAAGTTTCTGTAGTACTCTACAGGAACCTCTTGTTTTATTGTGTTTATTGCTAAGGGTTATCTGCTTAAGGTGAAAGAGACCTAGTGGTTTATTTCTAAGTATACTCACCAAGACGTCGCATCTTGTGCCTACATATCCTGACGGGAATGGAATCAAAGTATTTGTAGTTCCCCTAAAGGGTTTAAGGAGTTCTTTGACTGTGGTCAAAGTTCCTAAGGGATAAAGGTAGTTGATTGATTGATTCTAGGAGAAAATACGAGTTGTCATTTTAAGGGAGATTACTTAATTTAACCGCCACAACTTCGTAGGAAAATAGTCTTTGCATCCTCTTAAGAGAATGGCTCAAGTACTCGGATTGTCAACAAGTACGCCTCTATCTCTCTTAAGCGGAAAAGTCCCTACATATTGATTGAATTGTTATGGGGTAGAAGTTTTATCTTGCTTAAGATGATTAACATCTTATTCTCTAATATGTTTGAATAATGTTATTGAGTTGAATTGTTTGTCTATGTTGTAAAGGATAAAAAGTCCTCCTTATGGGGTGGTGTTGCACCCCAAATTTTACCCTCATATTTTTTGCATTGCCTGTATAGCATATCATGTCTGTCATTTTTCATAATACCCAATTTATCAGTTGAAATAAACTGGTCGGAATTACAGCCGAATCGGTCAAACTAAAAGTCAACTTTGTGAAAAATCAGCGGACGAAAAATTTTAAAGTCGAGCCTACTAACGTCAGTCATATTAATCTATGTTTGTCGTAGTTTAACCTGGCGTGCTCAATTAAATTTTTCAATCACTTTTCGGTCGCATTTTGGACAGTTTAAGTCATTTTATCGAGTAAAATTTATTTCAAAATTTGATCAAACGCTGTATTTTTCCGAGTCGTATAACTTGCGCTGATCATTTTAGTGTACTCGATTTATTTTTTCGAGCACTTGGGCGTCCGACTTTTATTTATTTGAGTTCCGGTTATTTTTACATTTTTGTCTAAATAGTTAGAATAAATAAATAGAATTATTAGTTTTAATTTTATTTTTATTTTATTTTATTTTTATTTAGTTTTAAATAATTATTTAACTTGGGGTTTAAAATGGGCATTAGGTTAGAGTTAACCCTAATTTGATACCTATATAAACATAAGTTGTATTTGAGAAAAGGGGAACGAGAAGGAGACAAAAGGGGGAAAAACGGCGGCCGTTCTCACGACTTATCAGAAGAGGGGAGAAAACTTCATCATCAGAAGGAAGATCATCACAATCATCCGAAAAAAGAAGAGAATAATCTCCTCAGCTCATCATCATCGGAGCAAGAACCCACCGTATACGCCGTGAATCTAGCCGCTTCAAACCTCAAGGTAAGGTGAGTAGCTTAATTAATGGAAGTTTTTTAGATTTGCAGGAATGAAGAGAAGCATCTCGCAACAACATGCAAGCAAGGAACGAAACGGAAAAAACTTCAAAGGCTCATCCATGGAACAATGGCCGCCGACCTAAAGGAAGAGGAAGAAAAAACCTAACAGTAACACAATAACGATAACACGCTCCCCCTCCCCCTTTTTATTCCAATTACTTCATTTTCCTTTTTTCTTTTTTCTTTATTTTATCATTATTATTAGTGTTATATTAGAGTTAGTAAAACCTTTTATGTTTTTATTTTATAATTTAGTTTAATTAAGTAAAAATTAAAACTTTTTTTAAAAGATTGAAACCTTTTATTAAACATTAAAAAATTTTTAAAATTAAAAACCCTTTTATTAAAATTAAAACCTCTTTTAAAGTTAAAACTTTTTTTTGTAATTAACCTTTTCTTTAAAACTAGAATCGACTCTCTTTAATAAATTAAATCAACATTTTTAAATAACTAACTCTTCTTTTCTAAAAATTCTAATTTTTCAAAGTTTCTAACTTTTTTTTTCTAATTAAAAATCTAGAACTTTTTTTAATTATTAACTTTTCTTTTAAAATCTAACCTTTTTTTTTTAATTTAAAACTAAAATCTTTTTTAAGTAATTACTAACCTTTTTAATTAGATCTAACCTTCTTTTTAGATTAAAATTAAGTTTTTTTTTACTAACAATTTTTTTTAAAGTTTAATTAACCCTTCTAACTCTTTTTTAAAAAATTAGCCTTTTTATAAAATTAAAACTCACTCTTCTTTTTAAAAATTAAAATTAACTTCTTTTTTTTTAAAATTAAAATTCAACACGTTTTTATTTAATAGTTCTAACTTTTTTAAACAAATATAACTTTTTTTTTATATTTTTAACCTAAACTTCTGACATTTCACTAACCGTCACCTAAAACTCTAAAATAAAAAATTTCTAACCTTCTCGTTTAATTTTCGTCTAACTGTCATTTAATTCTCACTTGTCGTGGGTTACTAATCCTCTACTTTGCCGTATTTCATTTTATGTTTGTAATTTATGCGAGGCAATCGTCGCTTGTGTTCCATTATTATTCTTTCATTTTATGGTTGTAATTTACGCGAGGATATCGTCGCTCTGCACTTCCTTTACTATTTTCTTACGCTTTCTCATATTTCAATTCTACCATGTAACCGATTATTCATTTGCACTATTCACCGATAAATCCCTCCGAAGGATTAGGTCTAGCTGTTTGACCGTCGAGTCAATAACCCCAACCTTTGACCATTTCAAAACCCTAATTAGCTTAGGTGTCCTGCCGTGGACGAAAGTACCTTTTACCCTAGCATTAGGTCAAGGAGTCGCCGCACTCCATTTTAGGGTTTCCCTCCATGGAACATTTAGTTAACCCTAATTTCAATTCAAACAATTTCAACATAGAGATTGGAGTCAGCGTACTCCATGTAAACGCTTCCCTATGAACGTTTATTCCCCATTGAAACCTTGACCATAATCAAGAAGTTTCTAACCTCCCTTTCGAGGGGAACTACGATTACTCTGATTTCACCCCCTACCTCGGATACGTAGGCACAAGATGCAAATCTTGGCGAGTAAACTTAGGACTAATCCTTAGGTCTCTTTGTCACTCTTAACCCTTAGCTCAGTATATACCTTAAGCAAATAATAAAGCAAAAATAGAAAACAATAAACAAAAGGTTCTTGTAGAGTACTACAAAAGTTTAGGGTGCTAGTACCTTCCCTATGCTTAACTAACCCCTTACCTAGATCTCTCCCCGCATTGTTTACGATGCAAAAATTAGGTTTTTCGTCTTTTGATCTTTTCCTTCGGATAAATCAAAGATCGGTTGTGAACTAAAAGATGTGATTCAAATTAATTAATAATTTGATATCCCACTCTCACCGCAACAGGTAGGATCTAACTTAAGTGATCGACTTGAATGGGATCAAGGATCAATGGGGATTATGATGCAAATGAGATGCATACGCGCAAGTTTTACGTTACGCGCAAATTCTTCCTTTGGACGTTTATGCATTGCAATAAAATAAATACGGTAAATAAAATAGATAATGTAAAAGCGTATAAATAAATCCATACACAAACGCATGAAAGCGCTAAGACAAGTGTGTGAATGAATTGTGAAGAGTTGGACGAAATCGGAGCGGAAACGGAAGCGTGCACGATTGATTAATGGGATATTATTTTAGTTGAATTGATTTTACGAGAAAAATAATATTTTGGTGAGGTTGAATGGTTGAGATTGAATTGATTTTAGTGAGATTGATTTTAGGAAAAGGTTGGATTAATTAGTTTTAATAAAAAGTTTTGGATGTGAATTAATTAGGTTATAAATGGTGATTTTAAATAAAATAGGATAAGAAGTTTTATTAGTAAAGTTTGAATTAATTAAGTGATTTTAGATAGACAAAACTTATTAAATAAATTGGTTTTAGTCATGAGTATAAGTTAATTAAATTATGAAAATGGTTTTCTTGTTATATAAAATTGTTTTTTAATTTAAGTTATTATAAAAAGGTTGTTATTATTAAAATTCGAGTTATTTTAGAAAAATGGGTTTTTTATGAATAATTATATTATTATAATAACAGATATTAAGTTGATAAAAAAATTTAATTAGAAAAGACTATTTTAAAAGTTAATTAAATAAAAATAAAAGGTTAATTATTGTTTAAATAAAAAAAGAAGATTAGTGGGTTTAATGAGTGGTTAATGAATGGTTTAGTAAATAATTGGGTGATTAAGGAGGGTGCGTGATACAGTGTGTGCGGGTGTAGCGGGATATCGTGGGCAAGCGCATGCGGATCGTCGGATCGTGATTAAGTGGTGATGAGTGTCTGTGATGTGAGGGTGTATGATTACTAGCGTGGACATAGGTACACAGGATTACAACAACATAAAATCAAAATTGAAAGCCCTAATCCCTAATTCGTCCTCTCTCTCCGCCGGCCACTCTCTCTCCTTTCTCTTCGATCTCCTCCTTTTTCTTCTTCGTTATTTCGATCCCCTATAAAATAAACAACAACAAGCAAAGATTATCGATGTTAGCTAAAAATAACTCACGGTTTCCTTGGATTCCGCAGGGCTCTCAAGGAAGGATGATTCGCGGCGAGGGTGACAGGTCCGAATCCGGGTGAGAGGGTTTCGCGGACGGAAACGTTGAAAGGATCCCGGTGATGGACAAAAGTGGTTGACGACGGCGCTTGCGGACAGAAAACCAACACGAGATAAGTCCTCTTCCCTCTCTCCTTCCGTATTTTTTAGGGTTTTGGAAAATGGGAGTTTTCTGTGGGATTCTGGGATTGCTGTGAATTGGTGCGTGTTCTTGTTGTCGTTTGTGAGTGTCTGAATCGTTCTTATATAGGGTTACAGGGAACAATGTGGATTGAAGACTAATGATGGTGTTTCCAATCCGGGCGGAGCATGTTTGGACCATTTTGGAAGGTAATGTCAACACTTGTCTCTCTGTTCCGAAAGTTTCTGCTTTCGTCGAGATTGTATGATATGATTTCCGTTTTGAACGCTTCCTATTTCCAATGTTGGTGAGTTGTTTTTGGAAAGAAGATTCTGGTCATTAACCTTGTCTGAGATATGATTTACACGGTTTTGGAAAGAAAATATGCATTCTGATTTCTGCTTGAGATTTTGGTCCTTTGTATGCTAACATGACTTGCACGTGATATTTCCTAGGTAGTTGTTGACGGAATGAAGACTTAAAGGAGGTAAAAGTTTGTTAGCTGCAAATATGGTAGAGGGGCTAGATAAAACTGATGCAGCGGCTTCTGAGGTAAACAAATTTATTGAGTTTGTTACTACTGGTAGCTTCCCGCTTTCTTTCCTTTGATTTCCTACTGAACCTTTCGTCAATACCGTTAGTAACTTTCTTCATGAAAACAGGTTCTGTGTCAAAGCGCTTCGTACATTTTCCTTCCAAAAACTTTTCTTGCAGATATGCAGTTGGGAGCGGATTGTCTAACTGAGTTTGGTATCTCTACGGACCCCTTCTTGTTCTTCTTCTCCTATCTTGTTTTTCTTACAATTAGTAGTGCTTAATGGGTTCTATCCGGCTTGGTCACGTTAGACGACGAGTCATGGTTTACCTTTCCTGGAATGTCAATTTCCCTGTTTCATATTGTTGTTGAGGAATGGTTGCTTTCGGATTTGTTCTCGAACCATATTAACATTCTTCTTCTTCTTTCAGGAAATGGCTTAAGTTCAGAAGCTGTCGGTTTTATGCCGCTGAGAAAGGTTCCTAATTCGGTTATGATGACTTCTGTCTGAACCAGGAGGCTTTGAGACCACGGTTGCCTTGATATTATTGTGCTTTCGAACTGTGTTGAGAGCTGTCCGAAATTAGTTGTCTTACTTGTCCGAAATTCAATTCCTCGATACCTGGTAGGGAGCTGGTGACAATCCCGGTTGTTGCCCTTCCGGATGCTCGAACTTCCGCCCGATGATGATTCGAAGCTGAGGGCCGACCCTAAATCAATTTATTTCTTTTAAGTCTGTTTTGGGTTTCAAAGGCCTTGATGTTTGTTCTCTTTTATAAACGTTGATGTCATTTCTTTGTTGTTTACAGGATTAGGATGAAGCGCTGATGGCAATGCCAAGTTCTTGAAATCAAGCAGCGTTGGGTTTATAGTTGCTGTGAATTTCCGGTTTTGGGCGTGATGTCTGCTGTCGTGATGTTGTGATATTATTGTGGCTGCACGGTGGCTTCCTGTGCTTCCGAAAACTCAGACATTTCTCTTCTTCTTGCTTTTGTACTCGAACTGTTGGAATTCGTTAGCCTTTAAAAAAATGCAGGTTTTGGATGTTGGCGGCTGTCGTCCTAGGACCGATGTTGCCCTTCCCCTACTTGGTTGCTTGCGAATCCAATGATGATTTCGAATCTGAGGGTGCCATACTTCTGAAGCGATATTTGAATGGTTAAATTCAATTAAAGTACTTATATACGTCTTTCTTGCGGGTAGGATGGTAACGAAACCCGTCCGGCAGTAGTAATGACAAAGGAGGTTCTTGAAGTTCAAGGCTCTAACAAAAATTGTGACAACTTATTGTGAATTGCTTAGCTTTAGGTTTACTTTTGTAATCTTGGTGTATGAGTACATTCTGAATTCGAAAAGGCTTGATGTTGTAAAATCCCGAAGTTCCAAATTGTAATGCCTTGTATTGTAATGTCTTGCATGTTTTGCAAATAAACTGAAAGAAACTTTTGAGTTGGTACAACAAATACTCCTGCTGTTGTTTTGTCAAATTGTAATCTCGTATTAACGTGTGTACTAAAATCCAATGGGTAAACCTATAATTTGCAATATGCGTAACTTGCAACAGTTTTGTCATAAAGTTCATGAATATAAAATAAAAGCCGCAAGTGGAGCTTGAACTTATTGGCTTGATTTGCTTTGGAAAGATCTTGAGTTAAGGCTCCTTATCCCTTTGATCTTGTAAATTGAATGGCAAATTGCCCGATGCCATAATAAAACCATAAGCTGGCAAATAAAGAAATTCAAAGCAAGACCAAACTTCAAACCCGAATCCAAGCTATCTCCTCAGGCAAATCTATTTCCAAAATAAGCTTCTCTTGCCCTGATGAAGTAATGACTCGAGAAAAAACAGAGGCCCAACTACAATCATTCTATGTTGAGGTAGTGGTGAAATATTAACCATGCACTCTAGTATCATGAATCCTAAACCACCCTTGGCTCATAAGAAAACGAATTTGGTTACGACTTTAACGAGATACAGCCAGAAAGTCCATCCAAGCTGTCTTAAAACACTGATCGAAGAGTGGCCCAAAAAGGAAGAATTCGTGGGAATGAGCATTATCTCTATTGATATCCCTACGCAAACCTACACAAATTGGTTAGCGATAATAGACATACATATAAAAAGTGAAATAAAACAAACAAGAGATAAGCACAAGGAGGCGGGATCTTATGGTCAAAAATTAGAGTGTGACATTTATCACCTGATATATACATACTAAATTTTATTTTATATATCAATAACAAATTTTAATTTACTATTTTCAACTTTCCTGTCTCATAAACGTGTTTTCGAATTTCCCTGCTTAATTAAGACTTACTTCGTTCTAACTTGGAACCCAATACATTAATCTATTTTAAATAGTCTATTTAATTGATTTTTTAAATTGCATTCAAAGATTTGATAACTTACCCAAATGAAAAATTACATCCTATTAACCAATTATTCTCATCTTAATTTACTCTCTCTCTCTCTCTCTCTCTCTCTCTCTCTCTCTCTCTCTATATATATATATATATATATATATATATATATATATATATATATATATATATATATATATATATATATATATATATATATATATATATATATATATATATATATATATATATATATATTATATATATATATATATATATATATATATATATATATATATATATATATATATATATATATATATATATATATATATAATATATATATATATATATATATATATATATATATATATATATATATATATATATATATATATATATATATATATATATATATATATATATATATATATATATATATATATATATATATATATATATATATATATATATATATATATATATATATATTATATATATATATATATATATATATATCATGCAATATTAATTCTTATTTTTGGAATATTTATTTTCAATTAAATATCATAATTGGTTGAATAAATTATTAATTTTTTTTATGTTGTTTTTAAAAATATTACTATTTTAATGAAAAAAAATTATTTATTTTAATTTAATAACTTTGATGCTATTTTTATTTCTAGATATTCAAAATTGTAGAAAAATATTACTTCTAAATATAGAGTTAAAATATTTTTTTTTACTTTTTATTATTCACATATTTTTCTTTTACAAAACACATATTTTGTTATTTCATTTTTATAATGATTTATTTTCAATTTTAATATATTAATTTTAGTTAAATTATAGTTTTGGTTCCCCTATTATGCTATACTCATGAAATCAGTCGTTGTATTTTATTTTAAAACAATTTGATCTCCATCTCATATTTTAGTTCAAAAAACACTAAGGTGCAAGTTTTTTTTTAACCCGTGACTTTTTTTAATGATGCGGCATAACACTTATTAATATTTTAATATCCACGTTATATTATATTAATATTTTTTTACAAAATAAATTAATAATCAATAATATCAATTTTATTTTTAGATTTTTTATAAAATTTATTTGGATATTAATTAATACAAAAAATTTTATTTGGGCTTTAGGCCACCTCTCCATTCTACAAAATATTACTTAAAGATGTTTTTATGTGCTATATAAACACTTAAAGGAAAGATGACAAAACCGATGTAAGACTTAATATCAAGAAACATTACACTATTTCTTCTACTGTGGACTAGTTTTGTTGCTCAACTTCATCTTCCTCAAATTTCCTCTCTTTTCGAAGAAGGAATGAATTTTTCTCACTTGTAACAACAATCAAAACACCACTTAAATACTAAAGAGATAAATGATATAATAAAAAACATAAAACAACTATAAGACATGGACAAGAATAATTTACAATAGTCACCAAAATATTTACCATTCGACAAGATTGCAGATACAATAACCAGAATAACTTTGACCGAATCAACACCAGTATTGCAACAAACGATATCGATTAACAAATAAAGATTCATAACGGAGTTCTTGGATGAACAATGAAACAGTTAGAACAGAGAGAGAGAGAGAGAGAGAGAGAGAGAGAGAGAGAGAGAGAGAGAGAGAGAGAGAGAGAGAGAGAGAGAGAGAGAGAGAGAGAGAGAGAGAGAGAGAGAGAGAGAGAGAGAGAAAGAATAAAGAAGAAAGAAGGAGAATAGGATTTAGGGCAATTGTTTTCTATTCACTTTCTCATTTAGGATTTACAAATGATTACAAATGAATAACACAATTGGTCGCTCTCAACAACCTGAGAGATCTAGCCTATTTATAGACTAACTAGCTAACTTACATTACAAGCTAACTAGGTAATTGGATCCTTAACACAAGGCCCAATTCGACAATACAATTCGATAATACATACTAGAACTAACTTCGACTACAGTATGTAACCCTTCGACATCCGCATGCAAACCATCTTCGATTTCATGCTTGTCTCTTGTCGAAACCTGAAAGTTATCCCTGCTGACAACATTAGAGTTCGGTCCAATGATCTCACAAATCTCCATCTTGGAACAAAATCTACAATAACAGTGAATAAACTAGCTTCCATCATGCAACTTTATCAACTACATACAGTGGAAAACTTGCAACTCGATAATGTCTTGGTGATCATATCAGCAGCATTGTCATCAGTCGAAACCTTCAACACTTGGACTTATCCACGCTTGATTATCTCTCTGACGAAGTGAGGCCTTACATTAATGTTCTTGGTTTTCTCATGATAGGCTTAATTCTTCGTCAGATGTATTGCACTCTGACTATCACATTAAAAATGATAACTCGAACTTGAAGTTTCATCTCCTTTGCAAAACCTTAAAGCTGCGATGCTTCTTTCACAGCTTTAGTGAGGGCGATATATTTTGCTTCAGTGGTTGATAAGGCAACAACCTTATGAAGTGTCTCTTTCCAACTAATTGTTGTGTCGAACATTGTGAACACATATCCAGAAGTAGATTTTCTGGAATCCATACAACCTGCATAATCAAAGTCATCATATCCTTCGATTTCGACTTTGCTATTATCACCATAGGCTTCACCATAAATCAATACTCTAAAAAAATTTATTCTAACAACCTAACAAAATTGAATTAAAACTAACTAAACACAAAGACCAAAATGGTGAAAGTGGAAGAAAAATGAGAGATTTTTCCACACAAAACAGGACGCACTAAGCACGAACATGCATGCTTAATTTTTCAAGTTCTTTCTCACATGTGGTCCATCCATTCTCACTTATATTAACTATACTATTAAATATAAAATTGTACAAACTCAAAAACCATTGGGTTTCCTCCTAACAAGCGCTTGTTTCACGTTGTCATCTCGGCGTCTTTATTTGCATACAAGCTCCTCCATGTTGCTTGGTTCATAGGCTACTATCAAATAATCATGCACAACATTTTGAGCAAACATAAACAAAAAACAAAAATGTGCACAAACACATACACAAACATGATGGACAACACATATGTACGATAAGTGAACAAACGAAATAGAAACAAATATGTACAATCCCATATGGAAAATAACTATGGACAAGTATGTACAAAACTTAAAAACATATAAACTATCGCAATGCAATTCAATATCAAATAAATCCTCGACAACAGCTTCATTTTTTTGAGGCGGTAAAGCGGCAAGCAAAAATATTATTTTCGGAAGAATTCCCTTCGGGATTTACGTCGTTTCCACAGGGATCGGTGCGAGGGAAAGAATTTCGTTCAAAAATCTCTATGTCTCTAAGCTTGAGTTTGAATGGTTTTAAAGATTAATATGCAAAAGAAAAATATAAAACAAGAAAATAAATACATCCTTTAGGCATGAGAAAACTCGTTAGAAGTTATATTTCGTTCTACCCATCATGTACTAAAAATCTATGGATCAATTGAACTCAACCTAAATCACTCGTCAAAACCCCTACGTGTCGCTCAAACAAAAGGTTATGTCTAACACAAAGTGACTTAAATAAGGGCTGGAATAGCGCAAACCGCACTAAGCGCGCTTAGCGCCACCAATAAAATCAAGTTTCTTGTTTTCTTCATAAGTTTCGAACCGTAACTTCGATTAACGCACAGTCGGAAGCGTTTGAAAACTTATTCAATTCTTTATATGACAATGAAAAAATATCTTTCTTGAATACCTATAAAATGAGATAAACTAAATTAAACAGAATGGTATTTTTTACAACGGCGTTGAGCACAATCTCACTTAAAGTATCCTTAAAATGACTCCCAGCCTCTGCCGTCCAGTTCCCACCGCGCTAAAAGTTATTCTAAGTGCGAATACTAGCATTTTGTTGGTCAAAACTGCACTTGAAGCATCCCACTTGGCTCAAATAGGTCCATACTTCAACCATGCATTATTATCTATAAAAACAGATGAAAAAATATCAAACTCACTGGTATGTACATGATAAGGCAATATATACAACAATATGTAAACTATACAAAAAAAAAAAATACAAAAACAAGGGATTATTAACAGAAAACCAACCAATCAAGCCTATAAGTGCCAATTACTCACACTAAAATCAGTATAATTTAGCACTTATCATTGACTTATGCTCAGACTTTGTTTCATATTCTTTGTGCCGTTGTAGTATTGGTAAGCATTGCTTTGCATGTACTTTTGATATTTGTACCATACGTTTGTTTTCGTTTGTAAAAACTTGTTGAACATGATTTCTTGATGATTTCTTTTGCTTCTTTGAGTTGATTGGTTCTTGTTTGAGACAAACAAGTTTAAGTTGGGGAGAGTTTGATAAGTGTTAAATTATAGTGAATTCTAGTGTGAATAGTTAGCACTTATCGACTTGTTTCATTTGATTTTCATTCATAAGCCCCTACTTTTGTGTATATTTTAGGTAATTTATGTTATATGCGTAATTATGTACATATCTTTAGTTTGATTGTCTTTATCTCATTTTTTAGTTATCCAAGCAATGATATTTTGTCATTGTCTTGTAGAGCATTGAATAAGCTTCCAGCACTTCTGATCATACTGTTCAATATTTTGGCAGTATCAATTATGGTCAGTGCGAGGCCAAGGCGAGAAAGTTCGCAATGCGAGCCAAGATATTTTCAATAAGGCGGTTTAAGTGCAATTTCTGCCAGACCACGTGCTATAAAATTAAGTTCGCAGTGCGAACTTGACATATTTAGTTTTGTATATATCGAGTTCTTCTTAGATATTTTAGATGTATTTGGGGATCTTTACACCCAATTGATTAGAATACATTCTCTAGTAGAGTTAGCTTAGAAACAACACATGAAGGATGCATCTTGATGATCCAAAGTCGAATCCACTTCAATCGGAGTTGACAAACCGTGAGATTTTTGTTCTTCTTCCTTCTTCTCTATGTATTTTTCATTTGTTGGGGTTATTGTATGTAATTTTACTTTGATTGTATGTGTATTTATGGATCTTTGTATAAAATCTCTTTTACAACTCTTATCAATGTCATCATTGCTTTAATATCTATCTTAATGGGTTTGGATCTCTATAGACATATACTTTTCGAACTTAACCTAAGATGTGCGTCTATTGTCTGTGGGAAATGGTCTAATATTCACCTGTGTGTCGGATCTTAATGCTCCATGTTGTTTAGTTGCGTGAGACATCACCTTCGAGAGAATGCGGTTGATCTCTCAATGTTTTCTTTAGATGTAACCTCTTGTTGTGAGCGATACATAGGGATTCTGAAGAGTGATTTAGGTTGCGTGTATTTGATCCATAGATTTTTTAGTACATGATGGGTAGAATGAAATATAACTCCTGACGAGTTTTCAAATTTCTTAAGAATGTATTTATTTTCTTGTCTTAGGTTTTTCCTTTTTCATTTTGCTCACTCTCATACCATTCAAACCAAAGCTTAGAGACGTAGAGATTGTCAAACGATATTTTTTCCCTCGCATTGATCCCTGTGGAGACGATATAAAGCGTTCAGGGAATTCTTCCGAAAATAATTTTTGCTTGCCGCTTTACCGCAGCCAATGCTGTGCCAACCAATTACTCTTTGTTGCAGGATCAATTAGTGTGGAATTATAATGCGTTAGGGATGCTAACCCTTAAAGATGCTTACCTTTTCAAGTGGGCTCATAATTTATGGTGTCGTGACATCCCGCCTAGCAAGTCTTTGTTGTTCTGGTGGCTTGCTCATGAAAAAATCCCTATGGAAGATCTGGTTCGATCGAGATGCATCTCTTTGGCTTCTTCTTGCTATTTGTGCAACGCCGGTGAGGAAAGTGCAGATCATTTGTTCTTCCATTTCTCCTTTGTCAAGTCTCATTAATGGAATTGGCTCTTACGAAAGATCGAGATTCATTTTAATCCAAACAATTTGGCCAATTGGTTCCAAATTTGCAAGTCCAAATTTTCCAACCAATATGAGCTTGTGGTGAAAGTTGCCTTCATTTTTACGGTTAATCAAATTTGTGCTGCTAGGATAAACTTAAGCATCAACTTAAGGCCTTACAAAAGAAACTGAATCAGTCTCATTCAGAATCAAACTATGCTATCCGGTAACAATGTTTCTAATCTTCCTTCCATCTCGATTGTGGATTTTGCCTTGATAAAAGCTTTTGATGTTCAAATTCGTCCTCCTCGTGCTCCCAACATCATTGGAGTCCCGTGGTTTCCTCCAAACTCGGGTGGGTTAAGGGTTATTGCGACGATACTTATCGTTATAATACAAATGTCAGTGGTTGTGACAGTATTTTTAGGGATTACAAGGAGGACTTTTTTGCTTGCTTTCGTCGAGAAATTACAAACAGGTTCTTCGGTTACTGCCGAGTTTTTGTCTGTTTTGAGAGCGATTGACATAGCTAAGTCTCGTGTTTTGCAAAAACTTTGGATTAAAACGAATTGCTTAATGGTTGTCAAAACTTGCTCCAACCATAGACTTATTCCTAGATGTCTTCGAAATAGATTGTTGGAGAATACTAGCCCCTCTATCTTTTCCAATCTCATCCTCACTCATATATTTAGGGAAGAGAATTCTTGTGCTTATTTTTTTTAATACTAATTTAGGTATAAACGCAAATTCCATGATTACTTTTCTTTTATTTTTATTGGGATTAGAGAAGATTTTATAAAGAATAAGTTAGGTATATATTTTTTAGGTTTTCTAATTTTTGATGGGTTATTTTTGTTCCCTTTTGATAACCGGTTGATTGTAACACCTTTTTCTTTAATTTTATCCGCATTTATTCCAATAATAAAATAAAATTGTCTCGTCCCATATATTCTTATTAAATTCCAACTTGGGACATTTTCTTATGAGGTGAGTAATAATTTTATTTAATTAACTAATTTTTATTAATTATTATAATTATTATTTATTATTATTTTTGGGTATTGAATAAATAATATTTACATATGAAAAAGATAGGAATGAAATAGTGATATGCACATCAAATAAGAGTTGAATTTCTTAGGATTAGATTTTATTATTTTTAAAGAGTTTAATGATAGTATATTGTCAGTGTAAAAAAGTATTAAAAATATATTAAATCAAAATATTTAAAGTGTTAAATCATATAAATAATTTAAAATTAACAAATTAATTTGATAGGTTACATGATTGTCATTGATTTGATTGTGTAAAAATAATTTATATTGTCTGTCAATGTACCATCTCTTTTCTCTTTTAAAAAACATATTAAAAATGAAAAAAATTATAAATTTTTATTCTATTATACGCACACTCAAACGGTGTGTTTAGGGGCGACTATAGATAAAAATTGTAATAATAATAATAATAATAATAATAATAATAATAATAATAATAATAATAATAATAATAATAATAATAATAATAATAATAATAATAATAATAATAATAATAATTATTATTATTATTATTATTATTATTATATTAAAAGTAGTTAAATAAATACATTAAATAAGATATTAATCAAGAATAATTCAAAATAAATATCATTAATGCAATACATTGATATTGCCACTGATTAGCCGTAAGTTTGGTTGGATTAAATGGAGGAAAGGGGGAAAATATTTAATAGTTTATGTAATTGGATTAAATTTTAAAAGGGAGATGAGAGGTAGGTAAAAGGGACTAAAATTCTTTTTGAACAAATTTTTGATTCCCCGATACAAGGAGATTTGAAGGGGATGGATTTGTTACATTTTAATTATAATTATATTTATATATTTATTTTTATTTATTTATTTAAATATAAATTTAATATATTAAAATGTTAAAAGTTCTATTTTGAATAAATTTTTTTTTTCTTTTATATTTCTTGTATTTTTGTATTTTCATTTTATTATCCTATATGTGTTTAAATTTTATATTTTATTTTTTATATTTTAATTTTTTTATTATCGTTTATAATAATTTTTGGTATATTTTATTATATATGATAATCTTTTGAAAATTATAATAAGTTATATATTATAATTGTTATGTTTTTATAAAATCTTTCATATAAATAATAAATATCATTAACCTTATAGTAAAATTAGAAAAATAAAAAAGTAAATTAATTTTAAAATACTCTTACTTTTCTTATAAATCAAATATATTTATATATAAATTTTTTCGTCTCTCGTTTTATAATATATAAAGTTTTGAAATGTATAAAGTTTTATTATATCAAATATAAATCAAATATCATCATACTTTTGAAATGTATAAAGTTTTATTATATCAGACAGTTTTCGAGACTCTTTCTATGCACAAGTTTTAAATAGTTTTAAATAAAAGAATAGTAATTATTTAAATTTTATATATAATTTAAAAATATTAATTTTACAGATCTTAATTTTTTTTATTTATATAATATTATTAATTAAAAAGGACAAATTCTTAGATATCATTTAATTTTTGTTTGATATCGATATCCTTAATGTTAATTGATTTAAAAATATAATTTTTTAAATAATTAAAATAATATTTAAATATAATATGACATTGAATATTCACATTTAATTAAAAAATATCGATGTTTTAAAAAAAAAAAAGAAAAATAATTGATAATGTGACGTACATTCACAAACCCTTGCACTATCCCCATTCTCAAACGTTTCCGTAAAATCAGTCAACAACAACACGTTATAACTGATCCTCCCTTCTCCTAGGGTTTTAAGTTTTATTACTCTATTTCTGTTTTCATATATTCTATTTCTCTTTTGATATATATATATATATATATGTGAGCTATCACTAGTCGAGATTTGTTCATCCGTATTATTTTTACTGAAGTTTATTTCAGAATTAGATCCTATTTGTTTTAGTAGAGATTTGTTCCAGAATTCATTACTTTTGATTTTGTAACTCTCATGTCTAAGCGATCCGGTTCAACCAAACACAGGATTACTGATCTTTCTGATCTGCTGCCATTGCGATGGGGTTCAACCAAACGATTGCGATTTTCTTCAAAGAAAGATAGGCTTAGTGATCTTCCTGATCCAATTCTCTGTCACATTCTCTCTTTTCTTCCCACCAAATTAACGGTTGTCACTAGCATCCTCTCAAAGAGGTGGAAAACAATATTCCATTATGTCCCCTCTTTCAATATGCACACACCCTTCATCTCAACCTATCATCTATGCTCAGCCCTGCAATGTCGTGACACCAAATTATCATTAATAGTATTCCGCCTCTCTTGTCATCAACCTGAAAATTTCAACCCCCTGATCATGGAAGCAATACAAAGAAGGGTTGAAACCCTAGAACTTAACTTGTTCTCTTACTCCTTAGAGAAGAATTATCTTTTTAACATACTCACTTGCAAGACTCTCACCGTATTAAAGTTGAGAGACTTAATTATTGAGGAACCAGACCTTCCTCAAATTAATATTTCTTCTATCAAAACTCTTCATTTGAATACTATCAATTTCGTCTATACTACGTGTATGATCAAATTTTTCTTAGCCTTTCCCAATCTGGAGGAATTGCAAACAAATGATGTACATCAAATTTTGGGAAGAAAAGTTATTCCACAATCAAGAGAAATGATTAAATGTTTGCTCAACTTGGTGAGAGCTAATACTTCTGACATTGAACTTATTCTGTTTTTCTGCTTTTCTAGGACACTCATTCTCAACGTAAAGAAGGTACGCTTATCACTTTAAATTTCATAAATCATGAAAGTGCTTATTTCTTTCTAATGTTTTGGATTTGTAAATCATGAAGGTACCAGTGATCAGCATTGTCCAACTCCCTGTCTTTTACAATCTAACTCAATTGGAGCTCTTCTTTAACTATGAACAAAGTTGGCACCAGAAATGGAAGTGGATACTAAAATTGCTTCAACAAAGTCACAAACTTCAACATCTTATCATTCATCAGGTTTGTCTTATAGATAATTTTACTTTTTCTTTTTTTAAGTCTCTCACTTTGTTTTAAATGGAATATTACTTGTATTGTTTTAGGAAATACAAAATGAAAATGAAATCAATGACGATAATTGGGAGGAGCCACAAACTGATCCTGAATGTCTTCCATCTCAGCTCAAAACTTGTTTGTTTAAATATTATAGAGGCACAAGTTCTGAACTAAAATTTGCAGAATATGTTATGCGAAATTCAAAAGTATTACTTACCATGACAATTCAATGCTCCTCTTCCATAGATTTAAACGCAAAGTATCAAATATTACAAAAACTATCTATGTGTTTAAGGAGTTGTAAACTTATATTTGATTGAGTGGCCTAAACTAGGTATGATGGAAGAATTTGATGGTTTTTGTTTTTATTTTTTATATTAACCTTATTTTATTGGTTTTCGATTTTTATTTTCGATTTAAGAAAGAGGATATTTTTAGTTAAGCATATGGATGTATACCAAGAGAAAAATAAGTAATGATTGAAATTATCAAAATCTACAACTAAATTATAAAAGGACTATAGTTTTATATAGTTGCATGTGAAGTTTACATCTATATGAGTTGGTTTGTTGTTTGAGTTTTTATTAAATAATAAACACTAAAATGTAGGGTACACAACATATTGCCTAGGAACATCAAATTTGTTTAGATAACATTTTATTTACACTTTGTACAAGTGCTTATTAAAATAAAGGTTTATAAACAAGTTCATGTAAATTATTATTTTTAATAAAAGATAAAATAAATTAAAATTATTTTTATAAATTATAAATTATTTTCATTAGCTAAAGAGATGATTTAAAAGTTGTTTTAAATAAGTAAGTCTTCCTTAGACACAAATACAACTTAAAAATTGTTTAGTCAAATTATCTATATTATTTACTTATTTTTAATTTATATATTTGTGTGAGTCTTTCTAAATAGTATTTATTTAGGATTTTGCCAAAGTTAGAATGGCAGCAATGAATATTGTAACTATTCACGTTCAATAGGGATCTATAATCAATTGCGTCAAGTTAATTGTTTATATTTTATTCCCATTTTTACTAATTAGTTATTTCCTCTTTTGAATTGCAAACACCATCGAGTGGTTAAACATCTACTTTAATTTAAAATTTGAAATTCCTTTTTAATTTTATTTAAGATTTATAGAACCAATAAAACAAATACTTATAAATTTATGCATACAATTTTTTTAAAAGAAATAAAATAGTGTATACAATAAAATAAATTCTTATAGTATTTTTTAAATAATATATTTTAATAAAATTTAAATCACTTTAAAGCAATCAAAATTTTAAAATAATTTTTACACTTTGCCTAGTTAAGCTTCTATGCTATAAAATTAAAATGAAAGAAAAAAAATAAATAACTAAATTATAGTTTTAGTCCCACTATTTTGTTCTCCTAAATAAATTAATCCTCCATTTTATTTTTAAACAATTTTGACTTCCATTCTCAATTTTACTCTAAAAAAACACTTTTGTATTTTTTTTAAATACGTGTCATATTGTTTTTTGATGTGACATAAGATAAAAGAAATATTTGTTTTTCAATCATTTTTTACATGCTTAATTTATTAATTAAACCTAAAATATTAAAACAAAAATTTGTAAATGTATAAGAAACACAAACACTGGAAAAAAAAATTAAGCATAATGAGACGAAGAAGAAACCGAAACACAAATAGACGAACATACATGGGTGAAATGCGAATCGGATGAGAAACGAAGACGATTCATTGAGACAATTTCGAAGACCGAATCTCACCATTTTCATTTTTCAGATAATACAACTAATTTTAGAATCTTTTTCTTATAAACTTCGACAATCCTATTTCAACAAGGGAAACATGGACTAAGACTCTGGCTTAACACTAATGGGAAACAAATAATTCATCCGTCATGAGAAAAGCTCCGGTTAGACCCAAGAAAAAAAGAAACAAAGCTAATGATGAATCATCTTCAAATAATGTACTATCAAAAAATTTAACAAATGTAACATCTAAAAGTTGTGAAACTTTTGAGCACAACTCAAGAAATTACAATGGAAAAAAGAGAGTGGATCGACAATTTGCAAAAGGTATTAACAAGGTTAAGAAGCAAATGAAGACATCAACCAAAAAACCACTCATTGTGTTGAAGCAAATATCACAAGTGCCACAAACACAAGAATCTAATTTATTGAACATGTTGTAAAATGTCCTTTTAGTGTGTAATGGTTTGACTACTTTAAAGTCAAGTTGATTGAACATGTTGCATCACTTTTATGTAATGGATCACATATTTTTTGTGTGAAATCTATGACTTTTTGTAATGGAGCCATTATTAATGAAATATTGTGTTTCCTCACTTATTATGAGAATTATGACTTATATTAGTTAATTCAAAAATAAACCAATGTGCACAATATAACAATATACTAAAATAACAACTTAAGAATAAAAAGAAGTTTAGAATAGCAGCAACACAATATCAACTAACATTCAATTTCATAAAAAAGAAGTTTACAACATCACAATATTCCAACACATCACAACACATTGCAACATAATCTCAAAACATTACATCATAACTTCATTACAATATAATCACGAAATATCATTACAACATTACAATAACATCATTACTACATTAAAATAACATCAAAACAGTGATTACATTATCCATGCCAGAATTACATCATCCAATAACCAAATATTTTGTAATCAATTAGGATGACCAAAAAACCTAGGACAAAATCAAAAAAATTACCAAAATTTTGATCTTTTTCTTTGGATCATCATCAATCTTCTTAGCTAAACCATCATTCTTCTTCAAAAGTGAGTTAATAACTTTTTGTGAACGTTCTGAAATTCGCTCATCATATCAGTCAAAAAAATGAACATTGTTTCCTTTCTTGTAGCTGAATAATACAAAAAAGAAGGTAGAAGTTAGGAATTTCCCAGAAACTTTGAATTTAGAAGATGAATACACAAATTAAAAATTAGAGATTTAGATGTACTTTGTACAATCCATAGTCATAAAACCTCCGCCCTGGATTCCGAGATGTTCATATAGCCACAAGTGGTGAATCCAACCCATAATAGCATTGCATCCTTCTCCTCTTAGAACGAGAAAAAGAACTTGATTTTTGCACTGATTCGGAACGGATAACTTCCACAAACTAGAAACTTCATATTTACACAACTGGTGTTATTAAGGTTTTTACAACCAAATCAAATAGATGGCAATAACTACTGAAATAGAGAAGGGATGAGAGCTACCACAACACATAACTGCTTGGAAATGATGACCCCTTAACTTGTTATGTTTTCCCCTTTTATGTTCAATTTAAACATTATAATAGATCTTATTAAAATAAAACAATTTATTTTTGTTATTTATGAATGACCTGACATAAAACAATACGACACATATTAAAAAAAATACACTAATAGTTATTTTGGAGCAAAACTACAAAATAAAATAGGAACTAATTTCATAAGCAGAATAAAATAGAGGTACGAACCAAGTTGCGGAAGAGGGACTAGACCGTGCTATAGTTACATCGAATTGGATGGATTTGTTTCCGAATGCGAAGCTTCTTAACCTCATTGTGTCGCATTCAGACCACAGTCCTCTTCTTCTTCAATGTGATACGTGTTAGATGCCAAATTTCACTTATTTGATCTATCAAATGTTGGCATTTTTCACTCATTTTTGTCAATTAAGTGTTGTAAACCACTCTTGTTTTGGTTGGTTTGCAACATTATGAGAAAATCTCTTGGTACCTTTGATTTGTGTGTTATTGTGCAGGAATTAGGCACAAAACAAGTGAAAAGTAAGACACAAGAAATGGGCAAGGAAACCAAGACAACATGCAAAAACTACCAAAATGTTGTCATTCTCGCTAGGCGAGCAGTTAGCGAACAGGTAGCGAACGCTCACTAGTTGTTCGCTAGGCGAGCAGGTAGTGAACGCGCCCAGAATTGGATAGATCCAAAAATACCAAACTTTGCTGGAGCGAATGAAGAAGCGAGTTGTTTGTTAGTTGTTCGCTAGGCGAACGTGACAGATTCTGAGTGGGGTATTTAAGTGTTTTTAGTGTTTTTTAGGTCATAACTTCCATAACTTGTATTTTTTCCATTCTAGACATCAGAACTTATTTTTCTTCATCTCTTCTAGAGAGAGAAACATGAAACCCTAAGGGGAAGGAGGTAAGATCTTCGATCTCTTGTTGGGGTTTAGATTGTAATCTTTTGATACCTTATGTATTTCATCTAATATATGTTTGTGAACTTATTTTGGATTCTCTATTGATTGAATATCTTTGATTATCTATTTGTGGGTCTTGACAAAACCTTTTCACATCTTTGATCCTAGATCTTCTTCTATCAATGAACAAACTTTTGACATGGTTTTGAAGTTGATATTGATTTTATCTTCTATGGTGTTGTGTTGATTAAGTAGCATGGGTAGCATGAGTAGGATCAATATGATATTGTGCGGGTATGTGATAATAGTGATGAAGAACGATGTTCACCGACATTTGACGGATTAGATGAATACATGTAAAAAGGGTTAAGCGTGTGTACGTTTTTTGATCATTGTATTTTATGCAAAACAATCGTTTATCCGATATGGGTGTTATCCTTGCTTATTTGTTTATAATTGATTTGAATCGTGATAGAAATATACTTTTCAGATCTGGATCTAGGATAATTGCCTGTTAGGTCCTAAATTCTAGAGATAGATTTAGGCTTAGCATTTGCGTGAGTATCAGATTTTAATGCTCTGTGTTGTGTTTTTGTTGGGTGAGAGATCACCAATGAGACAACACGATTGTTCTCTCGACGCCGCGTTAGAGATAAGCTTTGTCGTGAGTGATACGTGATGACATTAGACGAATGATTGAGCTGTGTTTAATTTGATCAGAAGAATGCATATGTTATCAATTGATAAAATCCAATCCCAACAAGGCCCCGTTTATATTTCAGTCTTTATTTATATTTTCTATTTTCATTTGTGGTTCCCTGAACCTTTTAAACCAAATTTTTTGAACAATAAGCTTAGAAATGTAGAGGCTGTTGAACGGCGTTCAGATCGCACTAATCCCTGTGGAGACGACAAAACTGGGTACTTAATATTTTTTTTGCTTGCTGCTTTACCGCATCAACAATACGCCGCAACATGATTGTCGTAGTCATTCTTTTAGATTCAAGAACCATTAGTTGGAAGAAGATGGAATTCATGATGTAGTACAAATCGGGTGGTTGTAGGGTGTTAACTGTGATGTATTGACGAGGGTTGTGACGTGTGCGACTGAATTAGAAACTTGGGGAAGAATTAGATATAGGTAATAGAAGGGTGAATTGAAAAGTTTGAAGGATGTAATAGAGCATAGTCATCGTAGCCTAGATATGAAGTCTATGTCAGAATTTATCGATGCGTAGAAGGAGTATAATAAGTTGATTTCGAATGAGGATATGTATTGGAAACAACGTGCAAAGATGCATTGGCTTCGTGACGGGGACCTTAATGCGTAATTTTTCCATTGGTCAGCCATAGCTCGCGAGAAATTCAAGAATATCAATATGTTGCAGCGAGAAGACGGATCAGTATAACATTTCCATATTGGTTTGTGTGATATAGCAAAGAGTTACTTTGAACAACTTTTTACTGCTAAACTAGTGATTATGATGTAGTTTTTCCACATATGCAGCCTGTGATTTCAGAGGAAGATAACAATAGGTTGACAACACCTTTGCGCATGGAAGAATTGTACACTGCCTTATGTGATACGCACCCTAATAAATTGTCGGGTCCAGACGGATTTAGTCCTGCTTTCTATCAGAATTTTTGGGATTTGTGTGGTCTAGATATTTTCGAGGTAGCCAAGCTATGGTCGGACAGAGGATTTTTCCCGCTGTCGCTTAATGACACGAATGTTTGTTTGATACCTAAAAGTGTCAACCCTCAGAATATGAAGGATTTTCGTCCTATTTCTCTTTGTAATGTGTTCTATAAACTGTTGTCCCAAGCTCTTACTAATAGGCTAAAGGTAATGCTTGATAAATGTGTGGCAAAGGAACAATCGACATTTGTGGAGGGTCGTTTTATTCTGGATAATGTGATGATTGATATAGAGGTTATCCATGCTCTTAAGAGAAAAACTAAAGGAAATAAGGCTCACTTGGCTCTTAAGGTTGACATTAGTAAGGCGTATGATATAGTGGATTGGGGTTTTCTTCGTGGTATGCTCCATAAAATGGGTTATGCTGATCGGTGGATTCACTGGATAATGATGTGTGTTACTTCAGTGCACTATACTGTTCTTGTTAATTCGGATAGAGTTAGATCGATTGAATCAGGGAGAGGGTTGAGGCAAGGGGACCCACTGTCTCCTTACCTTTTTATCTTAATGTCAGAAGGACTTTTATCTCTAGTTAAGGGAGCAGTGGCTAAAGGAGACATACACATGATCTAAATCTATAGAGGGGCACCCACTGTGTCCCACCTTCTTTTTGCTGACGACCATTTTTTGTTTTGTAGGACTAATCTCTCTAAAGTTAGACAACTCATGAAGCTACTTAACACTAACACTATTGCCTCCAGGCAGGAGATAAAATTGACCAAATCTAAAGTGTTTTTTAGCCGAAACATTAGTAATTCAGCCAAGGAGGATCTAGCTGGTATCATGGGTGTTCGTCATGTATTGGGTACTGGAAATTATTTAGGATTACCCTCTATGATCGGTAGAAGTAAGAAGGCAACTTTCTCTTTTATCAAATATCTTATTTGGAATAAAATCAACTCTTGGAGAGGTCGAGCATTATCTAGAGCAGGAAAGGAAGTTATAATAAAATCAGTGCTTCAAGTTATACCATCTTATGTTATGAGCCTTTTTATTCTCTCAGATGTGGTTTGTGAATCCATTGAATGATCTGGGGTAAGTTGGCTTGCTCTAAGAAGGAATGGGAATTGGGGTTTAGATATTTTAAAGCTTTTAATATGACTATGGTTGCTAAACAAGGATGGAATATGTTGTCTAAGCCTCAGGCTCTGGTCTCCATAATTTTCAAAGCAATGTACTTTCCTAAAACATCTTACTTTGAAGCTAATCTTGGTTATAATCCTAGTTTTGTGTGGAAGAGTATTTGGAAGGCAAAGGAAGTCTTATCTTTAGATTATACGTGGTGCATTGGGGATGGTAGTCACATCAAGGTTATGCAAGAAGGAAGTGTGTCTGAGTGGTCCCCAGAATCAAGGTGTGTATGATATTACTATTAGAAATCTTATCCTGCCTAATGTAAAACAATGGGACTTTAGGGTTATTAGAGAATTGTTTAATTATGCATATGCCGAAGAAATCTTACAAGTGCCTATGTTAGAGCAAGTTAAGGATGACAACATGATCTGGAGGGAAGAATAAAATGGGTCCTAAAGTGTGCGTTCAAGTTACAAGTTATGGAGAAGCTTACATGGGAGACATGATAATGGGAATGAGGATTGGAATAGTCTCTAGAATATTAAAATTCCACCAAGAGTTAAGCACATATTGTGGAGAATTTGTAAAGATTGCTTAGCGACTTGTGCTAGACTCCGTCAACATCATGTCCCTTGCCCATCTACTTGTCAATTTTGTGATAGTAATCTAGAGGATGATTGACACCTATTATTTGGTTGTAGTGAGATTATTCATTGTTGGAGGGAGGCAGGTTTGTCCATTATTATAGATGCTCGATTATATTCTTTCCATGATGCTAAATCGCTTATATTCAATATTTGTAGTAAGGGATATGAAGGATGCTAGTAGAGTTGCGGTAATGATAAATGAGATCCGGAGAAATAGGAATAATCGGATTTGGAACAATGAATTCAAGGAAGATCCTAAGCTTGGGTGGTTAGCTTTCCACAAGTGGTAGGAATGATTTTTGGCCCAAAAAATGCATGTTCCAAATAATAACCATCAGGTACTTTCTTCTTCGAGCCCACCTAGGGAAGGATGGTTGAAATGTAATGTGGACCCGACATTCAAGAATCAAACAAGAACTTCTAATAGGGGTTGGTGTGTGTGATCATGTTGGTAATTTCATTTCTACATGTATGCCTTGGGATCCCGGAATCACGTATGTTAATGAGGCCGAAGCTTTGGCCTTTAAGGAAGCAATCCACAAAGTCAATGAATCGAATATAAAAAATGTGGTTTTCGAATGTGATTTCTAAATTTTTGTTCCAGTCATTCACTCCAATCATAATGGAGGTTCTGAGGTTTATTTTATTATTAATTCTATAAAAGGTTTGTTATGTGTCAATCCTAGCTTTGAGGTTAAGCTCATTAGACGTCAAGCGAATATGGTTGCCCATTCTCTTACTAGGGCGGCCAATTCTTGGCCTAAACGTATTTCTTTGAATTTATCTCCTCCTTATATTGAATATTTTCTGATTAATGATATTCGTTGAGTTTGTTTTGATAAAAAAAAAAAAGACTATTAAGTAATTAACCCATGTTTCCTTATTGTAAATTTAGATTGGACAATCAATTGAAATCATATTAAAGGTTACTTATTATCACTCTTAATTATAATTATAAATTGTAACGCAAAAAAATAAAAAATAATTCTTAATTACAAATATAAAAAAATATATAGTTATTATGGATCATTATCAACAATTATTAAATTTTTTTTTCTTTTAAATATCGTTAACTACACTTTAACTCAATTTTACGTTATAAAGGAGAAGAAAAAATATAAATTTTCTTATTAAATTCTTCATAAAAAACCAATTTAAGCTTTTATTATTTCAAAATATTTACTTAATTAATCTAGTTTAATTCTAATTATTTTGCATAGTTCTAATAACAATTAAATTCAAATATAGAAAAGAAAAATTCAAATTATGTATGGCAATTCATAAGTATTTTTTTCCAACAACTGCATTTTTTTATCTTCAAAAATTAATTAATCATTTAAATAACATAATTAATTCATACATCTAATTATACATAAGAAGAAAAAAAAAACTATCATAAGTGAGTACCGACAATTACTATGATTTTTAATTAGTTCATTTTTCCACTATTAGATTAATTTATTTTTTGTAATTAACACTTATTTCTAATTATTGTAAATTTCGAAAGATAAATATATAATTAATCAATACATATTATTAATAACGATAATTGAGAAATAAATTGAATATTATTGTCACTTAAATATTAGTATAAAGCTTTATTATCGTTTTTTTATTGGAATTAATTTAGGTTTAACCAATCTATTATTTTAGGTTCAATTAATACATTTATATGCAAAACGATTCTCTCGTATCATAACTTATTCCATCAAAATTCAATTCTTTAATATTTAACTCAAGGCGCAACATAATTTTTTATAGATAAATATTAGTAAATTATTTGTCGTGTTAATTTCTATAAATAAATAAATAAATAAAAACTTTTAACTTCTTTAAAACTTAACTACATATATCAATCATGAAATATGTGTATTTTCCTCTTAAAATAAGTCTTGTCAAAATTTCTTTTGACAATAGTAAATAATATCAAATAAGTCGATCAAAACAGATTTTATTCCTATTTAAAATAGAAAATCATTTGTTTATGTCATTTTAGTTTTTAAATAAGAAATTTTTCTTTAGACACATACAAATTATTAAAATTTGATCTAATTCATTTATACAAAACCGACTTGTAAAGTAGGGTGAATCACTCTATATAAACTTTTTAGAAGCTTTATGTCTAACCAATGTGGTATTTAGAATCTTTCCAATACACCCTCTCAGGCCAACACTCTCTTGGACTTGGTCTATAGATATAAATAATGGGTCCCTATGATCCGATAGATAAGTTTTGATACCATATTAGAGTTTGACATAATTCATACTTACAAAACTGATTCGTAAGGTGAGGGGTGTCATGCTATATAAACTCTTTAGAGGCTTTATGTCTAACAAATATGGTTAAAATCTTTCCAATACAAATTAAAATTGTTTGGGCACACTCTCACAAATAAAAATAAATAAATTAAAAATAGTTTCGTCAAATTATATACATTATTTAATATCATTTTCTATATTATGAGTTTTTTTAATAGCAAAGATGAAACTATACATTAAAAATAAAAGTAAAAAGGTACAAAGAAAAGTAAGAGCACTGACATTATGTAAGGTAATAAAGGAACAAAACTAAAAAACATCCCAAAACAAAGCTAACCCAAAATAAAGCCACCAAACCACCACCCGCCAATAAGAGGGAAATGAGAATTACAGAGACAACAACCAAAAACAAGCCAACCATAGATATAATCTAAATCGAAACACCAATCACATCAACCTCTAAGAGATTAAGCTGGAGGAACAAAGACCCGACACTTGCCAAAATAAAGTAGGATAGTTTATCACCAAGCTAACCGCTAATTAACCAGCCACTTGAGTGGATCCTGCTTCCAAGCTAATAAAGTAACATTGAAACCCGGAATATGGGCTTGGACCCACTTCCGGGCCAGATTAATAATCCTAGAGATCCATAGGTTTATCGACAAACAATTATGTCTAAAACTACATTTGTTTCGAAGCTTCCAAATAGTCCAGACTATAGAATTCCAGATCGATACCACAACCAAAGACACTACCTTTCCTTTTTCTAGACCCCGAAACAAGTAAAACAACCCTAAAACTGACTGCGGCACCGGCCCGTGGTGCCCTAGCCACCTAAAAACTTTTGTATCATATAGCAGAGACGGCCTCACATAAAACAAAAGATGATCGGAAGACTACACAATCTCATCACGTAAAGCACACCCAACCAAACTACACCCTTACACAATCTTCCAACTCAGGAGACTTTGTCTAGTTGGAAACCTATTTTGGAGGAGCTTCCAAGAGAAAACAACCACTTTAAAAGTCGTTCAACTCTTCCAAACTCTAACAAGCCCTTAAGTATTGCCTCAGACCTATCCTCTGGTACCTCTGCAAAAGAAACTGTCATACCCCAAATTTTACCCTTAGATCATTAGGTTCATTTCGCATTTCATTTCATTCTGCATTGCATTTTAACTAACCACTAACCGGCTTGCTTAGTCTGGTTGTTTTGCAGGAGGATAATATTGTATGCGCCTTAATTTAGGAAGTGCATAAGGGTCATTAATTTACAGTCTGTTGACGATTATGAATCAAAGTCATTATCAGGAAGTCTTCAAACAATTAAGGTTTCTATCTCCGAGTCATGCAATTGTTATTTGAGAATGAGTTGAATTTTTGACGTCAGATTCCTCGTGACACAATACATTTTATTCGAGAACCGAGATTTAGTCGTCCGTTAGGTTTGGAAATGTTGTTTGATTCATAAACCATATGGAGTTGAGGGCACTGAAATATAATTGAATTTAGGTTGAATCGGTGCGAGAATCGGCTTCAAGGAACTTATTCTAACAGACGCATGTTTCCTTGTTTTTTTTGCTAGTTACAATTTAATTTTAGAGGAGCAATGGAATTGTTGTTGGCATTGAATTCATGATATATGTCAGTTGGTTTGATCACGAGTATCAGTTGAATTGATTCCGGTTGCAATGTCAGGTTATTCAAGATACATGTTGGATTTTAAATGCGGAGTAAAGTGCGTTTTGCCACTAAAATGGATTTTTCTGTTTATCTGTTCAAGGCTATGTTCAGCGATTTTATTGTCAAATATAAATTAATTTGCAAAGGATTTGTTTGAACCCAGAAGTTATGTTGGATTTCCAGTATTGTGCAAAGGCGTTAGTTGTCGAAATCGGATGTTGAATTTTTATTCATATGAATAGAGTCGGAAAATAAGAATTCATTGTATTAAAGATGAGACTTATTTATTCAAGTTCTATACAATTTTTATTACAACATTTATTTGGAAATACAAATTGAATTCAAACTCCTAATTGTTCTAAAAGTTCCTAACTTTTCCTAAGAGATCTTCATGTCCGATCTTCTATCTTCGAAATCTTCGAACCTGCAAAACAGAGAACGGCAGAAAAATCGTCATTCGGTTAGAATTAAATTTTATCAAAAATGGTTTTGTTTGTTGTTGTGATACCCTCAGTAAATTATCATCATCGGGTATGTCGGGAGGGCAACAAGTGAATGTCGCCAGCTCCCGGCTCCAAGTTCTGACCTCGGCAAATCCGACAACATTTGTTCAAGGCATGCAGAGAGAGAGAGAGAGAAAAAGTTTTGAAAAAGAGCTTATTTTAAATGATTTTTTCTGTTCAGCCAAACAAATCATAAAAATCCAACGGTCCAAAAATATGGATATCCAGATTCAGCCAAAACCAATCCAGACACAAAAATCTGGATATTCAAATAGCCAAAACCCTATCCACAAATCCAGCAACCAAATCTCAGATTTTCAAGACGAAAATAACGTGAGACGAATCTGTAGATTCATCTGGGTCCAAAACAAACTCAAGCATTAAGAATAATAACAGAAAAACCATGAATCCGCAAAAACAGCACATCAAATCCGCAAATTTCTGTTCCAAAACAAAATTAAAACAGAAAATCATAAAAAATCGTAACACATAATCCAGACCCAGAAACCACAACAACAATATAAAGTTCATCATTAGAACAACAACAAAAAGAGGGGGCATTTTGAAGAACCCTAAGACATTTAGAGCGGATCTGCGACAAAATCCTAAGAAAGATCACCATCAACCATCCTCAGACGGCGGCCAGAAATCCCTAGAAAAAGGAATCATCAGGACGAAAATCAACAAAAACCGAAGAACGTCATCATCATCAGGCCGCGAATAGCAACTGAAAGCGGACCAAGAGACATCATCATCATTCATCACCCACACCATCAAAACTGCAACCGGCCTCAGGAATCCATCACCGGCCGGAGAACAATCTAACCACCAACCGCGAATCACAATCATCATCATCATCCGTAAGGATCAAACCAAGCTAACACATTTGTTGTTGTTCATATTTTTTCAGGAGGTAGAAGAAGAAAAGAAGAAGATTGGACGGAGAGAAGAAGAGATAGGAGAGTGGATCGGAGAAGAATGGGAATGAGAGATAGAAAACAAAGAATCCATGGCTGGAAGAAGAAGTAAAATGCAGAGAGGACACCATCCATGGGGGCTTCGCGGCTGGGTGTGTGGCTTAGGGTTAAAACCCTAAGTTTCACTCCCTCCCCTCTTATATAATGCGGGTCAGGTCTGGGGCCTGACCACCCAGCCCGACCCGTTTTCCTTTTTTTATTATTTTTTATTATTCTAACTATTCTCTCACCCTTTTTAAAATTAAATTTATCTTTTTTATGTTAACTCATTACTAACCTTTTTTTAAAATTAAACTAACACTTTTTTTCTTAAGTAAAATTAACCCTTTTTTTTTAAATAAATCTAACATTTCTTATTAAAATTAACACTTTTTCTTATAATTAAAATTAACTTTTTTAAAATCTAAACATATTCTAACACTCTTTTTCTTTTTTAGAAACTAAACACCTTTTTTTCAAATTAAATCTAACATTTTTTAAATAAATTTAACACTTTTTTTTTAAAATTAAAATTCAAACCCTTTTTTTCTCAAAAATTCATAAAACCATATTAATTCTAACATGTTTATCACCCCAATTCCTCAAGAACGATTATCTTCAGTTCTAGCCGTTATTTTTTCACTGTTGCTAATCCATCAATCCATTGATCATCTTTTATTCCTGACATTCACTCCCGTTTATCCATGAAGTTTCTTACTAACTCTTTTATTTTTGTATATTATTTAACATTATTCATTCCATTATCACTTGTATATTATCACCATCTTCATTGCGTATCAAATTTCACCGTTCATTATTTTTCACTATTTACTTTACTATTGTCCCATCCGAAGGATATGTCTAGTCGTTTGACCGCCACATCAATAGTCCTTAACCCTTACACTTTTTCATCTTTCAAACCTAGAGAGTTCGAGTCCCCGTACTCATATTTTTAGGCGTCCCACCGTGGACAAGTTTACCCTTTACCCTAGCATTAGGATAAGGAGTCATCGCACTCCATATTAGGTTTCCCGTCGTGGAATACACATCTTATCCTTTTTAAATTCAATTCAATCACAACGTAGAAATAGGAGTCGCCGCACTCCACGTAAACGCTTCCTTAAGAACATTTTCATCCCCATGAAACCTTGACCACAGTCAAGAAGTTTCTATACCTCCCTTTTGAGGGGAACTATGATTACTCTGATTTCATCCCCTACCTCGGATACGTAGGCACAATATGCGAATCTTGGCGAGTAAACTTAGGACTAACCCTTAGGTCTTTCTTTTCACCTTCTAACCCTTAGCATATACCCTTAAGCAGATAATTATAGCAAAATAGCGACATTAAAACAAGAGGTTCCTGTAGAGTACTACAGAAATTTAGGATGCTAATACCTTCCCTAAGCTTAACCAACCCCCGAACCCTAGATCTTTCCCCGCATTGTGTTTACGATGCAAAATAAGTTTTTTCCTTTTTTTAACCTTTCCTTCGGATAAATCAAAGACCGACTGTGAACTAAAGATGTGATTCAAATTAATCAATAATTTGATATCCTATTCTTATCGCAACAGAAAATGGCGACTTCACTAGGGAGATACACCTGTTGTTTTTAGGGTTATACCTATCTTGTTTTATAATTGCTATTTGCTTTATTATCTGTTTATTTGCTTGTATATGAAGGAAGGAAAACACTGAGAAGGGGGGTTGAATAAGGGTTTTCAACAACAAATAAGGTAATAAAAATAACAGGTATTTTTATACTGGTTCGTGTGAACTCAAACTACTCCAGTCCACCCGGCCAAGGTGATTTCGCCTCTTTCAAAAGAGGACTTAATCCAATAATCAAAACTGATTACAATCTTTTCACTAAGACAAACTTGTCTTAGTCTTACTGAACACAACTTGGCCTCTCAAGGATCTTTTACAAAGTAATACAATAAAGCGTGTTTAAGTGCTTCTTAGAAAAGCTTTTTCACAACAGTGATTTTACACAAAATGAAGAACAGTGAAACTTTTTGTTCGTTGAATAATAATGTTGTGTTTTGTATCTTGTATTATATTGTTGTCTTTGAAATGCTGATGAAGACTTATTTAAATACTTCACACCCATTTCTCAAATAGCGTGCAGCTTTCCTAAAGAGGAATGTTCAGAGATATCTTTTGTTCTGACATTCTGTCCCATACACAAAAGAGGAATAATGTCGTTGGATACTATTTCTTTCCAGAAAAGGAATATTCAGAGATATCCCTTTTTGTTCTGAAATCCTGTCCTATACACAAAAGAGGAGTAGAACCGTTGGATGTAGAAAATGATTTTGGCAACGAATCTTGCTTGATCAACATCTTTTTAAATGAATGAATATGGAAATATTTCCTGCATCAGATCCTCTGATGATGTTCCATTTTCTTCTTATCAGAGTGACTTTCTTTCAGAGTTCTGTTTTCTTCTTATCAGAGTAACTTTCTTTCAGAGTTCTGCAACTTAGTGCTAGCGTGATTATTTTAACAGACTGTTCATCCAGAGGAGCGCTTTAGATTAGAGCAGATCTTCGCTTTTACGTGTTACCCAAATGTATCACTTTGTTACTAACGTTTCAGATCCTTACGTGTTGATTCTTAGAGCCTCTGCAGTTGCAGCGTTGAGTTTAGTACGATTAGAATTTTATGAATCTTCGCTTTATACTCTATGCTCGGAGTCTTCTGTAGCTTCTCTTTTTACCAAATGCTCAGAGTCTTCTGTAGCTTCACTTTTTACCAAACTCTCAGAGTCTTCTGCGTGTTGTAGCTTAACATTCAGAGGAATATTTATTATGTTATCTGAAACAAAAACACTTGAACAAAATTAGAGTATATATTTTCTTCATACAAAATTTCATTATTGTTATCATCAAAACGTTGAGATATATTAAGAGCCAATATGTGGTCTAACAATCTCCCCCTTTTTTATGATGACAAAAACTATATGAAATTTTATTCAAAATAAAAATATATATCTCCCCCTGAGAATATGATTCTCCCCCTGAAATGAATACTGCTAGAAAATTTAAAACATCCCTTTCAGCACTTATATTCTTTCCAGAGTCAGAGCAAGCTTGTGGACTATCTCAGATCTTGTTCAGAGTTAATTCTGTAAATATTTTCAGATGAGTAACTTTAGCTCTGAAACACTGAATTCATGATTAGTTAGATTTTAACATGTGTGAGTTTCCATTTAGTATCTGTTTATATGAATGATTCAAATTTTCCATTTTCTCCCCCTTTTGTCATATCAAAAAGTGATTATAGAAAATCATATAAGACAAAAAAATTTCAGAACAAGAAAAATAGAAAAACATAAGATAGAATTAGATGAAAAACATAGTCACAGATGTATTTAAAAACTAAAAAAAATAAAATAAAACAGGCAAATTCACAGATGATCACAAACAAACAAACAGTTAAGATAAACGATAAGTTAAAAGCTTAAGAAGCTCCGTCATCTCAGAAGTTAAAGCTTTTTGTTTAGCCATCCATGTCTTGATTTCAGTAGTGGATTCTTCCTGTTTGACCATCCACTCCTGAATCTCTGCCGTAGTTTTCTCTTGCTTGATCATCCAAGATTTTATCTCGCTGTTAGTAGCCTCTTGCTGAGCAAATTTGTTTTGCACATCTTCATTTTCTTTCCTCAAATCTATTGAATTCTTAACAACCAATGAAGAAGATGCATTGCCTAATTCCAGAGCAGAGGGCTGACCAGAGTCAGGTGATCGCGACTTTCTATGTCTAACTCAATTAACTGCAAGTGCACAGTCTATCGTGTAGTAATAATAGATATCGATCCCACAGGGACTCGTAATCAAACTAGTATTATCGGGTGTTACGGTGTTTAGCTAGGTCGGTAATATTTTAAGGGAATAATAACAAAATAAGTGCGTAAACTAAAGGGAACTAAAGCTTTTACTTAAGGTATGAATGCTTGAATCGGTATGTAATATGTTATTTCTTCAGGGATTCTATAGGTCACCGGTGTCTTTAGGTTTTCAAAAATAGTTTAAGAAGAAAATGATGGTTTAAAGACCTTTGTCTCACGAAGGTTGTTGACGCTAGTCGCAACTCTAAGGCGGAACGTATGCTGTCGCTATCCCGTTCGGGGTTAAAGTTACTTTTTGAAAACTATTAAGTTCTAATTCCTTTTAAAGCGTTGTCGCTGTTTTTAAAATGAATGCCTAGTTTTTACTATCTGGTCTTAGCCTCAGCTGTCGCTTGTTGGTTCGTACCTTTATGAATTTCCCACTGTCGTGGCAAAACTACTGTAAATAATTTCTCGCTGTCGCGACGAAGGTTTATTTAGAAAAGTCAAATTTAAAAACTGAAGCCATAAATAAGTTTTTGAAAAGGTAAATATACACCGGTTAATTATTGAATCCCATCAGATTATCTATTACATACCGATTACTTAAGATTTAGCCAGACATGGAATATAAATAAACAGAACATAAATAATGGCAGAAGATATTAATATTCATTACAATAGGAAATAACAATTCAATTACGATTAAAATAGAAACCTGTAAATAATTCGATTTGGCTTTTGGGAAATCCTCCAAAATGGCGGCAGGATTTTTGTCTTTATGCCAATTACTCGTACAAAATAGAAATGGGGAGTAAAACAAGAATTGCAAGGAAAGAAAGAAACAGGAAATAAAACAACGATAAGAAAAATGGGAATTTGAATAATTGCTCTGAAGGTAAATTGGCAGCACTTCGTTTCTTCAATGCGGCTCCCCTTTTCTGGTACCAGCTACCCCTTTTATAGATGGGATATTCCACGGTTTATTTCTTCGGGAAGTGGGAGTGATATCAGAGAATATAGAAGTTAGTGGTACCACTTCTCTTTGGCACTTTCATAATTTGACAACACGTGCAGAAAACTGCATTTTAACTGCATGACGGTCGTCATGGACCTGTGACGGTCGTCACACGTATGACGGTCGTCACACGCATGACGGTCGTCACACCCTTGTGACGGTCGTCACATCAGCAGAACTCGTTTTTGCTGCTTTTTGGCCTGATTTTCACTTGGTTTTCACTTGTAAATGCTTCTTTTCTTTATCTTGCTCCATTTGAGCATGGACTTTGAATACCTGCAAAATACTGGGGAAATAGTGTGGAAATATCCGAATTCGGAGTGAAAACGGTCGCCGATTAGTAGAAAAGTACATCATTATATATATATATATATGATTTCGCGTTATCATCAGGAATATCTTCATCAATAGGAGCCTCTGAGGTACCTTCTTCAGCATGAAGATCTTCACTCATCTGAAGTGCAGCAGATTTCTCAGATGAGGAATACATAACCTCTGCAGATGTGTTTTCCAGATACAGAATAGGAGTTATGTTGATACTAAGCTGAGCAAGTTTCATAGCCTCAGAAACTCTCTCTTGAGCATCTGCAGAGCAAGCATCCTGGAGATTCATAGTCACAAAGGTGAATCTCTTTCTAAAGGCAGTCCAGATCTCTTCAGAGTCACGAGGTTTCGTGCTAGTGAAACACTTCTCCCTTACAGCAGAAAACCACATCTGCATCTCCGTTTCAAAACTAGATAACAGATTACCAACATTTGGTCTGGGTTTGGGCTTAAGGTAGGCCTCTAAAAAGGATTTCTTAAGGGCATCAAGGAGTGAAGTTTTAAAAGAGGATGAAGGTTTATCTGGAGAATGAGAGGGAATGGGAGTGGGAGAAGAAAATTCAAGAGGATGGTTTGGGGAGTTATGTGGAGGGGATGTAGCATCTGATTGGTCAGAGGAGGAGTCAGAGGAGTCAGATGAGTCAGATGGAATTGGGTGAATGGTTAGGAGAGTTGTGGCATGAAAGGTTTCAGGTTCATAGGGGTTGGTAACAACTGGTTGGTTTGTAGAGGGGACTTCAGCAGAATAGGTTTGCTGAGGGATATTGAATGAGGGTATGAATGGTATAGAGGTGGTATGTTCAGAGGTGTCTTCTTGGTTATGTTGAGATGTGGTGTGAGGGTTGGAAGTTTGTGGTTGGGAGAAAGGAGAGGCAACAGAGACATGAACATGCTCAGAGGAATGTGAATGGTGCTCAGAGGTGATGTGTGGAAGGGAAAGAGGAGGAGGGTCAGAGGTGATAATAGGTTCAGAAGAGAGAATAAGTTCATAAGAGAGAGGGGGTTGAGATGTTGGTTCTTCTGTTACAGTTTCCAAAACAGGAGATAAAACAGCAGAGGAATTACCTGATTGCTTGGAACACTTTGAGGACATCTGGGAAGAGCCTTCCTCTTAGAATGCTTAGAATGTTTCTCTGAGGGATCTTCTTTAGAGACCTTGATCTTCTTGCGTCTCTTCCTCATAATCAGCTCTGGAGCAGGTTGAGAAGCACGTAGCAGCAGATCAGCTGGCATAGAAGTGCCATCTGCCATACATGAAGCAATATAAGCGAGAATAGCTTCCTTTGGCTCCTCTGCAGTGAAGAGTGGAAAATCTTCCACTGGTACCCTTCTTATGCGCACAACATTAGAATCAATCTGAACTGGATCAGATTTAAGTTTTTCTACCAACTTCGTTTTCTGAAGACTCTTGCCATCCAGAGGCTTCCCAAGAATAGGAACTAGTTCATCTGTCTGACCAGCATCTTTCAGATAAGATACCAAACCATTTTCAGTGAGGATATCAGAAATTAACCTTCTCATGGGAATCTAATCTCTGATTTCTAGTGTTTGATGCGACTGATTTCTCTGGACATCTTGACATGACTCCACAGATGAACAAACAACATATGTGGAAGATTCACCTTGATATTATTCCCTAGACAATACAAAGTATACAGTTGATCTGTATTAATGTAATCTGGAGAATTTGAAGCCTTGCGATGATGGATACAACCAAGAAATATCTTGGCCCAAATCTTGTAATGGGTCTTCAGATCCTTTATCTTGTTGGATGGAAGCCCAGAGACAAACACCTCGTTGTACACTTCATTCATATTCACTCATCCCACTAAAGTATTCACAATACCCTCTTCTTCATAGCCAATAAGTTGACGAATCATTTCCTTAGTGATGATGACAGTTTTACCCAAAACAGATGAAGAAATAAATTTAGGGTAAACTTGGGCATGAATCCAGAATTCCTTTACCAGTTGGGGAAAAACTGGACCAACCTGTCGCGGTGAAATTTGGATACCAAGCTATTGATTAACTTGAATCTAATTCATTTGCAACCGAACTTTGATTTGTCCAAAGGAAGGGAAAAAGATCGAAATATCCACAATTCAATGCAAATGCAAAGGTTAGAGAGTTTTAGGTTCGGGGGTTGATTAGACTTAGGGAAGGTGCTAGCATCCTAAGTTTCTGTAGTACTCTACAAGAACCTCTTGTTTTATGTTGTTTTATTGCTAAGATTTATCTGCTTAAGGATGAAAGACCTAGGGGTTTATTTCTAAGTATACTCGATAAGATATCGCATCTTATGCCTACATATCCTTACGGGAGTGGAATCAGAGTATCTGTAGTTCCCCTAAAGGGTTTGAGGAGTTCTTTGACTATGGTCAAAGTTCCTACGAGATTAGGGTAGTTGATTGATTAATTTTAGGAGAAAATATGAGTTGTCATTTTAAGGGAGATTACTTGATTTAACCACCACAACTTTGTAGGAAAATAGTCTTTGCATCGTCTTAAGAGAAGGGCTCAAGTATTCAGATTGTCAACAAGTACGCCTCTATCTCTCCTAAGACAAATTCCGTACATATTGATTGAATTGTTATGGGGTAGGAGTTTTATCTCGCTTAAGATGATTAACATCTTATTCTCTAATGTGTTTGAATGGTTTGAATTGAGTTGTTTGAATGTTTTATCTATGTTGTAAAATAAAAGACAAAGGTCCTTCCTATGGGGTAGGATCTATCTTAAATGATCGACTTGAATGGGATTAAGGATCATGGGGGAATATGATGCAAATGATATGCGTGCGCGCAAGTTCTTCCTTTGGACGTAATGCAGTGCAATAATATAAATGCGATGATGATAAATTGCGGAAAATATAAATCCAAACACAAACGCATGAAAGCGCTAAGTGAGTGCAAGTGGGGTGCGTGAACGGAGAGAGGCGTAAGCGTGCACGATTGGATTAAGTTAGGAGGAGATTGATTTATTTTAGTTGAATCATTTTTAAGGGAGATTGATTTTAGGAGAAGTTATATTAGTTCATTTGAATTGATTTGTAAGAAAAATATATTGTATTATTTTTTGTGAGATTGTTTTTAAGAAAAGTGTTGAACTAGGGGTGAATTAATTTTAGTTAAAGTCTTCATTTTAGATTTAACATAATAATTAGATTTCTAAATAGAAAAAGATTTTAATTACTATAAATTTGAGAAAAAAGTTTAATAAAAGATATAAGTTAATAAAAAGGAGTGTCTATTTTTATTTATTAAAAAAAAATGTTTATTAGATTAAATAAAAGTCATTATTGTAGATTGATTTGATAAAGGTTAGATTATTTAAGAAAAGGTTTCTACTAAAAAAAATAGTTGTTAATAAATAGATTTTATTAAATTAAAAAGTTTTTTTCTTAATTACTATGATAAAGATTAATTAATTTAAAATGGTTAACTAAACAAAAGTCATTAATTTATTTTCATAAAAAAAACTGTTGATTAATTATTAGTTAAATCAAAAAGTGTTTAATTAAAACGGTTAAATGGGGTTAACAGTTAAAAAACAGGATTAAGGGAATTAAGAGTTAAGTGAGCGGAGGATACGGTGTGACGCGGGTATAGGGCTTACGGTGGGTATGCAAACGTGAGGGTCGTCGGATAGGATCCGTTGGAGATCCGATGGCTTGTGTATGAGGGTATATCATAGTGTCTGTGGATGCGCTATATGTGATTATTACAATACAAACAAACAAAAAACGAAATTGAAAACCCTAGGATCCCCAAATCGATTTCCAACATTTCCTCCGTTCTGCGTCTTCTTCATATCCGCGATCTCGATCTCTCTCGTATTATTTCTCCTACCGTCTTTCTCCGCTTCTTTCCTCGATTCTTCGCTCTCAATAACGCCTCCATCTTCTTCTCTATTCTTTCCATTTGCCCAATCTTGTAAAATAAACAACCAGAAAACAGACAAATAATGTTAGAAGAAAAAACGCTCACGGTTTGCAATGTTTTGGCGGAATTCTGGTGATGTGGAAATGGCGAGGATTTGCGGGTGGAGACTGGTTGGAGTTCACGGCAGCGAAAGTGTGAGGGTTTGCTTCGGTTTCTCCGGCGGCGGTTGATTGAGATTTTCGGTGATAGGCTTGAGAAGGGGATTCCGTTGGTTTCACGGTGGAATTTAAAAGATAAGTTCTCTCTTTAAAATTTAGGCTTTGAACGGATTTTTCTGCTTCTGTTAGGGTTTCAATTTGGGGACTTTTGGGGAATTCTTGGATTCATCAAATTGCTGTGGACTTGTGGTGGTTTCTGATTTTTGTCCCTCTTCTCTGCCTCGTGAGGTCTCTTTTATAGGCTTCAATGAATTAAAATTTGCATTTCTGAATTAACGTATGATAAACTCCTTTCCATTCTTACATCAACATGTCTGAGTGTTTTTAGAAAGAAACAGAAGCTGTGATTTTCGTCTTTAACATGCTTAAATCGTTGCCATTCTTGATGATTTCTAATGATGAATAAATGATGATGACAATTTGGTTTCCTTTTTTAGTTGATTGTGTTTGTGGTCTTTCCCTTTTGAGACAGAACATGTTTTAATCACGTTGATTCCTTTCCCTTTTTTCTAAACTCAACAAGTTTAGCCAACAGGGATCACAATTGATATTGATTTTATGATTTGTGATTGAGTGTAGGTGGCATTGATTTGTAATCTGACCGCATTGATTGCTGGAGAATCTTGACGAGATGAATGACTTGCTCCTTTGTCGGTTTGTTCACCTCAACCTCTTTCCCGTTATGCAGAAAAACGCAGAACTCCACGTGCCTTACACCTTACCCTACCATTTATGCAGGAGTCTTAATCATTGAGGCAAGTCTCCTCTTCAAGGCTTTAGGATTCACTGCTTGCATTCTTGTTGCAGAGTTTTATTACTGCAATATTAATTTTAACAAATCTGTTGGCAGGTTTGGAACGTGAGTTTGGAAAGAAAGGCATGCAGATTTGTCGTATGGCCTTAACTAAAAATCACATGATTTGGTGGTAGCTAGGTGTGCTAGGGAGGACTTTATTCTGATGTTACTGATAACTCAATCTCATCTCGCTCATGTATATTGTTGTATAATTGCTTTACTGTCCTTCTCAAAGGTAATCGACAACCTCTTTCTTCTGCTACCACTTATTTAACATTACAGATACTTCCCGCAACTCTCATGGTTTTATTTCAAACAGGTTGTAGATACCGAAGATGGGGCGTAAGCTGCGGCGCTGCCGCTAATGCCGAGGCTGAAGTCAGAACAAATACCGTTGTTGCCAAAAACAGACAAATTGTTGCACGAGTTTTAAGTTTATTCACCTCTGGTGACTATGCTGAATATTTTCTAATCTTACTAGGGGCTGTTTTGAAGGGTAAGAAACATATCCTATTATGAGGATTAAACTTGATCGATGAATCCAAATATTCTGCTAATAATTTGTTCACTCCTATGGAGTGGCGAGATTGTCGGGCACGCTTTGGTTTTGAAGAAGTACTTGCAATTTAATCATCTCTACAATCTTCTAGTCTGTTAAGCCCTACCATTCTCTTTCTGCCTCTTGAAAAAACCGTCATCATCCGTTGATTTTGACAAATATCCAGGAGGGTGCGTTGGATTTCAACTTGCTTTGCATTTGTGACAAGGAGCAGACTTCTGGTTTGATAGACATCTGTGGCGAAACCGCCGGAGTATGTGAGTCTGTTTTGGATGTTCATTCAAGATTGTGACAGTAAAACATCGGTAAGTCCGTTCTCATACTCTCTGACGCACTGGTTCCATTCGAGTGTTCATTACTGAGCAAAGATTGAATTTGATTTTATCCTCAATGTTATTGTAGGTTTGTGCTTTGACAGGTTTTGGTTCGCAGTCCATGTCGAGATCGAATCCGGAAGACAAATACGTAACAAAAGGAAATGGTTATTGCAGTCGGTTACGTCATATTGGGATGCCTTCAACATCAACGATTCATCAGGTGGAGAATACTCTGTGATTAACATAAGGTCTTTCCAGAAGCAGCTTTCTAAAAAAAACTCAAGAATTCGTATACTTTGACTTGCAATAACTCTAACTGTCTTCTCTTTATATTCTGCAGATCTATCTTGACCATGATCATACAACCTTTTCTCTGTAGCATTTGGAGCACTTGATTTCTTCAGTTCATTAAAACTATGATATTTTGAATCAAGAACACTGAGGATCTTTGTTGCTCCCTCTGCATGAACTGATACAAAGAAAGTCCTCTCTGGCTTCTCAGAGGTTGATGGTAAGTAGACTGGTGTGTATTCTTTAGCGTCATCGAGAGCATACGACCCCAGAACTCGCTCTCCAGGTACCTTCAGAACAAGACGATGAGGGCGGTAGGGCTCGTCCCAGGTGTAAGGGATAGAAACATAGGAGCGAATGAATGAGTCAAAAATTTCACACCTCTGCTGATATATTCGCAATATCTCTTTTGAGAAGTTGTCAATTCTGTTATGGCATATATCATGTATCATCATCAGACAATAGAATCAAGTTGGTCCCTAAAGTTGTTCTTGGAATGGGGAAGAAGTTGTAAGGTGTTTGAAGTCTAACATGAAGCTTATACAACTTGGAGTGAAGACCAATTGAGCTTGAAATGGAGTTTCGAAACCTATTTTTTATTTTCTTGAGCCCTGTATGACTTTGAAAAAAAATATAGTACGGCTTGTAACTCTTAATTCATTGAGTTGTTTAATTAATGATCATGATTTGGTCCATGAATTAGATCATGATATGTTATTGCTACCGTTGTACATCATGACTTGAGTTTATGGCTTTTGTAAAGAAAACTTGAACACAACTCCAATCTTTTCGCGTTTTCGTATGTCAATCACTTGAGACGACTTACGTTGCTCCAACTAATTCCAACTCCCGGCTAAAGCACTCCAAACATGGTTTTGCAAAATAACCCACACACATGTCTTAAAATAAAAATATCTACGTAAGATTTTGATAGGATTCTAAGGTAGCACACAATTATCTTTATGGCCCACGTCTTAAGATCTTGTTTGAAGTGATGTTGATTGCGGCTTGTGAAATTTGAAGCAAACCATAAGACTTGGAATCATCCTTAAAACCGATTCACGTTAAACTTGTACATGCGACCTTTCAATTCTTTCACCTTCATGCTTTGAATCCTGGGATTTATTCTTAAAAGAGTGCATCCTGAATGAGTAATTACTTGTTCATTGGTAAACCTTAAGAACTTGACTTTAGGGAGATATGGTCCACTCTGTCAAAATCCCGACTGCGAGGATCCATGCCTGACATTACTGCATCTGCATACATTTGTTATTCGTAGTAAACGTACATACAAAAGTATAATAGGACGGGCAAGAGAAAAACAAGAATGTGGGATCTTAAGGTCAAAAATTAGGGTGCGACAAATGCCCCTATTTAAGTTGCTTCTATCCGAAGATATGGAGATCGAAATTTCCGTCTCGAAGAGATAGGAGGGAGTTAAATATAATCATTGCACGAATTTTTGGCCCTAAGAAGCCACCAAATGCAAATGATATGTAATGATATGAAAATGCAAAACAGACGGTCCTGTGAGGAAGAGGTGCCACAGGGGAAAAAAAACTAGACACAGCACACGGGAAGAACAAGTTCAACAAAGCGAGACTCCACGGGGAAAGATCAACAATCACAAGGTATCTAAAAACATATTGCGAAGAACTCGTGGGAAAATCCATTGGAAGAATCGACCGTATAGGTCAAATGTAACGATTCAAGATATTAGCTGGAGAAGTTTATTGTCGATACTTGTAACTTTATTGGAGAACACTCTTTGCCAAAGTGTCTACTGTTAAAACTTTTAGGGAATCTGCTGCCGAGATTCTATGTTAAAGTTTACTGGAGAAATACTTCCGACGAAGTCTTCTGGAAATCTACTGTCGAGATTAACCAGAAAAAGAGATAGAAATACCTACTCCTGAGGTCTTCTGGAAATCTACTGCCGAGATTTGCCAAGAAATGAAAGATGTTCGTATGACTGTTGAAAAGGATGAAATAACCCCCCCCCCCCCCCCCCCCCGAGCGTCATGGTTTGGATGCCATGAGCTAGTCTCAGTTTCTTGAAAATGAACCTCCCCGAGCATCATGGTCTGGGTACCACGAGTTGGTCTCAGTCTCTACCCGAAATGATGAAAACTAGTGAGAGCATTTTCACAGGGGATTGAAAATTTTGTAGATTGTAGAATCATTGTAGATTATGGATGTTATTGTAGAACTTTGGTTGTAAGCCATAATGTACTGGAGGTTGCAAAACTTCACCGGGGATCTTCAAGAGAGATGTGAGCCGGTTGAATTGTAAAGTATGTCTTCTCAAATAAAGAGAGACTAATGTGATAAAATTCCTCGACTTCTCTGGGGAGATGTCGCTTGATGGAATTAATCTTATGTAATGGACTCACTGGGGAAATACGTTCCTGTGGAGTGTCCTTGTTGTTGTAAAAATGTGTGAATTCTTGAATAAAGGGAAGTATCTGTAAAGTCTTCGACGAGCTTCTCTGACGGATTTCCGGAGAGATGCCATCTAGCAAGTTGATAATCTTGATAAATTCACCGGGGATGGACAAACTGTCTCGAGGAGACTGCCATTTGTCATCCTGATAGAAAACCTGATTGAAATGAGCTGCTCAAATAAAGAGATGCTTGCAATCTGGATGCAAATTGTCGAGGAAATCTGATAATATTGTTGGAGAAATATCCATATTCAATAGTTATCTTCATAAAGACCCTTCTTGGGGAGCAGAATGCAAAATAGCTGCACGCTTAATTCGTATTCACAAGTTGGAGATGTCCACAATGTGATTGCCAAGGATCGAAGTTCAATTTAGGGAATAACTGAAGAGAAACTGTCAAGTAAGACTCGACTATTGAGGTATGAGCTCAAATGAGAATGTACTAAAACAACCGTCTTCCACGAGGATCGAACTCTGCGGGGAAATAGAAATATGGCGTTTTTTCTGCCTAGGGCTGACAACTCTAATTGGAAGGAGAAGACGCGCCCAACCACTTGGGGATAACCACGACTAAGGCGACAGAACAAACAAACACAACGAATGCAAAATGCACATGCCATGTCATCTATCTATATGCTATGCGTATGCTTATGCTGACAAAACAAGCAAGGAAAAGCAATCAGAGATGAAATAAACATCCGACCAATCTTCAAAGATAGAGGTACCACTGGGGATAGGTGGAGAACCAAATATGGGATCACAATCCTGCTTCAAGGCTTCAAAATTTCTTCTGGGGAATAGAGAACATTCCACTTAGGGATAAAACATCTTGATCTTTCTTGAAGATACGTCTCAATTGTCCTATTGAAAATGAGAATCGAGTCCACTAGGAGTGGATCAAACTCATAACTAGAGAAAATCCATGGATAAAATAAATATCCACTCACGGGAGAGATTCTTGCTAGAACTGTAGATGGAAATACCCAAACTGAAGTTTCACAGGGGATAAAATAAATATCCACTTCCACGGGGAAACTTTGGTAAAATAGTTGTTGAATATGTTGGAGTCGAAGCCTTAATAAACATCTGCTTTGCTGGGGAAGGCCGACGTTGTAAAAGATCCACTGAGGAGTAAAGCACGTCGACTTCACCGAGAAAGTGAAGTTAAGAAGATCCACTGAGGATTAAGATACCATGCACTTCACTGGGGAAGTGAAGTTAAGCAAATCACTGGGAATTCTTGCATCGAAAAGCTGGAGAATTCTTGTATCGAGAAGATTCGTCGGAGAATGTCATGACCACCAGAATTAAAATTCACTGGGGACATGAAGAATGTTGAAAATTTGTATTGAAGACTGCGTGGTAGTCGCCATTTGAATAATAGTTTGTTGTGAGTGGATAAGATAATCTTCATTTCTCATATGCCCCAAGTCATATGGTTATGAGAAGAAGTCATTCCAAGAGGATTTTACATAAAACATGGCGTCCCATGGTTTTCAAATTCTCTAGAGAGATTCGCCGAATCTCGACGTAACTGGCCTTGATTGGCGGTATTATGGCTGAGACTTCAAAAATAGCTCTCTAGATGAAGTTGAATTTGCACAGAATAACCACTTGGAAATAACCTGCCGCAGGTCAGCAGAGTCTTCAAGTTCCAATATAACAAACTTATTATTGATGCTCATGTGTAATCTTTCTATGATATCAAACAAAGTTAGCAAGTCAGAAATGTTAATTTTGAAACTGTTAATGCAACACACATGTTTGTCTTGAAGTTTTTGAAAAGAGATATCACGATAACTTGTGACCGAAATCACTAGTTAGGATATGAATTTATTTTATAAAGCCAATACCAAATTTGAGTATAGCTCACAGGAGTCAGGAAACGATATATCATCGAGTATGTTTTCAAACTAAACCTTACTTCAATTAGGACTTTGAAAGGTTGTATCGGTTTAGTTTACGATTTGTAAAACAAAGGAATAAAGGTCAAAGTATATTTGTACCCACCCATTTTGAGAGTTGTTCAGTTCTTTTTGAAAGGCTAAAGCATTCAATCAAGCTGAATGAAAATTGCCCCAGGTTGAAAATAAGGTTGAAAAATGGTTACAGAGGAATTAACCGCTTTATGTCTAGTTTTTAGGAGGTTTGAAACAATGCCTTACATCATCAGTAGGGTTTTATTCAAAAGCATACATCAAGAGATCTTGCGTTTTATTTCATCATCCTCCTTCCAATTCTTCACCAAAGTGAGAAAGATTGGGTAAAGTTGGCATTATAAATTACGAAAAACATTTTACGAATGAAACGAATGGATTTCTTCAAGACAAACACTTATTGCACTACTTATTCAAAATAACATGTTCTTACATGCCAATTATGCTTCTAATCAAAGAAACAGAAATACATATAAGCAACCACAATAAACAGCTGATGAACCCTTCTCAGTATTTTCTGAAGTTTTCGCTTATATCAGCGTAATGGTATTCCATTCATGACCGTGTTTCCTCCTTTGAAAGTCAGCACTTCGTTATCTATCATTTCTTGAACTTTCTCTTGAAAAATTTTGCACTCTTCAATCAAATGCCCCAACACTCCATCATGAAATTCACAGCTGGCGTTTGAGTTGAACCACGGTGGGTGAGACTTCGTGGTTCTAGTCTTTCTGGGTGTCATCACCGAGTTTCTAGCAAAATAAAACCATAGCTGACTGTAAGCCATTGGGATAAGATCAAACCAGCGAGTTTTTTCTTTCGGAATACTCAAAGGTATCTTCTGACTCTGACACTGTCTTTAAACTCGTCGATTCTGATGTCGATCTGGAGAAGTTAATCTTTGTTTATGAGGTAATCGCTGTTTGCGCTGAGCAGACGCTACATACTGATGTTGAGGATGAGGTACTGGAATTGGATTTGGCATGTTTTGAGAGGAATCCCAAATTGCGTTAACATCAACACTTCCTTCCTCTAGGGAATCACTGACTGAATCTTCATTAGCTTGGCTATTCAAGCCATCTTGAATTCTTCCACTTTTGAGTGCATTCTCGATGTTTACTCCGGCTTCTACAATTTTGGAGAAATCTAATGGCACCACGCCTACCATCCTATCATAATAAGAGTCTGACAGTGTTCTTAGAAACATCTTGCTTAATTCTTTCTCTTGCAATGGAGGATGAACCTGGGCTGCCAACTCTTTCCATCGTTGCACGTATTCCCTGAAAGATTCATTGTCATTCTTACTCAGGTTCATCAATTGATCACTGTCTGGAGCCACGTCCAAATTATAATTATACTGTTTCACGAAAGCATTAGCTAAATTTCTTCAAGATTGAATGTGATTCCTTTGTAGCTTCATGTACCATATCAAGGATTCCCCACTCAAACTTTCTTGAAAGCAGTGAATCATCAGTTTATCGTTGCCAACGTGAGCAGTCATCTTCCAACAAAACATCGTCAAATGGCATCTTGGACAACTAGTACCCTTGTATACTTCAAAGGCAGGCATCTTGAACTTTGGAGGAATGATTACACCTGGAACTAAACATAGGTCATGAGCATCAAGACCAGATGCATCAGCTTCCTTCATCATCTTCAACTACTCTTCGATATCACGAAATCATTTCTCAATTGCTAAAAATCTGGGATCGTCCATCTTCGTCTTAGCATGAACATTCTGAGGATTCGGTACACACTATGGAAACTGAGAATATCTTTCCTCCGCTTGATTAACCAAGTTATCTTGCATAGGCTGAGGTTGCGTAGGAACATCCACTTGTTGAACATTGTCATCAGAAGGAAGGTCAAATAACGGATTAGTCACTACTCTGAAACCAGTCAAGGGATCCATATCCTTCGTTATCTTACTATCCTTTAGTAATACTTCGAGCTTGGTCAGATGGTCGAGATGTCAGCTGGCAGACAAAGACAGAAGACTGGATAAGCCACAGAAGAGGAGAGACACATGTCTATGCAAAATGCTAAATGAAGGATGCTAATGCGAGAATGCATAATGTAGAAAATGAAAGGTTTCATGGGACTCGAGTATTTATTAACTTTACAAAGTATCATAGAAAATTCATTTATTTATTTTTGATATCGGATTACGTAGAAACATTCTTATAAGAGTCCTGACATAATAGCTAAATAAAAGCTAAAAAGCCCTAAGGAAGTCCTTCATCGTGCTTGTTGATTTGTTCTTCCACTTGGATCTTCTTGAAGATAAGTTGTCCATGATCAACTTCTAAGGAGTAATGTGATAGAGGAAAATAGATTCTCTATCTCTTGTTGGAAAATAAGGAAGGAAGCCCTTGTTTACTTGGATCTTCAATATTGATGAAAGTCCTTTGAACTTTTATTGATCTTCAATGATAAGGGAAGCCTCTTGTATTTGTCTTTTGAGTTTTCTTGATTCTTCAATTAGTGCCCTTGACTTCCTTAGGTCATCCAAGTTAGGACTCTTAAAAGAATATTTCAAAATATTTTCTTTTGTAATCCTTATTGGTTTCTGTAATGTTTATAAATAAACTTGGGATTCCATGAAACCAATGCAATATGATGCTTTATAAATGCAACAAACACAGATAAGCACATAGATGCACAAAGGTAAACAAACAAAGGGGACCCTAAGTTTGCAATGAGCATGGAGCCAAAGGGTATACCCATTCCCAAAGGATGTGGACTAAAGGGGGATAGTACCTACAGAACAAGGTTCTAAAGGGTGCCCAAAATCATTAGTCCATCTTTCGGATATTATCAATTTCCCGACTGACTCGGTGGTTAATAATATTCTCAAGAGAACTTCTTTTGAGTGTAGCATCGCGTAGCACTATTTCGGGACTACTCCCTCATAGTCTCGCACTACGTCCTAATAAAGGCCAAAGTGGGGTTAAAGGTAACTACGGTCCTCAATATCATGGACTTCAATCAAAAATAGTAAAAGTTTTCACGACTATACTCATTCAACCGAACTATTTTAGAAAGGGTCTCAACTGAGCGGTGATTCTCGAGTCAACTTGGTCGGGACTCACTCCCTATAAGCCTCGTTGAATATATCACCATCCTATCTTAAGTTCACTCAAGTCCGAGTGTAGGATTTTGTCTCACCACTCAAGGATCACCCACAAGAGCAATAGAGTACAAATAAATGGATAATCATATAAACAAGCAAAAAACAAGTTAGGGAAACCCACTGAAGGGTCCCCAGTGAAGTCGCCATTTCTGTCGCGGTGAAATTTGGATACCAAGCTATTGATTAACTTGAATCTAACTCATTTGCAACCGAACTTTGATTTTTCCAAAGGAAGGGAAAAAGATCGAAATACCCACAATGCAATGCAAATGCAAAGGTTAGAGAGTTTTAGGTTAGGGGGTTGGTTAAACTTAGGGAAGGTTCTAGCATCCTAAGTTTCTGTAGTACTCTACAGGAACCTCTTGTTTTATGTTGTTTTATTGCTAAGGTTTATCTGCTTAAGGATGAAAGACCTAGGGGTTTATTTCTAAGTATACTCGATAAGATATCGCATCTTATGCCTACATATCCTTACGAGAGTGGAATCAGAGTATCTGTAGTTCCCCTAAAGGGTTTGAGGAGTTCTTTGACTATGGTCAAAGTTCCTACGAGATTAGGGTAGGTGATTGATTAATTTTAGGAGAAAATATGAGTTGTCATTTTAAGGGAGATTACTTGATTTAACCACCACAACTTTGTAGGAAAATAGTCTTTGCATCGTCTTAAGAGAAGGGCTCAAGTATTCAGATTGTCAACAAGTACGCCTCTATCTCTCCTAAGGAAAATTCCGTACATATTGATTGAATTGTTATGGGGTAGGAGTTTTATCTCGCTTAAGATGATTAACATCTTATTCTCTAATGTGTTTGAATGGTTTGAATTGAGTTGTTTGAATGTTTTATCTATGTTGTAAAATAAAAGACAAAGGTCCTTCCTATGGGGTAGGATCTATCTTAAATGATCGACTTGAATGGATCAAGGATCATGGGGGAATATGATGCAAATGATATGCGTACGCGCAAGTTTTACGTTACGCGCAAGTTCTTCCTTTGGACGTAATGCAGTGCAATAATATAAATGCGGTGATGATAAATTGCGTAAAATATAAATCCATACACAAACGCATGAAAGCGCTAAGTGAGTGCAAGTGGGGTGCATGAACGGAGAGAGGCGTAAGCGTGCACGATTGGATTAAGTTAGGAGGAGATTGATTTATTTTAGTTGAATCATTTTTAAGGGAGATTGATATTAGGAGAAGTTATATTAGTTCATTTGAATTGATTTGTAAGAAAAATATATTGTATTATTTTTGGTGAAATTTTTTTTACGAAAAGTGTTGAACTAGGGGTGAATTAATTTTAGTGAAAGTCTTCATTTTAGATTTAACATAATAATTAGATTTCTAAATAGAAAAAGATTTTAATTACTATAAATTTGAGAAAAAAGTTTAATAAAAGATATAAATTAATAAAAAAGGAGTGTCTATTTTTATTTATTAAAAAAAAAGGTTTATTAGATTAAATAAAAGCCATTATTGTAGATTAATTTGATAAAGGTTAGATTACTTAAGAAAAGGTTTCTACTAAAAAAAAATTAGTTGTTAATAAATAGATTTTATTAAATTAAAAAGTGTTTTTCTTAATTACTATGATTACGGTTAAATGGGGTTAACAGTTAAAAAAACAGGATTAAGGGAATTAAGAGTTAAGTGAGCGGAGGATACGGTGTGACGCGGGTATAAGGCTTACGGTGGGTGTGCAAACGTGAGGATCGTCAGATAGGATCCGTTGGAGATCTGATGGCTTGTGTGTGAGGGTGTATCATAGTGTCTGTGGGTGCGCTATATGTGATTATTACAATACAAACAAACAAAAAACGAAATTGAAAACCCTAGGATCCCCAAATCGATTTCCAACATTTCCTCTGTTCTGCGTCTTCTTCATCTCCGCGATCTCGATCTCTCTCGTCTTCTTTCTCCTACCGTCTTTCTCCGCTTCTTTCCTTGATTCTTCGCTCTCAATCGCGCCTCCATCTTCTTCTCTATTCTTTCCATTTGCCCGATCCTGTAAAACAAACAACCAGAAAACAGCCAAATAATGTTAGAAGAAAAAATGCTCACGGTTTGCAATGTTTTGGCGGAATTCCGGCGATGTGGAAATGGCGAGGATTTGCGGGTGGAGACTGGTTGGAGTTCACGGCAGCGAAAGCGTGAGGGTTTGCTTTGGTTTCTCCGGCGGCGGTTGATTGAGATTTCCGGCGATAGGCTTGCGAAGGGGATTCCGGTGGTTTCACGGTGGAATTTAAAAGATAAGTTCTCTCTTTACAATTTAGGCTTTGAATGGATTTTTCTGCTTCTGTTAGGGTTTCAATTTGGGGACTTTTGGGGAATTCTTGGATTCATCAAATTGCTGTGGACTTATGGTGGTTTCTGATTTCTGTCCCTCTTCGCTGCCTCGTGAGGTCTCTTTTATAGGCTTCAATGAATTAAAATTTGCATTTCTGAATTAACGTATGATAAACTCCTTTCCATTCTTGCATCAACATGTCTGAGTGTTTTTTGAAAGAAATAGAAGCTGTGATTTTCTTCTTTAACATGCTTAAATTGTTGCCATTCCTGATGATTTCTAATGATGAATAAATGATGATGACAATTTGGTTTCCTTTTTGAGTTGATTGTGTTTGTGGTCTTTCCCCTTTGAGACAGAACATGTTTTAATCACGTTGATTCCTTTCCCTTTTTTTTAACTCAACAAGTTTAGCCAACAGGGATCACAATTGATATTGATTTGATGATTTGTGATTGAGTGTAGGTGGCATTGATTTGTAATCTGATCGTATTGATTGCTGGAGAATCTTGACGAGATGAATGACTTGCTCCGTTGTCGGTTTGTTCACCTCAACCTCTTTCCCATTATGCAGAAAAAACGCAGAACTCCACGTGCCTTACACCTTACCCTACCATTTATGCAGGAGTCTTAATCATTGAGGCAAGTTTCCTCTTCAAGGCTTTAGGATTCACTGCTTGCATTCTTGTTGCATAGTTTTATTACTGCAATATTAATTTTAATAAATCTGTTGGCAGGTTTGGAACGTGAGTTTGGAAAGAAAGGCATGAAGATTTGTCGTATGGCCTTAACTAAAAATCACATGATTTGGTGGTAGCCAGGTGTGCTGGGGAGGACTTTATTCTGATGTTGCCGGTAACTCAATCTCATCTCGCTCATGTATACTATTGTATAATTGCTTTATTGTCCTTCTCAAAGGTAATCGACAACCTCCTTCTTTTTCTACCACTTATTTAACATTACAGATACTTCCCGCAATTCTCATGGTTTTATTTCAAACAGGTTGTAGATACCGACGATGGGGCGTAAGCTGCGGCTCTGCCGCTGAAGTCAGAACACATACCTTTGTTGCCAAAAACAGACAAATTGTTGCACGAGTTTTAAGTTCATTCACCTCTGGTGACTATGCTGAAGATTTTCTAATCTTACTTGGGGTTGTCTTGATGGGTAAGAAGCATATCCTATTATGAGGATTAAACTTGATCGATGAATCCAAATATTCTGCAAATAATTTGTTCACTCCTATGCAGTGGCGAGATTGTCGGGCACGCTTTGGTTTTGAAGAAGTACTTGCAATTTAATCATCTCTACGATCTTCTAATATGTTAAGCCCTACCATTCTCTTTCTGCCTCTAGAAAAAAAAACTGTCATCATCTGTTGATTTTGATAAATCTCTAAGAGGATGCGTTGGATTTCAACTTGCTTTGCATCTGTGACAAGGAGCAGACTTCTGGTTTGCTAGACATCCGTGGCGAAACCGCCAGAGTATGTGGGTCTGTTCCGGATGTTCATTCAAGATTGTGAAAGTGAAACACCGGTAAGTCCCTTCTCATACTCTCCCATGCACTGGTTCCATTTGAGTGTTCATTACCGAGCGTAGATTGAATTTGATTTTATCCTCAATGTTATTGTAGGTTTGTGCTTTGACAGGTTTTGGTTCGCAGTCCATGTCGAGATCGAATCCGGAAGACAAATGCGTAACAAAAGGAAATGGTTATTGCATCCGGTTACATCATATTGGGACGCCTTCAACACCAATGGTTCATTAGGTGGAGAATACTCTGAGCTTAACATAAGGTCTTTCCAGAAGCAGCTTTCTAAAAAAAACTCAAGAATTCGTATCCTTTGAATTGCAATAACTCTAACTGTCTTCTCTTTATATTCTGCAGATCTTTCTTGACCATGATCATACAACCTTTTCTCTGTAGCATTTGGAGCACTTGATTTTTCAGTTCATTAAAACTATGATAATTTGAATCAAGAACACTGAGGATTTTTGTTGCTCCCTCTGCATGAACTGATACAAAGAAAATCCTCTCCGGCTTCTCAGAGGTTGATGGTAAGTAGACTAGCGTGTATTCTTTAGCGTCATCGAGAGCATACGACCCCAGAACTCACTCTCCAGGTACCTCCAGAACAAGACGATGAGGAAGGTAGGGCTCGTCCCAGGTGTAAGGGATAGAAACATATGAGTGAATGAATGAGTCAAAAATTCCACACCTCTGCTGATATATTCGCAATATCTCTTTTGAGAAGTTGTCAATTCTGTTATGGCATATATCATGTATCATCATCAGACAATAGAATCAAGTTGCTCCCTGAAGTTGTTCTTGGAATGGGGAAGAAGTTGTAAGGCGTTTTAAGTCTAACATGAAGCTTGGACAACTTGGAGTGAAGACCAATTGAGCTTGAAATGGAGTTTCGAAACCTATTGTTTATTTTCTTGAGCCCTGTATGACTTTGAAAAAAAATATAGAACGGCTTGTAACTCTTAATTCACTGAGTTGTTTAATTAAAGATCATGATTTGGTCCATGAATTAGATCATGATATGCTATTGCTACCGTTGTACATCATGGCTTGAGTTTATGGCTTTTGTAAAGAAAACTTGAACACAACTCCAATGTTTTCGCGTTTTCATATGTCAATCACTTGAGACGACTTACGTTGCTCCAACTAATTCCAACTCCCGGCTAAAGCACTCCAAACATGGCTTTGCAAAATAACCCACACACATGTCTTAAAATAAAAATATCTACGTAAGATTTTGATAGGATTCTAAGGTAGCACACAATTATCTTTATTGCCCACGTCTTGAGATCTTGTTTGAAGTAATGTTGATTGCGGCTTGTGAAATTTGAAGCAAACCATAAGACTTGGAATCATCCTTAAAACCGATTCACGTTCAACTTGTACAATGCGACCTTTCAATTCTTCCGCCTTCATGCTTTGAATCCTGGGATTTATTCTTAAAAGAGTGCATCCTGAATGAGTAATTACTTGTTCATTGGTAAACCTTAAGAACTTGACTTTAGCGAGATATGGTCCACTCTGTCAAAATCCCGACTGCGAGGATCCATGCCTGACATTACTGCATCTGCACACATTTGTTAGTCGTAGTAAGCGTACATACAAAAGTATAATAGGACAGGCAAGAGAAAAACAAGAAGGTGGAATCTTAAGGTCAAAAATTAGGGTGCGACACAACCAACCGATCAAAGTATTTTACCCATCCTTAAAAGTTAACTGTTGAACAAAGATCAAGCCCATTTTTCACCATACAGTCAAAATCCATGATAAACTCACAGAGTACCTCTAGTTTGTTCACTGGTGTGAGAAGTGTGTGTTTTGGTTCTTTGTACGCTTCATTACCCATTTGCGATGAAGACGACCCAACCATTATAGAAACCAAGTGTTGATGTGATGAAGATGAGGTAGCAATTGAAGAAGAACTTTTGAGATGACTGGAGATTCTTTTAATTTTTGATTTGAAAATAAAGTGAAGAAGGGCAAAATGCATAAGGTATGTGGGATAATGAAAGTGTGAAATGTGTTACAGCGTGGAATACGTATTAGGGCACAAAGAGAAACGTAAATAAATAAAAATAATGATTTAACGCATTAAATGTGATTTAACAAAGTGGGGGAAAAAAGAGAATTTCAATGATTCAAACAGTACCTGAAACGACGCCTCAGCTTTGTGTACACTCAATCGTTTACAAAATTTAAATTAGAAGTGACACGTGTTTGATGTGGTGTGCCTCTAAAGCTATTTTAGGAAATGAATCGTTAACTAACGCTCAGATTCTCTGAAGCTTGTTAACTCAAATTTTCACAAAAATAAAGTAACTTAAAAAAATTCAGATGCAATACTTTAGAGTATAGACTTCAAACACTTCTCATCTGAATAAATTTAATTCTGAATAAAGATTGTATTCTGGACAAAAGTCCATACTAATATTTTTCAGAATAAATTTAAATCTATCTTCAGAGAGAGGTTTTGTAAAAATATCAGCCCATTGATGGTCTGTATTAACAAAATTTAAACTTAATATCCCTTTCTGAATATAGTCTCTGATGAAGTGGTGTTTAATCTCTATATGTTTTACCTTTGAATGTAAAATAGAATTTTTAGAAAGATAAATTGCAGAAGTATTGTCATAGAATATAGGAATATTACTCTCATGTATTTGGTAGTCCTCCAGCTGACTCTTCATCCAGAGCATTTGGGTACTGCAACCAGCAGCAACAATATATTCTGCCTCTGTAGTTGAGAGTGCTATAGTGGGTTGCTTCTTGCTGCAGCATGAGATCAGATTGCCTCCTAGAAACTGACAGCTTCCAGAGGTGCTTTTGCGTTCAACTCTATCTTCAGCAAAATCAGCGTCACAGAAGCCTACTAATTTATATTCATCAGATCTTCTGTAACACAGACTCACATTAGTTGTACCTTTCAAATACCTCAGAATTCTCTTAGCAGCAGTTAAGTGAGATTCTCTAGGATCTGATTGGAACCTAGCACATAAACATACACTGAAGAGAATGTCAGGCCTAGAAGCAGTCAAATATAGAAGAGAGCCAATCATACCTCTGTACAGCTTCTGATCTACCTTTTTACTTACCTCTTCTTTTCCCAGAGTGCAAGTTGGATGCATGGGAGTCTTAGCTGGCTTACTCTCTGTCAGATTAAACTTCTTCAAAAGCTCTTTCACATACTTCGTCTGATGTATGTAGGTGCCTTCTGGAGTCTGATTAATTTGAATACCCAGAAAGAATCTTAGCTCTCCCATCATGCTCATTTCAAACTCTGCCTGCATAGACTTAGCAAACTCCTTCCCAAGTGAAATATTTGTGGTTCTAAAAATAATATCATCAACATAAATTTGACAGATTAAGATATATTTCTTAATTGATTTAAGAAAAAGAGTGATATCAACCTTTCCTCTGATAAAATTATTTTCCAGAAGAAAATTACTCATCCTTTCATACCAAGCTCTGGGAGCTTGTTTTAGGCCATAGAGTGATTTTTTTAACTTAAAAACATGCTCTAGAAATTTTTCATTTTCAAATCCAGGAGGTTGATGAACATATACTTCTTCTTCTATTAAACCATTTAAGAAAGCACTTTTAACATCCATCTGATACAGAGTGATGTTATTCTGTGCAGCAAAAGAAATTAGCAATCGTATGGATTCTAACCTTGCCATAGGAGCATATGTCTCTGTGTAGTCAATACCTTTTTGCTGACTGTAGCCTTGAGCAACAAGTCTAGCTTTATTTCTGATGACTTCTCCTTGCTCATTTAAATTATTTCTATAGACCCATTTTGTTCCAATAATGTTGAATCCTCTTGGTCTTGGAACCAGATCCCATACATCATTTCTTGTGAATTGATTCAGCTCCTCTTGCATAACAAGTATCCAATCGTTGTCTTGCAGAGATTCATCCACAGAGGTAGGTTTAATAATTGACACCAGACTAAACAATGATGTCCCAGAGGATTTGAGGAAGGATCTTGTTCTTATGGGATCATCCTTCTTTCCAATAATCATCTCCCCTAGATGAGAAGATTTGATTCTGGAGGATCCTTTCAGAGTTGGTTCTTCAGAAATAGTTAAGTTGTCCAGATGAACAACTAATGGAGTGGCATCTGGAGTTGCTTTTGATTCTTTAGCTTGAACTTTGTTTGCCTCTAATTCTTCAGAGTCTGTGAGAAGAACTTCTCGATCTGCAGAAATTTCATACTGCTTTAGATTTTGATTGCCAAGCTTATCATCAAATCTGACATGAATTGATTCTTCCACAATCACTGATGACAATCCCATACTTCTTGCCTCTGATGGATGCAGTTTTCACTGGTCCAAACAAATCAATGTGCAGAAGCTCTAATGGTCTAGAAGTAGAAACAACATTCTTTGGTTTGAAAGTGGATTTTGAAAATTTGCCTTTCTGACATGCTTCACAAAGAGCATTTGAGTTGAACTTCAACTTACGAAGTCCTCTAACCAGATTGAGCTTGTTAATGTGAGATATACATCTCATGCTAACATGTCCCAATCTTTTATGCCAGGCCCATTGCTCATCATTAACAGACATAAGACATTTAACATTTTGACTTTTCAATTCTGAAAGTTTTATTTTATAAATGTTTTTCTTTCTTTTACCATTAAAGAGGATTGACCCATCTTTATGACTAACAGCTTTGCAACATTTTTTATTAAAGATAATATCATAACCATTGTCACTTAATTGACTTATGGACAACAAGTTATGAGTTAATCCTTCTACAAGCAGAACATTTGAGATAGAAGGGAGGTTACCATTACCAACTGTTCCAGAGCCAATGATCTTGCCCTTTTGGTTTCCTCCAAACTTCACGTCTCCACCAGATCTAAGTTCCAGACTTTGGAACATAGACCTTCTTCCCATCATGTGTCGTGAGCATCCAGAGTCCAAATACCAGGACAGGTGTCTCAACCTTGCTGCTAAGGACATCTGCAACATAAATTATTTTATCCTTAGGTACCCATATCTTTTTGGGTCCTCTAGGGTTAGTTGTTCTAAAGTTCTGCCTGAACTTCTGTCCATTAAAAGCAGTTGTGTTCTGACGCAGCTTAGGTTTATTAAAAATTATGGTGTTCTGATCTGAACGTGTGTACTTTATGTCATGTGAGTGACCAAATTTAAAATGAGAATACAGAGGAGTATAATTGATAATTAACTCATCAACAGGTTTTGGATTTGATTCCTTCCCAGAAAATGATTCATATCCAATCCCTTTTCTGTTGTTCCTGCTTACACCATAGATCATAGAAGCCATTTTGCTTCTGTCTATGCTTCCGGACAGGAACCTTTGAAAACTATGGTCATACTCTTTTAAAATATTTTTAGAGCTAGACGTAGTATCTATTTCAGATTTTCGTTGAGCTTTTTCCAATTCAATTTTAATTTGAAAATTATTTTCTTTCAGCTCAGGAATTTCTGATTTCAGCTGACCAGTCTCAGATGCAAGATTGCTTTGTAGCTTCTTGTATTTGAGTATGATTTTACTATAGTTTTCACATATTTCAGATAAGCTTTCAATTAACTCAGCTCTGGTGAGATCAGCAAATACCTCTTCTGAATCTAATTCTGATCCAGATTCAGATGATTCTTCATGCTCCTCTATGTCATCCATTAGTGCAACGTTTGCACATTCCTCTTCAGACTCTGATGAGGCTTCAGAAGAATCTGAGTCATCCCAAGTAGCCATCAGGACTTTCTTTTTCTTCTCAAACTTCTTCTTGGGTTTATCCTTTTGAAGTTTGGGACAATCATTCTTGTAGTGTCCTGGCTCTTTGCATTCATAGCACACTACTTCCTTTTTGCTAGATCTTCTGTGACCAGAGGATTCTCCACGGTGTTCCGGTCTTTTAAATTTTCTGAACTTCTTTTACTTGTGCTTCCAGAGTTGATTTATTCTTCTGGATAGTAAAGATAGTCCGTCTTCATCTGATGAAGAATCTCCAGAGCTTTCTTCTAGTACCTGAAAAGCTTTAGTTTTAGATTTTTTAGATTTTAAAGCTATGGACTTACCTTTCTTCTGAGGATCATCTTCTTCAAGCTCTATCTCATGGCTTCTTAAAGAACTGATGAGTTCCTCCAGAGTGATTTTGTTCAGATCTTTTGAGAGCTTTAACATTGTGACCATAGGTCTCCACCTCTTTGGTAAACTTCTGACAATCTTCTTTACATGATCAGAAGTGGAGTAGCCTTTGTCAAGAACCTTCAATCCAGCAGTCAGAATCTGGAATCTAGAAAACATGGTTTCCACAGATTCATCTTCCTCCATCTTGAAGGTTTCATACTTTTGAATCAGCGCTAGAGCCTTTGTTTCTTTCACCTACGTGTTTCCCTCATGCGTCATCTTCAAGGACTCAAACATGTCATGCGCTGTATCTCTATTGGTGATTTTCTCATATTCAGTATGAGATATAGCGTTCAGCAGAATTGTCCTTTCCTTGTGGTGTTTCCTGAAGTCTTTCTTTTGTTGATTAGTCATTGATTTTCTATCAATCTTTTTACCTTCACCATTAGTGGGGTGAGTGTATCCATCAATGACTATATCCCAGAGATCAACATCATAGACAAGAAAGAAGATTTCGATTCTGTCCTTCTAGTAATCGAATTTTTCTCCATCAAACATTAGAGGCTTTGTGCTGATTCTGTCTTTCTTTTCATATTTGTTGTTCAACCCAACATTAGTGTTGTTTGAAGATTCAGTCATAGTAAATCAAAGAGTTTTCCAACCGAATCTTTTCTCTGCCACTGTTAAGTGATAGCACTCAGAACTGTGCTCTGATACCAACTGAAGGAACGAAAACACTGAGAAGCGGGGGTTGAATAAGGGTTTTCAACAATAAATAAGGTAATAAAAATAACAGGTATTTTTATACTGGTTCGTTTGAACTCAAACTACTCCACTCCACCCGGCCAAGGTGATTTCGCCTCTTTCAAAAGATGACTTAATCCAATAATTAAAACTGATTACAATCTTTTCACTCAGACAAACTTGTCTTAGTCTTCTCAAGAATACTGACCACAACTTGGTCTCTCAAGGATCTCTTACAAAGTAATACAATAAAGCGTGTTTAAGTGCTTCTTAGAAAAGCTTCTTCACAACAGTGATTTTACACAAAATGAAGAACAATGAAACTTTTTATTTGTTGAATAATAATGTTGTGTTTTATATCTTATATTATATTGTTGTCTTTGAAATGCCGATGAAGACTTATTTAAATACTTCACACCCATTTCTCAAATAGCGTGAAACTTTCCAAAAGAGGAATGTTCAGAGATATCTTTTGTTCTAACATTCTGTCCCATACGCAAAAGAGGAATAGTGTCGTTGGATACTATTTCTTTCCAGAAAAGGAATGTTCAGAGATATTCCTTTTTGTTCTGAAATCATATCCTATACACAAAAGAGGAATAGTACCGTTGGATGTAGACAATGATTTTGGCAACGAATCTTGCTTGATCGGCATCTTTTTAAATGAATGAATATGGAAATATTTCCTGCATCAGATCCTCTGATGATGTTCCATTTTCTTCTTATCAGAGTGACTTTCTTTCAGAGTTCTGTTTTCTTCTTATCAGAGTAACTTTCTTTTAGAGTTCTGCAGCTTAGTGCTAGCGTGATTGTTTTAACAGACTGTTCATCCAGATGAGCGCTTTAGATCAGAGCAGATCTTCGCTCTTACGTGTTACCCAAATGTATCACTTTGTTACTAATGTTTCAGAGCCTTACGTGTTGATTCTCTGAGCCTCTGCAGTTGCAGCGTTGAGTTTAGTACGATCAGAGTTTTCTGAATCTTCGCTTTATACTCTACGCTCAGAGTCTTCTGTAGCTTCGCTTTTTACCAAATGCTCAGAGTCTTCTGTAGCTTTGCTTTTTACCAAACGCTCAGAGTCTTCTGCGTGTTGTAGCTTAACGTTCAGAGGAATATTTATTATGTTATCTGAAACAAAAACACTTGAACAAAATTAGAGTATATATTTTCTTCATACAAAATTTCATTATTGTTATCATCAAAACATTGAGATATATTAAGAACCAATCTGTGTTCTAATAGTATATACTTGTTGTACTTTACTTGGGGTATCATTGCCGTGAGATAAGTCCTACACCCGGACTTGAGTGAACTTATTATAGAAAGGTGATATATTCGACGAGGCTTATAGGGAGTTGAATCCTGACCAAGTTGACTTGAGAATCACCGCTCAATTGAGGACCTCTTGAAAAGTAGCACTGTTTAACGAGTTAATCGTGAAAACATTCACTATTTTCGATTGGAGTCTGTGATACTGGGGACCGTAGTTACCTTAACCCCACTTTGGCATTATCTAGGACGTAGTGCGAGGACTATGAGGGAGTATTCCTAAAATAGTTGCTACGCAATACTACACTCAAAAGAGGTTCTCTTCAGAATATTATTAACCACCAAGTCAGTTCGGAAATTGATAATATCCGAAAGATGGACTGATGAATTTGGGCACCTCTTTAGAACCCTTGTTCTGTAGGTACAATTAACCCATAGTACTTACCTTTCGAGATGGGTAGACCTTGGCTCCGCTCATGTTCCTCTAACCTAGGACCTTTGTTTTCTTTGTGTGATTGTGCATTGCATCCAACATCATATCATTCTTGGTTTCAAGGAATTCATCTGTCCTTTGCAAATTCAAAAAAAAAATCTTGAATATTGAAATCTAAAACTTGTCCAGCTTTTCCTAGAAAATATTTACAAATTGACCATTGAAATCCGTGAAACCTTTGCATTGCATCAGCATCCTGTCTTTGCATTGCATTTCTACCTCCGGTTTCTCATTCTCGGTTCTCTCGCCTTCCAGTTCTGTCACCCTGGGTCCTCCCCATCAGTATAACACTAGAGCCCGAGCTCAGAAAAGGATGGAAGAGAATATTCAAGAGATTGATCGTATTAGCAATGAACTCGAAGATCTTCGAGGAAGTGAGGGGCAGATTATGGAGATGCTACAAGTTATAAATACAAAGATGGATACTCAACCCACTGTTGTCTCTGAGATTACCGATACTATTGTGGGTCCTCATCAGCTGTTACCATTGCGAATGTACCTCCTTATGGTCTTCAACCCGGTTTGGTGCCTCCTTCTATTGCTCAACCAGTTCAACAAGTTATTCCTCCAAAGTTCAAAGCTCCGAGCTTCGACTGTCATAAAAGAGCTACACGCCCGAGGAATCGCTTGATCAGGTATCACCGTAAAATGGTTATTCATCAACTTTGGCAACATCAAAAGAATTATGTTCAACCTCAAGGTTATCTGATTCAGTATGCTCAACAACCTTGTGTGGCTATTGTTACGCCTTTTTTTAATCAACAAGCAGCTACTTATCAACATATGCAATCGACTCCTGTTTATCAGCCTCCGGTCTACCAAGCACCTCCTAATTACCAACAAGCGCCCAATGCTCCTACTTATCAACAATCGAAGATTCAGGCACCTCGTCAGAATGGTCCGAATAGGAGACAATATAAGCCATGTCCTCTGATTCCGATGACTTTTACTAAGTTGTACCCTTCATTAGTGCAACAAGGTCTGATTACCACTAGAGCTTTGGGTCCACCTCCTAATCCTTTACCTGCCAATTACAACGCCACCGCTCATTGTTTATTTCATGAGGGTGCGCCTGACCATGACCTCGAAAGTTTCTACGCTCTCAAGAACATTGTCAGAAACTTGATGAAAAGAAGATTTTGTCTTTCGATGATCCTCGGTCGAAGATCAGGACTCCTCTCAGGGTTTTCTATTTTCCCATATCAAATTCTGCAAAGCCAGTTCTCAACATATCTAAGCCAATTACTCCTACAGTGAATCAACCGAAGCCGGTAATTATTCTGAAGCCTAGTCCATTTCATTGTAGTGATCTTCAAGATGATGTGACCATGAATGACAAAGAATCTGGTAAGATCACCCCGAAGGAAGATTTGAAGACTGACAATGAGGATGTGACAGATATAGCTGGGGCAAGCAAGATGACTCGCAGTGGTCGTAATCATACTCATTGTTTCAATGAGGCTCCGCCAGAGGAAACCTCTACTATTGTGCCGACCTTGAATATAAGGACTTCATAGATAGACTCATCAGATAGTTCATTTTGTTTATTTATATGTATTTTATTTCTTTGGTTGTAAAAGCATAATTAGAATGTACGAACTTGGTTTATTTTGAATAATTAATGCAATGAATATGTTTGTCTTGAATAAATCCATTTGTATTCACTCACAAAAATCATTTTTCATAACTTATAATGCAAACTTTACCCAATCTCTTGCTCTGATAGAGAATTGGGAGGAGGATGATGAACCAAAAACGTCAGGTCTCCTGTCGTATGCTTTTGAACGAAACCCTGCTGATGATGTAAGGCATTGTTTCAAATCCCAAACACTGGAGATACAAGGAAGATAATCCCTCTTTAACCCCTTTGAGCCTTAAAGTAGGAGTTTCTTTTTCCAAATAAAAAACCCTCAACTTTAACCTAGGGCAGGGTAGTTTTTCAGTTAAACTGATTGAGCGCTCAGACTCTCAAAAAGGAGGAGAGAACCTTCGAGAATCTATCCTTAACATATTAGGAAGTTAGAAGTCAATGACTATTTAAAGAATGGGGCAGCTACAAGCCTTCAAAAGAGTCACATGACTTGTGCAGAAAATGATGAATGAAAAAGAGTTCGCTAAGTCAAAACCTATAAAGCAGACTTGGGCAAAACCGGGGCACCCCGCTGGACCCTGAGGTCAAATTGAAAAGACTCCGTCTAGGCTAAAGCAAAAAAACAAAGGATTACAATAAAGAATCCCCAGTAAAGAACAAAGTTGTGTGATCAAACACCAAAAGAAAATAGGTGAGTGACTGTCGTGTCCATAGCCTTGATGAGTTCTCAACCATATCAAGTCCTATTGAGAGATGAGTGCTCATATACAGTTAACTGAATATAGGATTGGAGAACATCACGAAGAAGGGGTGGGTACAAATAAATTTGAGTCTTTATCCTTTGTTTCTTAAACCGTGAACCAAACCACGATACAACCTTTAAAAGACCTAATTGAAGTAGGATCTCTTTTGAAAGCATACTCAACGAGATAATGTTTCCTGACTCCTACGAGTTATGCTCAATTTAATGTTGGCTTTACAAATCAAATTCATATCCTAACTAGTGGTTTCAGTCACAAGTTATTGCGATATCCTTTTTTTCAAAAAAAAATCACTTCAAGACAAATACATATGTTGCATTGACAGTTTCAGGATTAGCATTTCATGCGTGTTGACTTTGCTCGATATCTTAGAAACTTACATATAGACACCAACAACAGAACTTGAAGATCCTACTGAACAGGGGCAGGAAGTTTCCAAATCGCTTATTGATGCAAAGGCGACTCTCTTAAGACCTACTTCTCGAAGGCTCAGTCATGACATTGTCGATCCGGACCAGTTACGTCAAGATTCGACAAATCTCTCAAAGAGTTTGAAAACAGCGGGGCATCTGGACTCCATTTTCTCTGTAAAATCCTCTTGAGATGACTCTTTTTCATAAAGCATATACTCTGAGGCATTATGTCTTTCAAAATGGCAACTACTACAAAGTCCATCAAGATCAAAACTAGCTTGTTTCACAACCTTCTTCATGCACCCGATGAATCTTGCTTTAGGAGGTCTTCATTCCCCAGTAAGTCTCATTGTTGCAGAAACAATTATGAACCATTGCCTCAGCACCAGTCCCCAACAAGACTATAAGTTGACAACACTTTGGACTGATTTGGTAATCTCCAGTGACTTTCAAGACTGCAGAGATCATACCAGTATCTTCTAAGTGATGCACATTTTATTTGAGGACCCACTCGCAGTGGAATCATCTTTTCCGCACTGAAGCTGCCATGCTTTCCTCAGGAAATGTTCCCCAGGAGATTTCCATATTTTTCCCAAGAAGTCCAGTTACCTTCCCTAGGGAAGCTGATGTACTTTCCCCAAGAAGTTGGTATAATTTTCCCAAGAAGTCGCTATGTTTTCTCCAAGAAGCATCCTAGCTCCACATCTTCCCCATGAAGCGGATATTTATTTTATCTCCGGAAGTCTCTAATCCTCAAATTTTCTTTGATCAGGATTCAAATTCACGATGGTCATCCCTCTAGTGAAGTCATGATATCTTATCCCCAAGGGGAATGTGGTTCTCCCCAGAGAATTTGGTTCCGCCATCAACTTTCCTATCTCTTAATAGATGTAATTTTGCAGAGGTCGCCGGGTACCCCCGTCGAGATGTTTATTTTATCTCCTGTTTCCTCCTATCGTCTGTTTTGTCAGCATATGCATCAACATAAGCATGAGCATTACATACTCATTGCATTTTCATACACATTGACCTACGCAACATCATCTACATGTTTGTTATCCTTGCCATCCTTTGTCGTTACCGCCGAGTAACTGGGTTTGTTCGTTCTCTCCAAGTAGATCGCCAACCTTAAGCATAAAATACCTATTATTTCCAATTTCTCCGCAGAGTTTAATCCTCGTGGATGATGGTTATTTCAGTTATCTTTCCGCGCTAGGATAAGATAATCCCCATGTGAGCTCATTCTCTCAACGGAGTCTTGGTTGTCAGATTCTTTCTAGCTCGATTCTAGATTGAACTTCGGTCCTGTTGGTTGCCGAACCTACCTAGACATGCATTTATTTTGCACTATCTTTCAGGAAGATCCTCTTACAATGCCTTTGCAGATATGCGACAGTTCTCGTACAAGAAGCTTATCATTACATTACATTCAATTGGTAAACGACAGTTCTCGTATGAGAAGCTTATCATTACATTACATTCCATTGGTATGCGACAGTTCTCATACAAGAAGCTTATCATTACATTACATTCAATCGGTAAACGACAGTTCTCGTACAAGAAGCTTATCATTACATTACAATCTTCATTACATTACAACAACAGTAAACGACAGTTCTCGTACAAGAAGCTTATCATTACATTACATTTTACAACCTTGCATTACATTTTACAACCTATCATTACATTTTACAACCTCGAAAAGCATTCTCATCCGAGAAGCTTATCATTTCTACTCTTGCAAATAAGCGGTAGTTCTCGCCGGAGAGGCTTATCCTATCTATATCATGACTAGCAGCAAGTGGCCATCTCCATTGAGAAGCTGGTTTCCATTGCTCTTTAATCTTGAAGTACGTGGAAGTTTATTTTACCCTTTAGTAAAAGAATAAACTGAATCATATTCAGGGCATCAGATCTTGAAGTATGGGGAAGTTTATTTTACCCTTTAGTAAAAGAAGAAACTGAATCATATTCAGGGCATCATACCTTGAAGTATGGGGAAGTTTATTTCACCCTTTAGTAAAAGAAGAAACTGAATCATATTCAGGGCATCAGATCTTGAAGTATGGGGAAGTTTATTTTACCCTTTAGTAAAAGAAGAAACTGAATCATATTCAGGGCATCAGATCTTGTAGTATGGGGAAGTTTATTTTACCCTTTAGTAAAAGAAGAAACTGAATCATATTCAGGGCATCAGATCTTGAATTATGGGGAAGTTTATTTTACCCTTTAGTAAAAGAAGAAACTGAATCATATTCAGGGCATCAGATCTTGAAGTTTGGGGAGGTTTATTTTATCCTTTAGTAAAAGAAGAGACTGAAACATATTCAGGGCATCAGATCTTGAAGTATGGGGAGGTTTATTTTACCCTTTAGTAAAAGAAGAAACTGAATCATATTCAGGACACTAGATCTTGAAGTACGGGGAGGTTTATTTTACCCTTTAGTAAAAGAAGAAACTAAATCATATTCAGGGAATCAGATCTTTTGTGTATGGGGGAGTTTATTTTAATCTTTAGTAACAGAAGAAACTGAATCATATTTAGGGCATCAGATCTTGAAGTATGGGGAAGAAGAAACTGAATCATATTCAGGGCACCAGATCTTGAAGTATGGGGAAGTTTATTTTACCCTTTAGTAAAAGAAGAAACTGAATCATATTCAAGGGACCAGATCTTGAAGTGTGGGGAATTTTATTTTACCCCTTAGTAAAAGAAGAAACTGAGACCTATTTAAGGCACCAGACCTTGAAGCGTGGGGAAGTTTATTTACCCTTTCTGAACGAATATTTAGTCAAAGAAGAAGCAGAATCATATTTTGGTCATGGAAGCTTATTTTCATTAGACAAGCGACAATCTCTTTATTTGAGAAGCTTATCCAATTTTGGTATGTAGATTCCTTCCAACGATAAGTGGCAGTTCTCTCTCTAGAAACTTATCAGGGTATTTCCTTTGAAATCCATTTATTTTGGCACACAACAGGTTTTACCCTGTATATTTTCTGATTGGTTCCTGAAGATCCTGTCTGATCTCTTCGCTTAAGGAATTTCCAGAAGCTCGGGTGTTATTCTCGCTCGCAGACTCCAACACTTTTGTCTACCCGATCCTACCGCCTTGGGGATCCTGTTTTACCTTTTATCCTAAAGTATCATCTGGTCATACCTGAACCTGTTGAACAGTTACTCTTGGATATTTCCCCAGTGGAGTCCGTCTCGTCGGTGCCATCTCCATTCAGGATCCCGTCTTACCATTTATTTCTAAAAGTGACAATTGGTCGCGCTCGCACCGGTTGGTCATCACTTTAGATTTCCCTAGTGTCGCATTGTTTCCTCAGTGCGTCGTATTCCCTAGTGTGTGTTTGCTTGTGGCGTCTGTCCTCGCGTCGTCATGTTGTCTGCATCCTTGCATTTATCATTTTCATCATATGTATCATACTAGATTCATGGCATTGTCTACAATTATAGTCTGTTTCATTTTGTCCCTAGCATTGCATATCACTGCATCTAAGGTCAAAATTTTCGGTTATCTGTATTTAAATCCCTTTCACCATGATTTCTCGAGCCTTCGCTGCTCAAATCATCCGGTGAAGTTATTTAAATAGGGGCAACTATCATACCCCAAGTTTTACCCTTAGATCATTAGGTTCATTTCGCATTTCATTTCATTCTGCATTGCATTTTAACTAACCGCTAACCTCATTAGGTTCATTTTGCATTTCATTTCATTCTGCATTAGGTTCATTTCATATTTCATTTCATTCTGCTCAGTCTGGTTGTTTTGCAGGAGGATAACACTGTATGCGCCTTAATTTAGAAAGTGCAGAAGGGTCATTAATTTACATTTCGTTGACGATTATGAATCAAAGTCATTATCAGGAAGTCTTCAAACAATTAGGGTTTCTATCTCCGAGTCATGCAATTGTTATTTGAGAATGGTTGAAATTTTGACGTCAGATTCCTCGTGACACAGTAAATTTTATTCGAGAACCGAGATTTAGTCGTCAGTTAGGTTTGGAAATGTTGTTTGATTCATAAACCATATGGAATTGAGGGCGCTAAAATATAATTGAATTTGAGTTGAATCGGTGCGAGAATCGGCTTCAAGGAATTTATTCTAACAGACGCACGTTTCCCTGTTTTTTCTGCTAGTTACAATTTAATTTTAGAGGAGCAGTGGAATTGTTGTTGGCCTTGAATTCATGATAAATGTCAGTTGGTTTAATTACGAGTATCAGTTGAATCGATTCGGGTTGCAATGTCAGGTTATTCAAGATACAAGCTGGATTTTAAATACGGAGTAAAGTGCGTTTTGCCACTAAAATGGATTTTTCTGTTTATCTGTTCAAGGCCATGTTCACCAGTTTTATTTTCAAATATGAATTAATTTGCAAAGTATTTGTTTGAACCCAGAAGTTACGTTGGATTTCCAGTATTGTGCAAAGGCGTTAGTTGTCGAAGTTGGATGTTGAATTTTTATTCAGATGAATAGAGTCGAAAAATAAGATTTCATTGTACTAAAGATGTGAATTATTTATTCAAGTTCTATACAATTTTTATTACAACATTTATCCGGAAATAAAAATTGAATTCAAACTCCTAATTGTTCTAAAAGTTCCTAACTTTTCCTAAGAGATCTTCATGTCCGATCTTCTATCTTCGAAATCTTCGAACCTGCAAAACAGAGAATGACAGAAAAATCATCATTTGGTTAGAATTAAATTTTATCAAAAATGGTTTTGTTTGTTATTGTGATACCCTTAGTAAATTATCATCATCGGGTATGTCGGGAGGGCAACAAGTGAATGTCGTCAGCTCCCGACTCCAAGTTCCGACCTCGGCAGATCCGACAACATCTGTTCAAGGCATCTAGAGAGAGAGAAAAAGTTTTGTAAAAGAGCTTATTTTAAATAATTTTTTCTGTTCAGCCAAACAAATCATAGAAATCCAACGATCCAAAAATATGGATATCCAGATCTAGCCAAAACCAATCCAGACAGAAAAATGTGGATATCAAATACCCAAAACCCTATCCACAAATCCAGCAACCAAATCTCAGACTTTCAAGACGAAAATTACGTGAGACAAATCCGTAGATTCATCGGGGTCCAAAACAAACTCAAGAATTAAGAATAATAACAGAAAAACCATGAATCCGCAAAAACAACACATCAAATCCGCAAATCTCTGTTCCAAAACCAAATCAAAACAGATAATCATAAAAAATCATAACACATAATTCAGGCCCAGAAACCACAACAACAATATAAAGTTCATCATTAGAACAACAACAAAAAGAGGAGGAGTTTTGAAGAACCCTAAGACATTTAGAGCGGATTCGTGGCGAAACCCTAAGAAAGATCACCATTGACCATCCTCAGACGGCGGCCAGAAAACCCTAGAAAAAGGAATCATCAGGACGAAAATCAACAAAAACCGAAGAACGTCATCATCATCAGGCCGCAAATAACAACTGAAAGCGGACCAAGAGACATCATCATCTTTCATCACCCACACCATCAAAACCGCAACCGGTCTCAAGAATCCATCACTGGCTGGAGAACAATCTAACCACCAACCGCGAATCACAATCATCATCATCCGTAAGGATCAAACCAAGCTAACCCATTTCATTTTTTTCCAGAAGGTGGTAGAAGAAGAAAAGAAGAAGATGAGACGGAGAGAAGAAGATGACCCGGCCCTGGTGCTTTCGAATGGGATTGGCCCGGCCCTGGTGATAGTAATAGTAGGCGGTCGAGGCGCAAAAATAGTAATAGGGTGACGAGGAATAGTGATGGTAGCAACTTCATCTGCCTGCTTTAGCACAACCTCCCCTGATACACTTTCTATGCTCCGGCTGAACTGCAAAATACCCTCAGACATCAGACTTTGGATACCTTCGACCAGCTGCTCACACCCATCAGGAAGTGTAGCACAAGCCATACATAACTCTCCACATCCAGGAAAGAAACCCTTCTTCAACAGCTTAGCCTTGACAAAACTAAGCGGCGTCTTCAACTCTTTGACATCAGTCAGCAAGTCCGCACTCTCTTCTGTGATAACGGCATTCACTCCGCCTCCCTTATGATGAGGCATAGGGTTCTTGGTAACGTTGGGCACGTTGTCAGAAAAGTTAATAACCTTGGCGTCCACCAAGTCCTGGACTTTGTGCTTAAAAGCTTTACAATTCTCAATCGTATGGCCAGGTGCCCCAGTATGGAACTCACAAGTAGCGTTGGCGTCATACCCCGGTGGTGGTGCCCCTGTTAAGGGAGCCATTGTCCTCTTTTGCACTAGCTGAAGCTGCAGCAAAGTTTGCAGATGCTGCGCATATGACATAGGTGGAGTTTCAAAATGACGATTTGTCAGAGGAGCCCGGTTCTGATATCTCCTATACCCCTGCTGATTCTGCTGCTGAGGCTGCTGCTGCTGCTGCGGCGGCTGCGGTGGAGCAGCTGGGATATTTATGCTAGCAATCTGAGGCTGAGGGCCCTTGCCCTTTCTCCTAGCATTAGTGACAGCACTGACATCTCCCTCTCGACGCTTGCCAGCGTAAGGTTTCTTGCTACCTCCTCCAGCTGAGGATGATTCGCCCTGAATTTTTCCGATCTTTATACCATTCTCAACATGCTCGCCCATAGTGATGAGAGTCGAGAATGTTCCAGACATGCCACTGACCAGCTTTTCATAGTAGATTCCAGGAAGGGTAGCCACGAACATTTGCACTAGCTCACGCTTAACCATCGGCGGTTGAACCCGAGCAGCCAATTCACGCCACCGCTGGGCGTACTCCTTGAAGCTTTCATTGTTCCGTTGTGAGAGATTCTGAAGCTGAACTCGGTTGGGAGCCAAGTCGCTATTGTATTGATAGTGGAGGACGAACGCTTCTGCAAGATCTTTCCAGGTGCGCACAGTAGCGGGCTCCAAACCCATATACCATTCGAGTGATGGACCAGAAAGACTATCCTGAAAGAAGTGCATCAGCAACTTCTCATCGTCAGAATAGGCGGACATCTTTCTATAATAAGATCGAAGGTGAACACGGGGGCAAGTAGTACCCTTATACTTCTCGAAGGCAGGCACCTTGAATTTATGAGGTACCTTAAAGTCAGCAATCAACCCGAGCTTGGACATATCGACGCCCAATGTGTTCTGATTTTCAAAGTCTCTCATCTTGTCTTCCAGCGCTTTGAACCTGAGTCGAGCTTCAGCATTCAACTCTGCTTCTACACCTCTCTGAGAGAATATGTCATCCTGATGGTCCTCCAGCCACGGTTGAGGCACCAACAGATTTCCTGCACCAGCATTGCCGTTGACCGGCCCCATGTTAACATTGGCTCCCAGACTACCATTGCCGACGCCTGCCGCATTGAGTCCGAGATTAGTCATCAGATTACCGTTAGCACTGCCGTTGCCCCCGGCAACAGGAACAACATTCTGTGGGGCATCCACTGGAGGAGGAGTAGGTACAGCCCCGCCGTGCAGTATGCCATTACTGTCAACCCTGGAGATCAGAGGTTGAACCAAAGTACGAAGCTGGTCTTGACCATTAGCGACCACCTGCATCAGCTCCATAAAACGATCCATCCGTTCACGGAGCTCTTGGACATCTGACTGCACCTGGTCCATTATCCTTGTCTGATTAGCGCGAGTTGAGTAGCGGTGGATGAGTCTTTGATCAATCCTGGAGATCGAAAGCAGCTCGGAACCTGTGTACCTGAAAAACCTGACAACATTAAAGGTTAGGAAAAGCAACAGAATGCATGTCATGCAAAAATGCTTCATGCAGATGTATGCGTGTGTCTGTGTGCTTGAGGGATTTCCCCCGATCCTGGCGCCTTAGTACCAGTGCTGACAATAATAAGGAGGGGAGTCTGGACCCAATCATGGAAACAGCAATCTCATACATACACAGTACCAGTGATAACCAACTCCGACACATCAGGGATCGAGAACTCGTACGCAACCGTCTTTCTGAGAGAGGCTGTAGTAATACAATAAGAGGCGAGAGATCCTGGATCGGGGAAACGGTACCTGTCACAGACACACGTCAATGGAATGCGAATGATCATGCAAACTAATGCAAAATGCAGGTATGCAACAATATATCCAGGTGGCTGCTGTGGAGATTCGGTATCAACAGTCACCGATGAGAAGAAAACCCCGGTGTAAGACCACTAATCTGATCTGCTGAGAATAACCATCTGATAGGATCGAGATCAAAATTCTGCTCTGTCAAGAGCAAGTGCCTGATAATAAGGACCCTGGGTGTAAGATCAAGTAACATCTGTCGATGAAGTCTTCAGACCCCAAATCAAAAATCTGCCCTCTCAAGAACAAATGCACAGCCGCTGATGGGATTTTCAGACCCCACTCAAAATCTGCCCTATCAAGAACAAACAACAACTGCTGATGAGACCTTCAGACCCCACTCAAAATCTGTTCCGTCCAGGACAAACCACTGATGACGATATCCTGATTGAAACCTGCTCTATCAGGAACAGACATACACCCGATGATACAATCCTCTGACAAAAACTTGCTCTGTCAAGAACAGTCAAATCTGCCACCGAGAACCCTGATACCAACATAACTGATTCACTGTCAAGAAAACCAAGTGGTCTGGAGGTCAAAGTTTCCTGCAATATCCCAACCCCACTCACAGGTATGGACCTAATCCACGGACAAAGGTACGGCATCCTATGTGGTTATCAGCGTCACAGACTTTCATGAGTGACGATACGATTCCCAGAAGGAGTGGCATCATCAAGTCATGAAGATGCCTCACTTAGCTGACTTCCAAATGATCGGTCCCCAGAGTCGACAATCCTCACGTCTGGACTCCCCTCAGATCCTCAGGACCGGAAAGGAGCACCTCTGCAAGAATCTCGTCTGAGCGCAGATTTTCGTAGGGAACTGTGCCTGCTCAGCAGACAGGTTCGTCTACTACTTCTCCACAACTATATCTAGGTGTACACTCAAGCCCAGGTCCGGCTTCTCACTCATAGTAATATCCCTCTCCCACAGCAGCACAGATAATCATATCAAACTGGAAATAAACATGCGGGAAATAAAATGCGGGAAGTAAAAAATGTGATAAATAAATGCAACCCAACAAGCAAACATGCAAGCGCTAGGATTGACTCGTGTAGGGATGGGAAACGGTCCCAGCATAAGGGATGGGAAAAGTCCCTAGATGCTATGCGGTCCCCAGCAGAGTCGTCAGCTGTCGCTTGCGCGAAAATAAGGTGCCGGCATGACAGAAGAGTCGCCACCTTTCGTTATTTATCCCTCAGAGCGGGAAAGGAAACGATCGGAAAAACCTGACGAAAAAGGGTAAGACAAGGTCATTGCAACCATTGTCTGGGTTCGGGAGTCGGTTACGCAAGGGGAAGGTATTAGCACCCCTCACGTCCGTCGTACTCGACGGGATCCTCGCTTGTTTGTTTACTTGGACGGGTTGGTTATAATCTATCTACCTATCAAGGCTGGCTGAAAAAGAAAAGAAAAATGACTCGGCAAAGCGTCGCACTTTATGCCTACGTATTCTCATCAGAGAATGAGAAATCAGAGTCAACGTAGTTCGGCCTACGAAGGATTACGGGGGAAAGGTTGAAGGTTGCTCGCTAGGACGTCGCATCCTATGCCTACGTACTTCCACACTGTATGGAAGATCAGAGCAAACGTAGTTCGGGAAACTACGGGTTATCTCCTAAAAGAAGTGTTTTTTATTGTATTTGCGATCTCAACCGCACTAGAGACTATGACCTGAGAGGGAATGCGTCCTTTCTCAGATAGCTTAAGGCTCGTAACGTACGAAAGAAATCATTCATGATTACCGTATTTTAAACTGCTTCGAGATGAGAAGAGAACAGGCCCAACTAGGAGGGAGACTATCAAGTCCTACTGTTATCATGCCATGGATTCATCCTATGGTTGAGGTTTGAACAGGGAACTCCTAGATGTTGTCATGCATAGGTTTCAACCTAAAAGTCTATCATCAAATCCTTATCAAAGGAAATGAGAGTCCTAAGGGATCATGTCAATGATACACCAAAACAGACAAAAGCATCAGCTTTAACAGTAAAATGCATGCAATGCAAGTGAGGGAGGAAGTGTGTGTGGGGCTTCAGCCTCCACAAGCTCGTCTCGACCTCAAGCCAGTCATGAAATAACAGTAATCATACTGAAATATAAACAACATGCTATCAAGCAATAAACTGCAATCATACGGACAAATGAAGTGAAAATTCCATCAGGCAACAAAACACATGCTTGAGAAAGAAAGAATCTATATCTAATCTCTAATCCTAAAAACCTGACAGAACAGACCCCTGATCAAATCTAAGCAAAGCCCTAAAGCAAAACCCTAAACAAGAGAAAACAATCCCAGTCTTCAAGCTTCAAAACAAGCTTACCAAAGAAAGGGAGCTAAGTAAGCAGACTCATAGTGTCTTCCTCAGGAAAGCACTAGGAGGTGTATACTCAGGAGTCATACCCTATGTGGCTCAACTACTGTGATCAGTTTACATTCCTCCTCAGGAGAAATTAAACTCACAAGTAGGCTCCAACATCACTGGATATTTGAGAAATCTTACATGAACTAGTGGAACTAAGTGAATAGACCCATAGGACCTTCCTCAGGAAAGTACTAGGAGGCTTCCACTTAGGAATTGTATCCCATGTGGCTCAACAACATGTGATCAGTTTACATTCCTCCTCAGGAGAAATTAAACTCACAAGTTGGCTCCAACATCATTGGATACTTAAGAAATCCTATCTGAACTAAGGGAACTAAGTGAATAGACCCCTAGGACCTTCCTCAGGAAAGTACTAGGAGGCTTCCACTTAGGAATTGTATCCCATGTGGCTCAACAACATGTGATCAGTTTACATTCCTCCTCAGGAGAAATTAAACTCACAAGTTGGCTCCAACATCATTGGATACTTAAGAAATCCTATCTGAACTAAGGGAACTAAGTGAATAGACCCCTAGGACCTTCCTCAGGAAAGTACTAGGAGGCTTCCACTTAGGAATTGTATCCCATGTGGCTCAACAACATGTGATCAGTTTACATTCCTCCTCAGGAGAAATTAAACTCACAAGTTGGCTCCAACATCATTGGATACTTAAGAAAGAGGTGAGAAGAAAGAATGAAAGTCATTCATGGTGCCTTCCTCAGGAAATTACCATGAACTTCCTTCAAACTCCAGGATCTCAAACCTCACAAACAGGGGACAATCCAAGCTCTGGGTCTCTGAGTCTTGATCTACAATCTTCTCTTCATCATGCTCTCCAACAAGATCTTCAAAACAAACTAAGCCCCACAACAAATTCCCCAAAATAAACCCCAGAGATGAACAGATAACCACAGAACAGTCAAAACCATCAGTTAACTTCAGAAAATGCCTAAAAATATTAAAGAGAGGGGGAAAAATCTAACAATTATTCACAAGGGTCTATAACATCTCCCCATAACATCCACATATGCCCCCCCCCCCCAAAAAAAAATCAAGACAAAACTATCTAAAGAAAATGAATTTCCTTACCTATGCATAACATAAACCCTAATTAGGATACCCTAATGCTACCCTAATTAAACTAATCAAAATTTAATCTAAAAATCAAGAATTAAATCCTATGGGGAACTATGATTCAATATCTAATCACACCAAAAAGAATGAATTAAAAATCATAAGGGAGGGTCCTAAAAGAAATTCCACAAAATGAGGTATCAAACTAAACATATTAAAAAGCCATTTAAATGAAAAATATACTAAAAATACTAAAAGAAAATAAAATGGAAATTTTATTTATTTATATTTTTCTAGACAAATTCATTAACCTATAGAAAAAACAAGAATTAAAAAATATTCATTTTTCTATTTTTTAGGAATTTTATAAAATGCAAAAATATAAATGGAATTAAAAAAGTAAAAGAATTGAAATAAAGGGGAGGGGGTGTCAAAATGAATTCGCCCAGTTTAATTCCAGATGGGCTGAAATAGGGGGGGTGTGGATAGGAGATGGCTCTTAAGCCCACGTTTCAGAATAAATGAAACGCGGCGTTTTGAGCGCAGGCCCTCCCTCCAATTTTCCTTTCAAATCTGGTGCGTTGGATTGGCTTCCAGAGTCAAAGTCTTGGGCGTGATCCAAGGGCTGGGAGGTTGTCTTCAACCTCCAGCCTAGGGTTTCATTGCAAACCAGTCCCCATGCGCTGATCTTCCCCTCCCTCATTCTCCTTCGTGTGGCCATGAAATCAGAAACTTCCAAGACCAATATTGCGTCATTTCTTCCCAGGAACCTACCTATACCAATTGCTTCTCCTGAAACTTCCTAGAATTCGCAAACAGAATGCAAGAAAAACTTGGTTCCAACATTTTCTTCTGTGATCAACTCGGTTAAAGCTCAAATCTGATGGTATGATCCTGTTCTTGGCCTTGCCCTAATCAATCTAAACCATGCCATATCCATTAATACCCTACATACAACCTGTTCTTGAAACTCAAAGAAATGGCACCCTGCCATGAAACTCCATAGATCCTCCTCAAATCCTCAGAACTTAAGCAACTAACCTAGTAGGCTAATTCTACACCTAGAAACTTGAGTGAATGCGCATAAATAATGAGATATGGGAAGAATCACCAACCTGCCAAGTGGTGATGGTGAGCAATGCTAGAGATGAATTCAGAGCTTGCAACCTTCCATGATCAATCCTTAATGGAAGATGAGAGTTCTGTTTGCACTATCTTGGATGATTGAAGCCTGTAATGAGCAACTCGAGCCTTGCTTGACTTTGAAGAAAGCTTTGAACACCTCACTCTTTCTCCCCCTTTCTCCACTGAATTCTTCAACCTTGACCAACCCCTTACTCATCATGATTCACTTGTTATATAACAATCCATGGAATCAACTAGAAGCTTCTAGAATCCACTAGAAAGTGATGAAAATCTCATGACATGCCATATTGGTTATCTCATATCTCATATGTTATGCCTTGCAATTTTGTGCCAAAATCTCCCCTTGTGAGATATTAAGGTGGAGTGTACAAAAAATCAGCTCATATTTGCCTTGTGTGAAGATTTCTCAAGTTGCCTTAAGATGCAAGTTACAATATTACAAAGCAACCTTCATTTTTGAGCCTCAAATCAAAATTCTGTTTAAACCAAAGTTTTTAGAATGTCATTTACATTCAAAATGGTATATTGGATGACCTATTTTGGACTCATAGATCTCCCAAACCAAATTTCAATTTCAACTTTTTAACTTATAAGCCCTTTTTTTAGGTCATTTTTACCAAACTTTGTCATTCCATGCTATGAGCTTTTCCAACAATTCATGACCTCTTTTATAGACTTAAAATGCCATTTTGAACAACTTTCATGTTTTGAGTTTTTCCATTTGAGGCTTGGAAATAGGAGATATGGCCTTTGCTTAAAATGACCTATAACTGCCAAATGACCAAAATACCCCTGTCTTGTTCAAACCATAAGTTGAGTTCTACAAATCCTATCAAGGACTTCTAGTACTCTATAGAAAGCTAAGAAGATTCTATTCAACATTCATGTTGACCAAGAGATCATAGGAATCATCCTACTAGGGCAAACGTTGTCTGCAAGTTGGGTGACTTTCAAGGACCCAGATTCACACACCTCAGCTGACCTGTAATTTGTCAAAACCATAACTTGAGCTCTGCAACTCCTATCAAGGACTTCCACCACTCAAATTAAAGCTAAGAACAAGCTCTACAACATTCATGTTGTGGGGAAGATGAGATATCAATCACATCTTGAGCTAAAACTGCCTGGAAGATAGGGATCAAATTAGGGTTTTTTTCACTGCCAATCCTCAGAAACCCTAACTTGAAACTTCTAAAACTCTTCAATCATGATGAGTTGGTCTAGGAATCATCTTTATAACATCTCCATACATCATTCCATGATCTCATGGCCCTTGGATTGGGTCTCAACCTTCTCCAAATCTTCAGTTATCCTAGGGTTGACCCAGTCAAAACCCTAATTTCACCACTCATGGCTGAATCTCCTGAATTCTTGCACAATGACTTCTCTGGCCTTCGTGATGGCTATCAAGACATCTCATAGGCTTTCTCAAAACATCAAGTTCATTCTCAAAGTCTCAGAATCATCTGAGGAGCACCCACAACTCTCAAGCTATGAGTCACACATCCTTGGTTTCACCTGATTCCTCTGAGGATCTCTTGAACTCTCTGATGAAGGTATCAAACTTCAAACACTTGATGGATAAATAATTGTTGGTCAAATTTTGGGGTGCAACAGCTGCCCCTATTCAAACGGCTTGAACTTGACTGGGTGAGAAGCGAACGGCTCTCAACCAATCAAGGTGCGAGACGATTGAATACCGGTAAACCCGAAAATTTGCCAACTGCACGAGCACGACAAATCTTCGAATACTGCAATACTAGCTGCATGGCAACTAGCTGGAGAAATACTGATCTGACATCGCCGTCGGGAACAAATAATACATCCAACATCGCCGCTGGAGAACTAAAGAACCTGAATCACCAAAATACCCAACATCGCCGCTGGAAACATCCAACATCACCGCTGGAGAACTGAATTAACTGACACACCCAACATTGCTGCTGGAAAACTGAGTCTGACATCGCCGTCGATCAACCAAAATACCCCGCATCGCCGCTGGAGAACTAAATCTGACATCGCCGTCGGACAATCGAAATACCCCGCCTCGCCGCTGGAGAAAATACAACACTGAACAAAATACCCCGCATCGCCACTGGAGAAAATACATCTGACTTCGCCGTCGGACAATCAAAATACCCCGCATCGCCGCTGGAGAACATACATCTGACTTCGCCGTCGGACAATCGAAATACCCCGCCTCGCCGCTGGAGAAAATACAACACTGAACAAAATACCCCGCATCGCCGCTGGAGAAAATACATCTGACTTCGCCGTCGGACAATCAAAATACCCCGCATCGCCGCTGGAGAACATACATCTGACTTCGTCGTCGGACAATCAAAATACCCCGCATCGCCGCTGGAGAATATACAACACTGAACAAAATACCCCGCATCGCCGCTGGAGAACTACATCTGACATCACCGTCGGAAACAAACATCGCTCTGAGAGACACTCGACATCGCCGTCGTACAATCATCATCTCTGCTGGGGATTTAAAGAGTCTGACGTCGCCGTCGAACATAATCTTCTGACATCGTCGCCAAAACAGACATAATCTGACCTCGCCGTCAAAGCAAACATCCAACATCGCCGTCGGACAAACATTCAACCTCGCCGTCGAACTAATCATAATCTGACCTCGCCGTCAAACAAACATCCAACCTCGCCGTCGAACACATCCAACATCGTCGCTGAACAAATCCAACATCGCCGCTGAACAAATCCAACATCGCCGTCGGACCAACATAATCTGACCTCGCCGTCAAACAACATTCAACCTCGCCGTCGAACAAATCCAACATCGCCGCCGGACACATTCTAATCTGACCTGGGGTTCACCCCTGGTAAATGGAACAAAAGGTACATTTGCGTATTTGAAACTACTCCGCTGGGAATGAGAGACTTAACCGAGCACACTCTGATCTGGGGTTCACCCTCAGAACCATAATGAACATCCGAATACTACTGCACACTGAGTTCACCGTAGAACTCCAACATTAAAGATATTTGAAACCCTGGCCCCTGGCCACTTCCAGCTTCAGCTAGAAAAATCTTCAAGTACTTCTGAAGATAAGCATCCTTGGCCTTCAAGGATGGCAACTCTGCAGGAGGTATCTTCGACTTCGGTCTGAAGAAATGATCCTTGGCCTTCAAGGATACATGGATATGCCTTCAGGCAACTCCGCCTCTGCTATAGAGTATCCGTGGCTTCAATCAGGGATATACTTCGGCCTTCAGTCCGAAAAAATGAATCCTAGGTCATTCATGGCCTTGGGGATAACCTTGCCCTTAGGCACCTTCGCTTCAACTTGGGAAATCTGTGACTTCAGTCAGAGAATTGGTATCCTGAGCCATTCATGACTCTACGGGGATTCAAACATGTTGCCTTCAGGCAAAACTCCGCTTCAGCTGGAGAAACATCTTCGACTTCAGTCAGAAGAAAAACTATCCACTTGATCGCAATCAATCATCACCTCAGGACAACTAACTTGGTCTTCAGACCAACACGGATCGCTCTGTTGTATCTACAAACTTTGGAACCTTGTCTTCAGCCACACGTTGATTCATCAACTAGGAAATCTGAATTCACAGGAACCTCTGATACCGCCTTCAGGCGCTTACGAAGTCAATCTTCAGATTTGACAGACATATCACGCTGCTAAGGGCTTCAAGAATCATCTTGAACAAACAATCAGTCGGGCATCTTCAAGAATCATCCTGAACTGATAACCTTTCTGGAGACTTCATTTTGCTGGGTATTCCAGGAATCTTCCTGGGCAAACCTTGCTGGGGGACGCTACCGGGGAGCTCAAGAATCATCCTAAGCAAACAACTCGGGAAGCCGTACTGAGGTCTTAAGAAACCTCTCAAGCAAATGGCTCCGCTGAGAAATTCAAGAATCATCTCGAACTGAAGACTTCGCTGGGGATCTCAAAAATCATCTTGAGCGAGCGACTGTGGGGATTACACCGGGGTCTTCAAGAATCATCTCAAGAAAGCGACCTCGTTGGAGAGAATATCAGGAATCGTCCTGAGCCACTGGTCTCTTGGGGACACCTGTAAAACAAAAATGATAATAACCTAGATCATGCTTATGATGCATATGCTTCTGCGCCATGCCCCACACGGTGGGAATGTTATACGTTTATGCTAAATGCTATGCAATCATGCACAATGCTGCGATCCCGTCAGCAAAATAAATGCCGAGGGAAGATTCTCCTGTCAAGGAGAAAGAACTACTCAGATAGAGGAATCATCCTGCTGAGAAGAACGTGGACACGCCAATATCAATCGGACTCCGTCTGGGGGAATGATCTTCGGTAGACTGCCGCAAGGGAACGAAGCTCTACGAGAACTTGGACCTGCTGATATCAATCGCGAGAATAAACTGCGGGGCCGCCATGGCTACTTTTCTGGGGATGATGACTCTGTGGGGAAACCACTTCAGTTGCTCAACACTCCACTGGGGAAGAGACCGATCATGGTCTGATCAGCTTCCAAGGATTCGCCTCTCTTGAATATCTGCAGACTCGGCTGAGGAAAGAGAAATCATTCTGCTTCGCTGGAGAGAGTGCGACTCCGGGGAGGAATACAGTATCGGCCGTTCAACATTCTGCTAGGAAAATCCACTCATGGTCCCAACTGCTACCAAGGATTCGGCTCTGCTAGGGATCTGCGGATTCAGCCGGGGAAAGAGAAATCATTCTACTTCACTGGAGAGTACAACTCTGATGAGGAATTTCGATTCCACTGGGGAAGAAAGAATCATCTGACTTCGGGGGAGGGTACAACTCTGCAGGGGAATACAACATCAGCTGTTCCACAACTCTACCGGGGAAGAGGGAATCATCCAACTTCAGGAGAGAATACGGCTCTGGTGGGGAATCTCAATTCCGCTGGAGACTTCAGTCCGGCACCATCAGTTACTGCATCTTTTGGCGTAAGAATAGTTCCCTACGAAACCTGCACTTGTGACCCGGTGCTGGGGAAGACACCCGCTTCGGTGACTTTACTGGGGACACACGAGCTTCGGTACCCGAACATTTCTATGAAATCTGCACTTGTGACCCGGTGCTGGGGGGGAAGAAGACATCATTCTTCGGTGCTTGACTCAGCTGATGAGATGACGTTCCTTCAGGGTGCGTCTGCTTGGGGAAGAGAATCATCTCTGCGTGGGGAGACATATCAATGCTCACTATCCTGCATTCAGATTCTGCGGAGGAGAGACTACTGAACTTTGCTGGAGAAGGAGGACCTGCCCTGCTTCGGGGATGCGCACGACACATCTTCTAGAAGGTGCTACACCTGCAACAACACAAACAAATAGACAAGATACCCTCCTCAAAAGGGGCTATCAAGATTATTATCTCGTGACAATATCCAGTTAATTAATTGTTTCAACAATCAATGGGCCTAGGCCCGTAAGTTTATGTATGCGCATTTTATCAAAAAACACCGGCGTTTTCATTCGCAAACAAAATAGATAAATGTTAAACAGACAAGCAGAATTGCTGAATAATGTGCATTTTATTGATGGTGAACCCCTGAATGGGCAAAAAATGTTTTACAACAGAGGCAAGCTCCTGGAATGAGGAAGCCGCACAAAAAGGAAAAACATAAATATACATCAGTATATACAAATGTCGGCAACGAGGCGTAGACGAGCACCATGAGTTGATCCCTCTAAGACCCACTCGACTTCGATACTTCTCCGATGCTTCAGCTTCGGAAGAGATTGACTCAGATAAACGGCCCTCAGGTCTTCCAAACCACTAAACAATGAAAGTCCACACGCGGAACGCAGTCATTTGCTTATTCAAATCCCTAACTTTTGCGTGAACCGCCCTTTACGGGTTTTCAGTTCACCGGGATACCCTTTTTTGCCGAAGCCGCCCAGTGTAGGTTTTCGACTTCGCGGGTGTACATTTTTTCAATATATCCCTAACTTTTGCCCGAACCTTTTATTCTGTTTTTGGTTCGCCGGGATGCCCCTTTTTTGCCTGGACTCTTCCTTTTTTGTCCAGCGGGTCTCTTTCAAGCAAAGTATTTTTTAACTGCGTCCGCGTTCACCGGGGATGCAAAATCTTCACCATCCATCGTGGATAACAACAAAGCTCCTCCTGAGAAGACCTTGCTGACAACATACGGCCCTTCGTAATTCGGAGTCCACTTGCCCCGGTGATCGGAGTGTGGCGGAAGAATCTTCTTCAGAACGAGATCACCCGTCTGAAAGCTTCTAGGACGCACCTTCTTATCATACGCTTTCTTCATTCGGCTTTGGTACAGGCGACCAAATGCAATCGATGCTAACCTCTTCTCGTCCATCAGGCTGAGTTGGTTCAAACGATTCGTAATCCATTCTGCCTCGTCGAGTTTCACATCAACCAAAACTCGCAAAGAAGGAATCTCCACTTCTAACGGTAGGACAGCTTCCATACCGTACACCAAGGAGAAAGGAGTTGCCCCGGTCGACGTGCGCACCGTCGTACGATAACCGTGCAAGGCGAACGGCAACATCTCGTGCCAATCTTTGTACGTCACAACCATCTTCTGAACAATCTTCTTAATGTTCTTGTTGGCCGCTTCAACAACGCCATTCATCTTTGGCCGGTAAGGAGATGAGTTGTGGTGTTCAATCTTGAAGCTCTGGCACAGCTCCTTCATCATCTTGTTATTCAAATTCGAACCATTATCAGTAATGATCCGCTCGGGAATTCCATAGCGACAGATGATGTCCCTCTTTATGAATTTAGCTACCACCTGCTTGGTCACATTAGCGTATGAGGCTGCCTCCACCCATTTGGTGAAGTAGTCGATAGCTACCAGAATAAAACGATGACCATTGGATGCAGTGGGCTCGATCTTGCCTATCATGTCGATGCCCCACATGGAGAACGGCCAAGGGGAGGACATGACATTCAATGGGCACGGCGGCACATGAACTTTATCAGCATAAATCTGGCATTTGTCACATTTCTTCGCGAATCTGAAGCAATCCGACTCCATAGTCAACCAGTAATACCCTGCTCTCAGGATCTTTCTCGTCATGGCATGCCCGCTGGCGTGCGTACCAAATGTGCCCTCATGGACTTCTTCCATGAGTATGCTCGCCTCTTTCTCATCTACACATCTGAGTAGCACGAGATCGTGGTTTCTTTTATACAACACTCCATCAGGATTGAGATAAAAGTTTCCGGATAGCCTCCTTAGAGTCTTCTTATCCTGGGTAGACGCACCTGCAGGATACTCCTTAGTCATAAGGAAGGTCTGGATGTCGTGGAACCATGGCTTGCCGTCGGTGGCATCCTCGACTGCAAAGACAAATGCTGGTCTGTCAAGACGCGAAAGCACAATTCTTGGAGCCTCATTCCAATAATTGACTTTATACATTGAAGCCAACGTGGCTAAGTGTCGCTACTGCGAAAATCGGCGCCGGCTGAACAGAAGAGTCGCCACCGTGCGTTATTTATCCCACAGGAGGGAAAGGAAACGCTCAGAGTAAACCTCGCACAACATGGGAAAGGTATGGTCGTCGCAACCAAAACCTGGATTCGGGAGTCGGTTACGCAAGGGGAAGGTATTAGCACCCCTCACGTCCGTCGTACTCGACGGGATCCACGCTTGTTTTCGGGTATGGATTGTTATTCTATCTACGCTAAAGGTCAAGGGTGAAAAAGAAAATAAAACGAAAATAAAAATGAATAAAAATGACTCGGCAAAGTATCGCACTTTATGCCTACGTATTCCCGTCTGGAACGAGAAATCAGAGTCAACGTAGTTCGCCTACCTACGGGAAAGGAGGGGAAGGTTGCTCGCTAGGATATCGCATCCTATGCCTACGTACTTTCATACAGCATGAAAGATCAGAGCAAACGTAGTTCGGGCCACGTACGACACAAGCTTGTCCTTGATTGATTTTATTCCTTCTGAAAAAGGTTTTTCTGATTAACAGTCCAAGAGGACAAAAATGACGTTTTGATGAGTTCACATTCTTTTACGGAAGAAGTGTCTTTTATTGTGTTTGAAATTTTTATGTGTTTTTCTGTTTGTTTTGAGAAAGAAAGAGACAGAACTCTAACCTACGGTTGCGAAGGGAAACAAACTAACCTAATGTTATCATGCATGGGTTAAGACCTAATGGCTATCATGCTCCTCTCTTGCACAGAGAGAAACAGAGATCCTAAGGGATAGGCAGAAACAGAAACAAAACCAGATATATACAGTAAAACAGTAAAATGCATGGATGCAACAATACAAGCGAGGCAAGGGAGTCCCACTCAACCTCGAACCTAGAAAACAATAGGCGAAAGTGAACAGGCTTCACTTTCAACCCAGCAGGGTAAACAGCAAACAATACAGTTCAGAAAACCAATCAATACATCAGCAAATGAAATACAGCAATAGAAACAGCATCAGCAGCTCTGAATCAACAACTGGCTTCAAGCAATCTCCAATCATTCACAAACTTCAACAAGCATCAATCTCCATCTTCATGACCTTCAGGCAAGGGTTTTGATCATCAGTCTTCCATCTGCAATGGCTTTTCTTCATGCTCAAACCTCCAGGATGAGGGATCAGTCACAAGAGTGAATTGGGTGTTTAAGCAATCAGCTGACTACCAAAGGTGGTGAACAGACTGCTCCTAACACCAGAGACATTTTCTCTCAAGAGTTCTATCTCATAGACACCATCACCAAGCCTTCCAAAGGAAGGGGGTGAGTGTCTTAGAGAGACTCTGAATCACAGAGAAGAATGGATGCAGACAAGGCAATCCATGTTTGAGAAATAATCATTCTAACCTAGAGCTCTGCCTAGCTCCTAAACCCTAGTCTCCTCAGCAACTGCTAGCAAGAAACTCCTCCTCAACTCTGACAGTTGATCTTCAGCATTTGACTCTTCAATGGCTTCATCTCCACAAATCTTCAGCTTCCCCAGGGCCCCAGACAAACCCAATACCCAAACAAACAATCAATAAACCCCAGAGGGCACACCACACCAGACAGCAGATATACAGACAGTAATAATAGCAGTAGGGGAATCCTAACTCTTTCTAAGGGATCTAATAGCTACCCATAGCCCCTATAGTCCCATAACTAATCTATTCAAACCCTAAGTCCTAAGGGAGAAAATTGAACTTCCTAAGTTGTCACCTAAAAACCCTAGTTTTGTTCATGATATTCAAGCATTTATTAATCACCTAAAATTAACCTCTAAAAATGGGAACTAAAATATTTCTACAAGCCTAATATCTCATCTAAACAATATGAAAAGAATGATCAAAAAATATCAAAGCATGTGAGAGAACAAAAATCATAAAAATGATGCATGAAATGAATTATTTAATATGACATTTATTTTAGAAAATATGTAAAAAATATGAAATAAAACTAAAAATGAAATTTTATTTTCCTATGATATTCTAGACATTTTAATGAAAACATGGTAAAAAGAATGAATTAAAAAGCATTTTTTATGAATTAGTTATGAATTTATGAAAATTGGTGAAAATAAAATGAATTAAGAAAATAAAATGAATTAAATGAGGGAGAGGGGTGCATTCAGTAGGCGCGCTCAGTTCATTATTGTATGGGCCAGACAGGGTAGGGTGTTGTTAGCAAAATGGATAAGGCCCAGCATCAATCAGAATTATTGAAATAAAAGCAAAACCAGCAGGGGGTGAAAATAGCATCAGAAACACGTTGCAATTGGTTTGGGCTTGGTTGCTGGGGGTGGGGATAACAAAAGAGACTCAGGCCCGCCCGTTTCAATTAATGAAACGGTGCGTTTAGAGCCAAAGTTCTTCCCTCCAAACGCTCAGATTAAATGACAACCATTGGATCGCGCTTACAGTCAAAAGTCCAACTCCAAACGAAGGGCCACGATTTCATCTTCTTCAATTGGCCTGAAACTTAGGGTTTCTCTTCACCATGGCAGCCATGCACGACCTACATTCTACCTCTCTGTTCTCCTCCTACACGCCATGAATCCTCACGCCATAAACATGAAATCTGCTCCAAATCTCTCCCTCTACAAGCTTAGGGCATCAATTCGCTTTGAAATTCACCACATCAACAAATTCGATTGGATCCACACTCGGCCTCCATTGAAATGCACTGATGTGGACCATCACCAATCTTCCCCAAACTTAGCCTGAATTGAACTACAACTAATGGAGATTAATTTGATCAATCAAGCCACAATTATAACACATTAATCCAAGAGATTCGAACACAAACAGTTTATGGCACCTGTCACTAACCATCACCAAATCTCTCCAAATTCATCTAACTTAATCTCCTAACCACCTAGATCAATTCTACACTAACAAAATCATGCCTAACTAACTGGATCAAACAGTTTGAATGAAAACTTACCTTGTGCAAAATCTTGCAAACAGCTATGGAGATTGATGATTTGAGGCTTCCAAGGCTTGAATCTTGATCCAATTACTCAGGTATAGATTCTGTATGCAGTGTTGTGATGATTCTTTGCTTGAATTATGCTGTCCCCTTGCAACTTCAATCTTGATGCTCTTGAAAAAAAAGTGCTCGAAAATGGATGATTCACACCAAAACTTTGCTCCAACTATGATCTATGATGATGATGGAGTCAGATTGAGTTGATTTTGATGAAAGTTGGTGAAGGTTTTGAGAGAATTACAATGAAACTCCAATGAAAAAGTGTGAGAAATTTTGTGGAATTCTTGGTGCAAATGAGGCCAACCCTTGCCAAATTCTCCTTTCATGAATATATAGACCCCAAATGAACATTCTAGATCCATCTTGCACATTCCCTTGTTTTCAAACTTTGGCTCATTTTTGATTATGTTTCTTAAATGATAAGCAACCATGGATAACTTCATTTTTTCCTTCTAAACTCAAAAAAGTGTGTGAACCATTGTTCTTAGAATTGTTTTTCCATTCAAAATCATATATTGGAAGTCTCCATTTGGACTTGTAAATCTCCCAAACCACTTTCCAACTTGAAATTATTCACTTTATAAGCCTTTTTAGTTCATATTTTGACCTATCATGCAACTCCATGCTATGAGCTTCTCCAATAACTTGTGACCTTCTTTCTAGACTTAAAATCCCATTTGGAGCAAGTTTGATGTTGTAAGTTTTTCCATTTGAGGCCTCCTTGTATGAGTTTTGGACATAGGTTAAAATGACCTGTAATTCACAAATGCCCAAAATACCCTTTGCTTGTCAAGACCATAAGTTGAGTTCTCCACATCATATGAAGGCATGCCATACCATTCTAGAAAGCTAAGACAATGAGGAACAATTCTTATGTTGACCAAGAATTCATTTGAAATCTCCTTGAGGGGCAAAACTAGCTTGGAAGGCAAGTCACTTTCACAGACAAAAGTTCAGACACCCCAAATGACCTGTAACTTGCAAGGACCATAACTTGAGTTCTATAAATCTCCTTGAGGTCTTCCACCACTCAAATTAAAGGTATTGAGATCCTCTACAAGTTTCATGTTGGCCAAGGAGCCATTTGAAGCTAGAATTTTGACTTATCTTGCTTGGAAATTTGACCTAAACTAGGGGATTTTACAGAGAAACCCTAATTTAGCAACTCCTCTTCTCCTTGATTTTTCTTGAATTCTCCTTGTCATATCTCCATATTCTTCTTCTCCATGTCAAATTATGAACCCCACATCTCTCCAATAGACTTGAATGCCCTCTTAAGTCAGTCAATTGACCTAGGGTTGACCTAGGGTTGACCCAGATGAAACCCTAGTTGACTGTCTTCAACTGTAGCTCTTGTGCTCTCATCAGTGACTTGTCTCCTTCTCCAAATGACTTTCTAAGTCTCTCATAATGCTTAGATACTCTCCATGCCTTCAATTCACAGCTCACAACCCTCTTGTTGACCCTCAGATACCCTCAGCTAGGAGATGGACTCAAGGCTTGATCTACTGAACTCTTTGCTTTCAAATTCTTTCCTGATGACTTGAGTAGGGTTGAATTATGATGATAACCTCTTGCTAGGCCTCTAGAGATGAAAGTAATGATTGGTCCCCTGTTGAATGACTTGCTATGCTTATGCTATGCAGATGGTTAGTCTATGTACATGACTCTAAATGCTAATGATAATGATATTAAAACATGAACCAAGGAATAAGGTTGAGCAAATTTTAGGGTGCAACAGCTGCCCCTATTCAAGCGACTTGGACCCGATTGGGTGAAGGGCCCGGAGCCTTCAGACATTCGCGGTACGAGGCGGTTGAATACTAGTGAAACCAGAAATTTGCCAACCGCAGAAATAAACTGCGCTCCTGCTTGAGGAATAACATTCGTCAGCTGAATCTGACTGTTAGAGCAACCTGCTGATCTCGCGCGACCGTGCTGGGGATTGGCTTCATCGTTCTGAAGAGGATTTTGTCATACCAGACTGCTTGCTTGTCCATGCTAGGACTCTGTCTGTCATCAATACGAAGAACTCTCAACTAAAACTTGTCCACGTTAGGACTCCACTTACTGTCAACCCAGGAAAATCTCGGCAACTCCGCTGGGGATAATTCACCTGCATTTCCGTAAACTGAATCGCCCACGTTAGGAATAACACTCTTCCACGTTAGGAGTAACACCTGTCCACGTTAGGAATCACATCATCCACGTTAGGAGTAACGCTTTTCTCTTTCCACGTTAGGAAGCAATCTTCTTCGATCTGTCCGCGTCAGGACTAAACTCTCTTTCCCCGTCAGGAATAATCCATTTTTTTCCACGCCAGGAATCAATCTCGATATGTCCGCGTGAGGACTCAATCTTTCCACGTAAGGAATAAGCTCGTCTTTCCACGTAAGGAAACCATTTTTCTTCCACATAAGGAATGCTCTTGATATGTCCACGTAAGGACTCTGATCTTTCCACGTAAGGAATCAATTCTTTCTCACTTTGTCCGCGTCAGGACTCATTTTTCCACGTAAGGAATGCCATCTTAACCTGTCCACGTAAGGACTCTCTTTTTCCACGTTAGGAATACTGTCATTTCCACGTTAGGAATCACTTCTGATACGTCCGCGTAAGGACTACATCGTCCACGTTAGGACCCACTTCTTTCCACGTAAGGAAAAATAATTTCTTTGATTTGTCCGTGTAAGGACACTGACCTCGTCTTGATATGTCCACGTTAGGACTCAGGCGTCTTCGACTCACTGAGGAAATAAGACTTGTCCGCGTAAGGACTCCCACCTTTGACTCAATGGGGAAATATCCGCGTTAGGACTTACACTTTGCCAACAACACGAAGAAGGATAAATTTGTCCACGTCAGGATTCTTGTATCTTGTCATCACAAAGAACTACAAACTTGTCCACGTCAGGACGCACATTTCACCATTACGAATAAAGATATCTGCTGCAAACACATGATCCACGTCAGGACACCAACACGAAGGGTAACCAATCTTTTGTCAACGTCATGACCTCCCTTTCTCCAAATTTCGAGAGACCGAATCTATCCACGTCAGGATTAACACACCTTACCAATCCGGTAAAACAAACCTGTCCACGTTAGGACGCCCACTTCTGAAGAAATCCCGTCATTCTAGGAATAAATTGTCCACGTCAGGACTTAATTCTTCAATGATCCTCACCCACAAACTTCTTAGCACTGACGTGACAGCGACTTCGAGATGAACTCTACTGGGGATGTCTGAAAACCAACTATCGGACACCTGCTCTGATAACCGGCGGTGGCCTCTGAAATTCTGATTCATGCGACCCGTTGATGACAAACAAACTCTGCTTGGGGATTAAGGAGATTCTTATCCTGGCCACTCTGGCTGGGGAAGATAAGATGCATTTGCATAAATGACTTTGCTGGAGACAAAGAGAGTTTTATCACGATAACTCTGTGGGGGAATACCGCCGAAACTGACATTATTATTGAATATCTCCTGCCGAGATCTTGACCGTTTGGTGATTTATTTGAGCAAGAGCTCTCTCCACCTGAACTACTAGAATACAAAAGCTGCTTCAGCAAAATAGATGCTGGGAGGATAACGTCGACTCGCCGGGAATAGCCTGATGCTACAAAATTATTCCGGCAAAATAAATGCCGGAAGAGTGAAGTCGACCCTGCTGGGAAGTTGGGAACTCAAACCACACGTCTTGTTGAAATAACCCCCTGCTGGGGAATATAACTCAAACCAAATACCTTGCGGAGGTAACCCCCTGCTGGGGAATAGCAGATGCGCCTGGTATGATTGAGCCTCTGCTGGAGAGTGAACTAATATCACACGGTATCTCTGACAAAATAAATGACAGGACCCCCCATCAACCCTGCTGGGGAGAGTCTTGATCTTCGGATTCCACTGGAAGGAAAGAACACCTGCTGAAAAGAGAACTCCGCTGGGGAAGAATACATGACCCTGCGGGGAAGATGAACCTGTCTGAATACAGCCTTACGATCTCGGAATCACCAAACTCTGCTAAGGACGAGTAACTTCTCTGGAGCACGTCCTTTGGATAAGCTACGGCTAGCTGGGGAATTCTATCCTTCTTCAGGAAGAACATGCATGACCTGCGTGAGGATCAAGCCTTTCACTATTGCAATCTTTTGATCACCTTCCTCGTACGGTTATGAAACCTGCAACAACACAAACAAGACACGACAAGCCTATGCAATCCACATCGATTCAGGTTAGTGACGTTACACTCAGTTAATTCAAAGCTTTAACAATTGTTGGCAAGGGCCAGTAATGTTATACTCATGCTAGCTTCAATAAACTTAGGCGTTTTATCATGCGCAAAACAGTAAAGAACAGGCATCAAGTACTGAATAACACATTTTCATTGATTGGGCCCCTGAATGGGCGGAGTTTTTGTACACGGGATGTAACTCCTGCAAAGAGGAAGCTACGCAAAGCAAATATACAAGTATGCAAGTATTGTATTCACAAGAAGCGTAAATATGGACAAATTAAATTTTGTACACATGTCGGCAACTGGATGGAGATGAACACCACGAACTGATCCTCCCATGACTCGTCCGACTCTTATACTTTCCCGGTATCCCCACTTCTGAAGAGGTTGCATCCGATAACTGACTCTTCAAACATATTCTCCCGCACTGATGCTCATTGAATTCGAATTCGGACCGCAGTCATTTGCTTTTCTCATCCCTAACTTTTGCGTGAACCGCCCTTTACGGGTTTTCAGTTCACCGGGATACCCTTTTTTGCCGAAGCCGCCCAGTGTAGGTTTTCAACTTCGCGGGTGTACATTTTTTCGATTTTATCCCTAACTTTTGCCCGAACCTTTCATTCTGTTTTTGGTTCGCCAGGATGCCCCATTTTTGCCTGGACTCTCTTTTTTCTGTCCAGCGGGTCTATTTTAAGCAAAGTATTTTTTAACTGCGTCCGGATTCACAGGTGATGCAAAGTCTTCCCCGTCCATGGTGGACAACAATAAAGCTCCTCCTGAAAAGACCTTCTTGACAACGTATGGCCCTTCGTAATTGGGGGTCCACTTGCCCCTGTGATCTGCTTGCGGCGGGAGAATCCTTTTCAGCACAAGGTCGCCCGTCTGAAAGCTTCGCGGAAGTATCTTCTTGTCGTACGCTTTCTTCATTCGTCTTTGGTATAAACGACCGTATGCCAGAGAAGCTAGCCTCTTCTCATCCATCAAACTCAGTTGGTTCAATCTGTTCGTTACCCATTCTGCCTCGTCCAGCTGAACGTCTCGCAATACCCTCAGAGAAGGGATCTCAACTTCCAATGGTAATACCGCTTCCATTCCGTATACCAACGAGAACGGAGTTGCCCCGGTTGATGTGCGTACCGTCGTACGATAACCGTGCAAAGCGAAAGGTAGCATTTCATGCCAATCTTTATACGTCACCACCATTTTCTGGACGATCTTCTTGATATTCTTATTGGCCGCTTCGACAGCGCCATTCATCTTGGGTCGGTAAGGGGAGGAGTTGTGATGTTCGATCTTGAAATTCTGACAGAGCTCCTTCATCATTTTGTTGTTCAGATTAGAACCATTATCCGTGATTATCCGCTCGGGAATCCCATATCGGCAAATGATATCTCTCTTGATGAATCTAGCCACCACTTGCTTCGTTACATTTGCGTAAGACGCTGCTTCCACCCACTTGGTGAAATAATCGATTGCTACTAATATGAACCGATGCCCGTTAGAAGCCGTCGGCTCGATCTTTCCGATCATATCGATTCCCCACATTGAGAATGGCCATGGAGATGACATCACATTTAGAGGACTCGGAGGCACATGTATTTTGTCAGCATAAATTTGGCACTTGTGGCACTTTCTTGCAAATTTGAAACAATCAGTTTCCATCGTCAGCCAAAAGTAACCTGCCCGCAGCAGTTTTCTCGTCATAGCATGCCCACCAGCGTGCGTACCAAAGGTACCTTCGTGAATTTCCTCCATAAGAAGCTTTGCCTCTCTCTCGTCTACACAACGCAACAACACCAAGTCGTGGTTTCTTCTGTATAAGACGCCATCCGGGTTCAAATAGAAATTACCCGCTAATCTCCTGAGAGTCTTCTGATCTTGACTGGATGCCCCAGCCGGATACTCTTTATTCTTCAGGAAATTAAGGATGTCAAAATACCACGGTTTGCCATCAGACGCTTCATCAATAGCAAATACATAAGCTGGCCTGTCCAACCGAGAGATAGTGATTTGGGGAGCTTCGTTCCAGAAATTGACCTTGTACATGGAAGACAAGGTGGCAAGGGCGTCAGCCATTTGATTTTCTGCCCGCGGCACGTGATGCAACTCAACCTTGTCGAAGAAAGGCAACAATCTCCTTGCATAATTCATATAATGTATCAAATTGGGCTGCCGTGTCTCCCATTCCCCTTTGATCTGATTCACCACCAGAGCTGAGTCTCCGTATACGTCTAAATGTTTGATTCGCAAATCAATGGCTTCTTCAAGCCCCATTATACAAGCTTCGTATTCGGCCTCATTGTTGGTAACGGCAAAGGTTAATCGGGCAGTAAACGGGATGTGCGACCCGTGTGGCGTAGTGATAATTGCCCCTATTCCGCTACCGTAAGCATTCACAGCTCCGTCAAATATCATCTGCCATTTGGACCCCGGCTCTGGTCCTTCGTCTGGCAACGGCTCTTCGCAATCCTTCATCTTGAGATACATGATATCCTCGTCAGGAAAGTCAAATCTCATCGATTGATATTCTGCAATAGGCTGCTCCGCCAGATACTCAGCCAGCACACTCCCCTTTATCGCTTTTTGCGAGACGTATTGAATATCGTATTCGGTCAAGATCATCTGCCACCTGGCAATCCTACCTGACAACGCCTGCTTTTCGAATATATATTTGATTGGATCCATCTTCGAGATGAGCATGGTTGTATGATTCAGCATGTACTGCCTCAAACGCTTGGCGGCCCAGGCTAGCGCGCAACAAGTTTTCTCCAGCATTGAGTATCGAGATTCACAGTCTGTAAATTTCTTACTCAAATAATAGATTGCATGCTCTTTTCTCCCCGTCTCGTCGTGTTGACCGAGAACACAACCCATACTTCCCTCAAGAACCGTCAAATACATTATCAAGGGTCTCCCTGCCACTGGGGGTATCAAAATAGGAGGCTCCTGCAGATACTTCTTTATTTTATCGAACGCCTTTTGACAATTATCGTTCCACGTTACAGCTTGATCTTTCTTTAACAGCTTGAATAATGGTTCACACGTGGCCGTTAGGTGAGATATGAACCGAGCAATGTAGTTCAATCTCCCTAAAAACCCGCGCACCTCTTTCTCTGTTTTAGGCGTCGGCATTTCTTGAATCGCTTTTATTTTAGCAGGATCGACCTCTATTCCTCTTTCGCTTACTATGAACCCCAGGAGCTTACCCGATCTCACCCCGAAGGTGCATTTGTTAGGGTTCAGCCTCAGCCTGAACTTCCTAAGCCTTTTAAACAACTTCAACAGATTCACCAGATGCTCTTCCTCCGTCTGGGATTTGGCAATCATATCGTCAACATAAACTTCAATCTCTTTATGCATCATGTCATGAAAGAGAGTTGTCATCGCACGCTGATACGTTGCCCCAGCATTTTTCAAACCAAAGGGCATCACTTTATAGCAAAATGTTCCCCAAGGCGTTATGAAAGTGGTCTTCTCCATATCCTCTGGCGCCATTTTAATTTGATTATAGCCTGAAAAGCCATCCATGAAGGAGAATACAGAGTATTGAGCAGTATTATCCACTAACACGTCAATGTGAGGAAGTGGAAAATCGTCTTTTGGGCTTGCTTTATTCAAATCTCTATAATCCACGCACATTCGAACCTTGCCATCTTTCTTTGGCACTGGTACGATGTTAGCAACCCATGAAGGATACTTCGTCACAGCCAGGAAACCAGCGTCCCACTGTTTCTGAACCTCCTCTTTGATCTTCATTGCCATATCTGGACGAGTTCTGCGAAGTTTTTGTTTGACAGGCGGGCAGTCTTCTTTCAGTGGCAGACGATGCACAACCATATCTGTATCGAGCCCTGGCATATCTTGATATGACCAAGCGAATACATCATTATACTCTCGGAGCATTTCAACCAGTTTTCGCTTGATATCACTCTGCAGTGCGGCTCCGATACGAATATTCTTCTCAACCCCTTCCGACCCCAAATTGATAATCTCGATAACCTCTTCGTGAGGCAGAATGGCTCTTTCCTCTTGCTTCACCAACCAAGACAGTTCTTCAGGAACATCGCTATCTTCGACAACCTCTTCTTCGGTCTGGAATACCGGGTGCTCGAAGTCGGGACGAGTCATAGGTGGTTCAAGGATGTCATCTGAAAATGTTATCCTGCAAAAGAGAGGGTTAAGTGCTTCAAAATGCATATACAGCGGATAACCACATTGCCATTTTATTGAAAAATACAAAACAAGAAAGACAGGGATTACGGTATTTACACATGAAAAAAAACGCCATTTATTTAATGATTAACGAAGCAATGTTTATAACAACACAGCCCTAAGCAAATCCTGATGCCCCGGGCAAGACATCAGATTATTCAACAATTAATAAAGCAAAGCATTACTGTTTAAAAGTCACAGGAACAAGCTCCTGAATGGACCAGTTGCACAGTCCTTGTCCTGGCGTGCTTGGCTGAATCCAGGCATCCATATCACAGTCGCTGTCCCCTTCATCGGATTCTGAAGCAGCATTGACAGATTCATGGCATACTCCACTGGCAGAGATGGTGATTGACTTTCTGAAATGAGGGGCCCCCCCAGAAGGAGTTGATGACGATGGTCGGTACCCCAGTCCGAACCGGTCCATTTTCACAGGAATGTCCAATACTTTGCCCCAGCCTTTGGCTTCTCCTGCCTTCACTAGCGCTTGAGCCTCTTTATACGAAGAAACAGCTATCTCTGGCGCTTTGCTTGGCCCGGGACTCTTGTCCTTTATGCGCAAACCTTCGAATGCCTGGCATGGCGTCTCGTGGATCTCCCCGTCGACTTCCACATATTTAAACGAAGATAGATGGCTGACCAGGATGTCTTCTTCTCCGCACACGGTGACTACACTGTCTCCGACCATATACTTTAACTTCTGATGCAGGGTTGACGTGACTGCCCCTGCCCCGTGAATCCAAGGTCTTCCCAGCAAGCAGCTGTACGCAGGCTGTATATCCATGATATAAAACTCCGTTGCAAACACTTCCGGCCCCACTTGCAGAGGCAAGGTGATCGATCCGAAGACTGTTCTCCGCGTGCCGTCAAACGCTCTGACCACCAAATCACTTGGTGTACACAAAATCCCTCGAACATCCAGCTTCATCATAGCCTTCTTAGGCAGCACATTCAAAGACGACCCGGTGTCAACCAATACGTGCGACATTGTCGACCCTCTGCACTCAACAGATACATGTAATGCCATATTATGATCCCTTCCTTTCGGAGTCAAGTCGAAATCAGTAAAGCCCAGACTGTGGCCCGCATTTACGTGTGCCAATACTCCTTCTAGCTGGTTCACGGAGACATCCTGTGGTACAAAAGAAGTGTCCAGGACTTTCAGCAAAGCGTTCCTGTGGGCTTCCGAACACAACAGCAATGACAATATAGATATTTTGGATGGCGTTTGCTGCAGATGCTCCACGATTTTATAGTCGCTCTTCCGAATTAAGCGCATGAATTCTTCGACATCCTTAGATGCTGCTTCTTTTTCATTTGCTTGAATCGGAACATTTTCCACCGCTTTCCCTTTTCCTTTCGCTATCCTTTCGGCTTCTACTTCAGGAGATATAAAGATCCTGCCGCTCCTCGTCATGCCTCTTGAACCCACAACATTATCCACAACCTCCGCTGACTGCTTGTTAACATCGATTTTAATCCCGTCACAATACACCTCTAGCCCATATGACCATGGGACTGCTTTCGTGCTCTCATACGGGATTGGCCCGGCTTTAGTTATAGTAATCGGTGGTCGCTGAGCTGGTGCTGAAATAGTGATCGTCTTCCTAGGAGTTGTCACTGTGGCAACATCACTCCGATTATCCACTGCTGCCCCTGCCGGCTCATCAGTTGCTGTTCTATCAAACTGCAATATACCATCATCAATCAAGGCCTGAATGCCTTTCTTCAGATCCTCACACCCCCCAGACAGGGCCCAACAATCTAAGCAGTACTCATTACAACCCGGGTAAACACCTCCTTGCAACAGTCGGCTTTTTATTTCGCTCAGCGGCGTCTTTAAATCCTCAACATTCATAATCAGATTCAGACCTTCCTCAATCAGCACGGCATTCGCCCCATGATTAGGCATGGGTTTCTGGACTATATTCGCACCGGTCGTTCCGAAGTTGATAGACTTGTTGTCCAAGAGATCCTGCACAACGTGCTTAAAAGCATGACAACCTTCTATATCATGGCCCGGGGCCCCAGAATGAAACTCGCAGCGCCTATTTGCATCATAGCCGAACGGGGGAGTTCCCGTTATCGGTGCCAAGGTTCTTTTCTCCACCAGATTCAATCCCAACAAGGTCTGCAATAAATCAGCATAGTTAGAGGGAGGTTTCTCGAACACCCTTCTCGGCTTACCACCCTGGAATTTTCTCTGAGCTTGCTGTGCCCCCTGCTGAGGCTGCTGCTGCTGTGGCATTGGTTGCTGCTGAACCTGTTGTTGTTGCTGGATTGGTTGTTGTTGATACGGGATGGTGACACTCGACACTTGCTGCTGCTGACGATATTGATTTCTTCCCCTGCCTCGGCCTCGGCCTCGGCCTCCAAATACCGCGCTAGCTTCGCCCTGACGGCGCCCACCATAAGCTTTCCTATTACTGCCAGATGCAGTTGATTCATCGACTTGGAACTTTCCTTGCTTAATGTTCCGCTCAATCTTTTCACCCATTAAAATCAGATCTGAAAAACTAGCCAGAGACGTATGAAACAGCATATCATGAAACAGCCCGGTGAATGTGCCAACAAACATGTCGTTCATTTCTTTATCTTCCACAGGAGGACGGACCCTGGCAGCCATATCGCGCCACCTTTGCGCGTATTCTTTAAAACTCTCCCCCTTCTTCTGCGAAAGCCCGGCCAACTGGACCCGATTGGGTGCCAGGTCACTGTTATATTTGTAATGGGCTACGAACGCCTCTGCTAATTGCTTCCAAGTCTTGATATCAGTGGGCTCCAACCCCATGTACCATTCTAAGGAAGGACCCGATAGGCTATCCTGAAAGAAATGCATGAGCATTCTTTCGTCAGTGGAGTATGCAGACATCTTTCTGTAATAAGCTCGTACATGCACTTTCGGGCATGTATCTCCTTTGTACTTATCGAACGCAGGCGCTTTGAACTTGATCGGCACCCTCAGCCCAGGTACCAAGCCCATAGTTGCCATGTCCAGACCCACAGCACTCTGGTTTAGGACTCCTTTCATTTGCTCTTCCAGCATTCTAATCTTTTGAGAATCATCCATCGGCCCGTCAAAAACCCCTCCAGAGAAGGCGTCTTCCTGTTGATCCTCTTGCCACATACCGTTTCCAGCCCCGTATCCATCATACGCATTATTACGTCCAGCTCTGACCTGATTCATCCCCGGAACTCGGCCTCTGTTGCCGTACCCTTGAACACCTCCAGCAGGACCACCAGCCATGAAACCAGCACCGTTTCCGTTTCCAAAACCTCCGTAGCCCTGATTGACCATACCATAACCATCTTGCCCAAAGCCTTGAGCATTAAAGCCATACTTGCCAGTATTGTCGAATCCCTGATCGTTGAATCCGAACCCAGCGTTGACAAAGCCATTGCCTCCGAGATTATCTCCCACATTGACATCACCCAGCCCAGCGTTATGGACAGCAGTTTCATTTCCAACTCCGACGTTACCATTCACAGCAGCGGTAGCGTTGTTGACGTTAGCAGCATTCACATTGACGACAGGCGGAGCCACTGGCGTTGGAGTGCCATCTCCATGAGCAGTATCAACCCGGACAGACTGATGATCTTCGTTACCATGACCAGCGTTGCGAGCCAATAGAGGCTGGACCATGGCCTGCAAGTTCTCTTGCCCTTTTGCTATAGCCTCCATGGTTTGCATGAAGAGGGCGAGCTTCTCGCGTACATCCTGCATCTCGTTCTGAATCTGGTCCATGACTTTCCGACAGTTGGATCGTGTAGAATAGCGGTGTGGATGTTGATCTGGAATCCTGTTAAGTACCTGGTACAGAGCAGGAGATAAGACACCATTCAAAGATTACCTGTTATGCAAGATGAATATGAATGCAATGCAATGTGTCTGTGCATTAGGGAAGTTCATTCCCCCAGTTCTAGTGCGAAGGTGCCGGTGCAGTGACAGTGTTGACAATAAGAATATCGGAGCTGAATCATAGAAAGCCTCGTATATTGCAGAGAGAATCAATAAGCCCAGGGTACAATATCACTGAGAGTACAAAGATGGCATGACCTCAACCAACAATCCTGGTGATGGTCAGCACTATGCAAATAAAGCATACAAATAATGGAATGATCAGATCCTCCCAAAGGTCTGGTACTCCTCTATCAACTTCTTGGTCTCCGGATGGCTTGGTCGATCAAGCAACCCTTCAACAAGCTGGTTTCTCTTCTTAAGGACACGGCGTACGTCTTCAGCAGTTTCTTCCCATGCCGCTTCTCCGAAGCAATCTTCTAACTTTCGCTTCTGGGACACTGCTTCATCTCTGGATTTGATTGCCTTGTTCAGTGCATGCTGGACACTATACCGGTTCATCACTTCCTCCTCACATTTCTTGATGCTAGACTTCAACTTCTCTTCAAGGTCGGAAATTTGCTGCTTTAGCTTATCTTCCCTCTTCTTGTTGTTGGTGAGAGTAGCATTCCAAGTCTTGTTGCAAGAAGATATCTCTCGGTGTGCTGCGTCAAGCGCCTTCTTTTTGGCTTCCAGCATGTCATGGGAGCTTCTGAACTCTTGCCCCAGACGTTCACGCTTCTTCTTTTCCTCGGTCAACTCAGCTCCTAACCTGTTTACCAGCTCGATCTGTTGTTGGAAAGCATATACGGCCTTGTTTTTCTCGCTGCGTACTTGGGCTAACTCTTGCTCTAACCCTTCGTTAATCTTCGTCAAGGCTTCTTTCTCCCTCACAACCTGTTCATATGCTTCTTTAGAAACAGTAGTCGGCTCTTCTACCGGAATAGGATCAAGAATTGGTGCATCTGGAAATGGCATCTTCAACTGACTAGCCCTCTCCTGAATCCAAACTCTATAAGGTGCATAGGCCTGACAGTCATTCTTTCCCAACAACGGCTTCCCTGTGCGGTTAATACGCGTCCAAGCATGTCGCAACTTGGCTAATAACTCCCCCTTCACGTCACCTGTGAAGTACAGAGATTCCTGTACTTCTTCCTCTTGAGGTGGATTCTTCAGCGCATATCCGAACTGGCGAATGAATAGAGAAGGGTTGTAATTGATGCACCCTTTTCTTCCTATCAATGGCACATTAGGGTACCCAGAACAACTGAAGAGGAGCTCAGATCCCAGCAGATCTCTATCAAACCACTCCATATCTTCCGACGATAGCCTCATCAGACGCTCTGGCCAACCAACTGGAACTGTAGTCTCTGCAGCAGATCCTCTCTTAGGAAGGTGATTCTCAAACCACATACTCAACAAGGGCACACACAGGTGAACATTCTTCCCTCTTCCCTTCTCGTTCTTGTAATGCAGTGAGTGGTAGAGATCTCCGAGTAAGGTAGGTACAGGATTACCAGCGGCAAACAAGTAGAAAGCATCAAAGTCCACAAAATCCGGTATGTTGGGAAACAAAATTATGCCATAAATGCACAAAGCCAACACAGCATTGAAAGCAACCCAGCACCCGCTCTTAGCGTACTCCTGGGCTTTACCAACTAAGAACTGAAGTGAGAAGCCTGGAACTCCACGGGAAACAGTAGTCACAAGTTCAGAAGCATCAACATGCAAGGCTTTTGCCAATTCCTCCGGCTTGGGTTTGGCATCATAATGAATGAATGGAACCTGGTTCTGCACAGGCAGCTCAACATACTCAGCGTATTCCTCCAGGGTTGGTCCCATAATAAAGTCAGAGAACGTGAAACACCTCAAAGCAGGGTCGTAGAATTGCATCAAAGCATACAGCCCATCTAACTCGACCTCTGTAGGTTTGTACACCAATCTTAGTAGTCTACCATAGCTCATCCGGAAACTCCTACGAACACCCTCATCAGCAAGAGAGATCAACCCCAGTAAAGGAACAATATCAGGCGTAGGCAATTTGTAAGCAACCGTTCTCCGTAGGCTAGTCATGATCAAACACTCAGAAGTCTGGGCACTAGAACTAGGGAAATGCAAATGCACCTGCAGCACAGACACACGTTAGTGAAATGCAAATGATAATGGATATGCAAGGATGCAATGCAAGTAACATTCAACAGGGACCAAAGCTGCAACTGCATAGCCTAAACCCAATCAAGAAAGGTCTCAAATGGACCATCCAGAAGTCATCAAACCCTGGTCTCAGATAGACCTAAAATAAAACTCCAACACTGGTCTCTGACAGACCTCAAACCATAACTCCAACTGGTCTCTGCTAGACCTCAAATCCCATCTATAACTGGTCTCTGACAGACCTCAAAACACCTCTCAAATGGTCTCTGACAGACCTCAGAATAAATCTCCAAATGGTCTCTGACAGACCTCAGAATAAATCTCCACATGGTCTCTGACAGACCTCAGAATACATCTCCACATGGTCTCTGGCAGACCTCATAACTCTCCATAAATAACCCGGATCTCTGATCAAGAAATAACCGGTAGTCTGGAGGTCTAGTTACCTGCATAACCCTGAATCCCCTCACAGGTGGGTGGCCCTATAACTGGCACAAGGTACGGCATCCTATGCGGTCGTCGGCGTCACAGACTTTCAGGGTTGATGATACGATTCCCAGAAGGAGTGGCATCATCAATTCCTGAAGAGGCCTCACTCAGCCAACTTCCAAATGATCGGTCCCCAGAGTCGACAATCCAACTAACCAGCAACCCACGCCAACCAAAGGAAGGGGCAGGAGGCCAACCAGAGGAACCTCGTCTGAGTGTAGATTTCATGGGACACCAAAGCAAGCAAAGCAAGCGGGCGCCCACTAATTTCTACTCTAATTCTAGGTGCACTCAAGCCCAGGTCCGGCTTATCTCTCAATATCAGAACACCCGTCACACCCCAGATACAGCAATAATAAACAGTATATATAAAGCTGAAAAAAATACAGGGTTAGAAATATACAATAACTCCATACAAAACCCTCGACGGGAAAACAAGCGTTAGGATTGACTCTCTCAAGGGACGTTGGATCCCAAATGCATAAGGACCGTCGCAGTCCTTAGCAGCCAGGGGACGTTGGATCCCCAGCAGAGTCGCCAGCTGTCGCTACTGCGAAAATCGGCGCCGGCTGAACAGAAGAGTCGCCACCGTGCGTTATTTATCCCACAGGAGGGAAAGGAAACGCTCAGAGTAAACCTCGCACAACATGGGAAAGGTATGGTCGTCGCAACCAAAACCTGGATTCGGGAGTCGGTTACGCAAGGGGAAGGTATTAGCACCCCTCACGTCCGTCGTACTCGACGGGATCCACGCTTGTTTTCGGGTATGGATTGTTATTCTATCTACGCTAAAGGTCAAGGGTGAAAAAGAAAATAAAACGAAAATAAAAATGAATAAAAATGACTCGGCAAAGTATCGCACTTTATGCCTACGTATTCCCGTCTGGAACGAGAAATCAGAGTCAACGTAGTTCGCCTACCTACGGGAAAGGAGGGGAAGGTTGCTCGCTAGGATATCGCATCCTATGCCTACGTACTTTCATACAGCATGAAAGATCAGAGCAAACGTAGTTCGGGCCACGTACGACACAAGCTTGTCCTTGATTGATTTTATTCCTTCTGAAAAAGGTTTTTCTGATTAACAGTCCAAGAGGACAAAAATGACGTTTTGATGAGTTCACATTCTTTTACGGAAGAAGTGTCTTTTATTGTGTTTGAAATCTTTATGTGTTTTTCTGTTTGTTTTGAGAAAGAAAGAGACAGAACTCTAACCTACGGTTGCGAAGGGAAACAAACTAACCTAATGTTATCATGCATGGGTTAAGACCTAATGGCTATCATGCTCCTCTCTTGCACAGAGAGAAACAGAGATCCTAAGGGATAGGCAGAAACAGAAACAAAACCAGATATATACAGTAAAACAGTAAAATGCATGGATGCAACAATACAAGCGAGGCAAGGGAGTCCCACTCAACCTCGAACCTAGAAAACAATAGGCGAAAGTGAACAGGCTTCACTTTCAACCCAGCAGGGTAAACAGCAAACAATACAGTTCAGAAAACCAATCAATACATCAGCAAATGAAATACAGCAATAGAAACAGCATCAGCAGCTCTGAATCAACAACTGGCTTCAAGCAATCTCCAATCATTCACAAACTTCAACAAGCATCAATCTCCATCTTCATGACCTTCAGGCAAGGGTTTTGATCATCAGTCTTCCATCTGCAATGGCTTTTCTTCATGCTCAAACCTCCAGGATGAGGGATCAGTCACAAGAGTGAATTGGGTGTTTAAGCAATCAGCTGACTACCAAAGGTGGTGAACAGACTGCTCCTAACACCAGAGACATTTTCTCTCAAGAGTTCTATCTCATAGACACCATCACCAAGCCTTCCAAAGGAAGGGGGTGAGTGTCTTAGAGAGACTCTGAATCACAGAGAAGAATGGATGCAGACAAGGCAATCCATGTTTGAGAAATAATCATTCTAACCTAGAGCTCTGCCTAGCTCCTAAACCCTAGTCTCCTCAGCAACTGCTAGCAAGAAACTCCTCCTCAACTCTGACAGTTGATCTTCAGCATTTGACTCTTCAATGGCTTCATCTCCACAAATCTTCAGCTTCCCCAGGGCCCCAGACAAACCCAATACCCAAACAAACAATCAATAAACCCCAGAGGGCACACCACACCAGACAGCAGATATACAGACAGTAATAATAGCAGTAGGGGAATCCTAACTCTTTCTAAGGGATCTAATAGCTACCCATAGCCCCTATAGTCCCATAACTAATCTATTCAAACCCTAAGTCCTAAGGGAGAAAATTGAACTTCCTAAGTTGTCACCTAAAAACCCTAGTTTTGTTCATGATATTCAAGCATTTATTAATCACCTAAAATTAACCTCTAAAAATGGGAACTAAAATATTTCTACAAGCCTAATATCTCATCTAAACAATATGAAAAGAATGATCAAAAAATATCAAAGCATGTGAGAGAACAAAAATCATAAAAATGATGCATGAAATGAATTATTTAATATGACATTTATTTTAGAAAATATGTAAAAAATATGAAATAAAACTAAAAATGAAATTTTATTTTCCTATGATATTCTAGACATTTTAATGAAAACATGGTAAAAAGAATGAATTAAAAAGCATTTTTTATGAATTAGTTATGAATTTATGAAAATTGGTGAAAATAAAATGAATTAAGAAAATAAAATGAATTAAATGAGGGAGAGGGGTGCATTCAGTAGGCGCGCTCAGTTCATTATTGTATGGGCCAGACAGGGTAGGGTGTTGTTAGCAAAATGGATAAGGCCCAGCATCAATCAGAATTATTGAAATAAAAGCAAAACCAGCAGGGGGTGAAAATAGCATCAGAAACACGTTGCAATTGGTTTGGGCTTGGTTGCTGGGGGTGGGGATAACAAAAGAGACTCAGGCCCGCCCGTTTCAATTAATGAAACGGTGCGTTTAGAGCCAAAGTTCTTCCCTCCAAACGCTCAGATTAAATGACAACCATTGGATCGCGCTTACAGTCAAAAGTCCAACTCCAAACGAAGGGCCACGATTTCATCTTCTTCAATTGGCCTGAAACTTAGGGTTTCTCTTCACCATGGCAGCCATGCACGACCTACATTCTACCTCTCTGTTCTCCTCCTACACGCCATGAATCCTCACGCCATAAACATGAAATCTGCTCCAAATCTCTCCCTCTACAAGCTTAGGGCATCAATTCGCTTTGAAATTCACCACATCAACAAATTCGATTGGATCCACACTCGGCCTCCATTGAAATGCACTGATGTGGACCATCACCAATCTTCCCCAAACTTAGCCTAAATTGAACTACAACTAATGGAGATTAATTTGATCAATCAAGCCACAATTATAACACATTAATCCAAGAGATTCGAACACAAACAGTTTATGGCACCTGTCACTAACCATCACCAAATCTCTCCAAATTCATCTAACTTAATCTCCTAACCACCTAGATCAATTCTACACTAACAAAATCATGCCTAACTAACTGGATCAAACAGTTTGAATGAAAACTTACCTTGTGCAAAATCTTGCAAACAGCTATGGAGATTGATGATTTGAGGCTTCCAAGGCTTGAATCTTGATCCAATTACTCAGGTATAGATTCTGTATGCAGTGTTGTGATGATTCTTTGCTTGAATTATGCTGTCCCCTTGCAACTTCAATCTTGATGCTCTTGAAAAAAAAGTGCTCGAAAATGGATGATTCACACCAAAACTTTGCTCCAACTATGATCTATGATGATGATGGAGTCAGATTGAGTTGATTTTGATGAAAGTTGGTGAAGGTTTTGAGAGAATTACAATGAAACTCCAATGAAAAAGTGTGAGAAATTTTGTGGAATTCTTGGTGCAAATGAGGCCAACCCTTGCCAAATTCTCCTTTCATGAATATATAGACCCCAAATGAACATTCTAGATCCATCTTGCACATTCCCTTGTTTTCAAACTTTGGCTCATTTTTGATTATGTTTCTTAAATGATAAGCAACCATGGATAACTTCATTTTTTCCTTCTAAACTCAAAAAAGTGTGTGAACCATTGTTCTTAGAATTGTTTTTCCATTCAAAATCATATATTGGAAGTCTCCATTTGGACTTGTAAATCTCCCAAACCACTTTCCAACTTGAAATTATTCACTTTATAAGCCTTTTTAGTTCATATTTTGACCTATCATGCAACTCCATGCTATGAGCTTCTCCAATAACTTGTGACCTTCTTTCTAGACTTAAAATCCCATTTGGAGCAAGTTTGATGTTGTAAGTTTTTCCATTTGAGGCCTCCTTGTATGAGTTTTGGACATAGGTTAAAATGACCTGTAATTCACAAATGCCCAAAATACCCTTTGCTTGTCAAGACCATAAGTTGAGTTCTCCACATCATATGAAGGCATGCCATACCATTCTAGAAAGCTAAGACAATGAGGAACAATTCTTATGTTGACCAAGAATTCATTTGAAATCTCCTTGAGGGGCAAAACTAGCTTGGAAGGCAAGTCACTTTCACAGACAAAAGTTCAGACACCCCAAATGACCTGTAACTTGCAAGGACCATAACTTGAGTTCTATAAATCTCCTTGAGGTCTTCCACCACTCAAATTAAAGGTATTGAGATCCTCTACAAGTTTCATGTTGGCCAAGGAGCCATTTGAAGCTAGCATTTTGACTTATCTTGCTTGGAAATTTGACCTAAACTAGGGGATTTTACAGAGAAACCCTAATTTAGCAACTCCTCTTCTCCTTGATTTTTCTTGAATTCTCCTTGTCATATCTCCATATTCTTCTTCTCCATGTCAAATTATGAACCCCACATCTCTCCAATAGACTTGAATGCCCTCTTAAGTCAGTCAATTGACCTAGGGTTGACCTAGGGTTGACCCAGATGAAACCCTAGTTGACTGTCTTCAACTGTAGCTCTTGTGCTCTCATCAGTGACTTGTCTCCTTCTCCAAATGACTTTCTAAGTCTCTCATAATGCTTAGATACTCTCCATGCCTTCAATTCACAGCTCACAACCCTCTTGTTGACCCTCAGATACCCTCAGCTAGGAGATGGACTCAAGGCTTGATCTACTGAACTCTTTGCTTTCAAATTCTTTCCTGATGACTTGAGTAGGGTTGAATTATGATGATAACCTCTTGCTAGGCCTCTAGAGATGAAAGTAATGATTGGTCCCCTGTTGAATGACTTGCTATGCTTATGCTATGCAGATGGTTAGTCTATGTACATGACTCTAAATGCTAATGATAATGATATTAAAACATGAACCAAGGAATAAGGTTGAGCAAATTTTAGGGTGCAACACTAAGGCATCAGCCATCTGATTTTCAGCCCTGGGTACATGATGAAGCTCCACTCGATCGAAGAACGGAAGCAGCCTCCTGGCATAATTCATGTACGACACCAAATTCGCTTGACGAGTTTCCCACTCCCCTTTAATCTGATTGATTACAAGCGCTGAGTCACCATATATGTCTAGATTCTTGATTCTCAAATCGATTGCCTCTTCTAGACCCATGATACATGCCTCATACTCTGCTTCATTGTTGGTAACCGGAAACGTCAGTCTCGCAGTAAACGGGATGTGGGATCCGTGAGGAGTCGTGATGATAGCCCCGATACCACTTCCATAGGAATTAACCGCTCCGTCGAATATCAACTTCCACTAAGACTTCCTATCTGGCCCCTCATCGGGCAATGGCTCATCGCAGTCCTTCGCTTTGAGAAACATAATATCCTCGTCAGGGAATTCGAACTTCATCGGCTGGTAGTCTTCGATTGGCTGTTCGGCAAGGTAGTCGGACAATACGCTTCCCTTAATGGCTTTCTGGGAGACATACTGAATATCATATTCCGTTAACACCATTTGCCATCTGGCAATCCTGCCCGAAAGAGCCTGCTTCTCGAAGACGTACTTGATCGGATCCATCTTCGAAATTAGCATAGTGGTGTGGTTGAGCATATACTGTCGTAGACATTTGGCGGCCCAAGCTAGTGCACAACACGTCTTCTCCAGCATCGAGTATCGAGATTCACACTCAGTGAACTTTTTACTCAAATAATAAATGGCATGCTCCTTTCTGCCCGTCTCGTCGTGCTGACCGAGAACACACCCCATACTATTCTCCAGAACCGTCAGGTACATGATTAATGGCCGTCCAGCCACTGGGGGTATCAAGATTGGAGGTTCTTGAAGATACTGCTTTATTTTGTCGAATGCCTTCTGGCAATCCTCATTCCAAGTAATCGCCTGATCTTTCTTTAACAGCTTGAACATCGGTTCACAAGTGGCCGTGAGCTGAGAGATAAACCTTGCAATGTAGTTTATTCGGCCCAAGAAACCACGAACTTCTCTTTCAGTTTTCGGCGCTGGCATCTCTTGGATAGCTTTTATTTTCGCAGGATCAACTTCAATACCTCGTTCACTAACGATAAACCCCAATAACTTTCCGGGCCGCACTCCGAAAGTGCACTTGTTAGGATTCAGCCTCAGCCTGAATTTCCTAAGCCTCTCAAAAAGCTTCAGTAAGTTGACCAGATGCTCTTCCTCCGTTTGGGACTTTGCAATCATGTCATCAACATAGACCTCAATCTCATGATGAATCATATCATGAAACAAAGTTACCATTGCTCGCTGGTAAGTGGCCCCTGCGTTCTTCAGACCGAAGGGCATTACCTTATAGCAAAATGTTCCCCAGGGGGTGATGAACGTCGTTTTCTCCATGTCTTCCGGTGCCATCTTAATCTGATTGTAACCGGAGAAGCCATCCATGAATGAAAACACGGAAAACTGGGTTGTGTTGTCGACCAACACATCGATATGAGGCAACGGGAAATCATCCTTAGGGCTTGCCCTGTTCAAATCCCGATAATCGACGCACATGCGTACCTTACCGTCCTTCTTCGGTACAGGCACTATGTTGGCGACCCACGGAGGGTAAGTGGTAACGGCTAGAAATCCTGCGTCCAACTGCTTCTGGACTTCTTCTTTGATTTTTACAGCCATGTCTGGTCTCGTCCTCCTAAGCTTCTGCTTGACCGGAGGGCAATCTTCTCGCAACGGCAAGCGATGAACCACGATATCTGTGTCAAGTCCGGGCATGTCTTCGTATGACCAAGCAAAGACGTCACTATACTCTCGAAGCATCTCGGCCAGTCTATGCTTGACATCCTTCTGCAGCGCAGCCCCTACTCTGACATTTCTGGCGAGCTCTTCAGAACCCAGATTTACAATCTCAATATCCTCCTCGTGAGGCAGAATAACCTTTTCTTCTTGTCGCAACAAGCGGGCCAACTCTTCCGGAAGGTCCTCGTCTTCATCAATCTCATCCTCGGCTTGATAGATCGGGCAATCAAAGTCGTAGTGAGCCGTAGAGGGTCCAGAGTCGATGTCATCTGTTATGTGGATCCTGCAATAACAAGGGTTAAGTTTAAAGCAAGAATATGCAGGTTAGCACAAACCTCGTTGCCATTTTACTGTTTTTTCTGAAATAAACATAAAACAGGAATAACAGAGAACGCAATATTTGATTACGAAGAAAACGCCTTTTATTTATTAACAAAATGCATGTACATAATCCAACAAGGCCCTGACAATAAAACCGCTATGCCCCGGGTAAGACATAGGGTTGTACAAAGATTGTAAAAAGCAAATCATTACTCTTCACTTGTCAGCTGGATAATCTCCTTGATGGTCCAATTGTTGAGGCGCTCGCCCGGCTTGCTCGGTTGGATCCAGGCGTCAAGATCACAATCACTATCCCCGTTGTCCTCAGACGCTGCGTTGATGCTCTCGAAAATTACTCCGCCTTTGGTGAATAGGATCGGCCCCTTCCCACGAGACGAACTGCCAGAAGAAGATGAAGCTTCGGCTTCAGGAGAATATCCCAATCCAAACTTATCCTGCTTGATTGGTATATCCAAAACATGCCCCCAGCCTGGGGTGGAACCGGCTTCGACAACGGCCCAAGCTTCCTTAAACGAGGAGAGATTCATCTCTTGCTTCTCTGCGACAACAGGAGCTACCTCTTTCACCTTGACGGTTTCAAATGCTTGGCAGAGAGTTTCATGGATCTCGCCATCCATTTCAACATATTTAAAGGACGACAGGTGGCTCACCATGATGTCCTCCTCACCACAGACGGTTACTATGCTGCCCCCGACAGCATATTTGAGCTTCTGATGTAGCGTGGACGTCACGGCACCAGCAGCATGGATCCATGGCCGACCTAAGAGGCAACTGTAGGCAGGCATGATATCCATGATATAGAAAACCGTATTGAACGTCTCCGGACCAACTTGAATTGGCAGGGTCAACTCTCCAAAAACGTGGCGCTTAGTTCCATCAAAGGCTTTCACGACCAGATCACTGGGCGTGCAAAGCAATCCCCGGGTATCCAACTTCATCAGTGCCTTTTTCGGAAGCACATTAAGGGATGAACCCGTATCCACCAGGACATGCGACATAATAGTGCCTCTGCACTCTATCGAGACGTGCAAGGCGCTATTGTGGTCTCTTCCTTTAGGAGTCAGCTCTAGATCTGTGAATCCCAGCCCATTCCCAGCATTGACATGGGCTACCACTTCTTCCAGCTGATTTACTGATATCTCCTGCGGCACGTATGCAGCGTTCAATACCTTCAGCAAGGCGTTGCGGTGCGCTTCAGAACACAGCAACAAGTTAAGAATCGAGATTTTTGACGGAGTCTGATGAAGATGATCTATGATCTTGTAGTCGCTCTTCTTGATTAGTCGCATGAACTCTTCAACATCTTTAACCAGCAAGTCCTTCTCTGCCCCTGCAGGGACCTCTTCGACAGCTTTACCTTTACCCTTTTCCGCAGCGTCAGCTCGGACCACTTTCTCTGCTGCAACCTCTGCTGGCGCAAACACTCTACCGCTTCGAGTGATGCCACTGACTCCGGTAAGATTCTGCACAGTTGATCCGTACGGCTCAAGCTCTATCTTCTGACCATTGCAGTAGACTTCGGCGCCGTAATGCCATGGGACGGCGCTAGTGCTTTCGAATGGGATTGGCCCGGCCCTGGTGATAGTAATAGTAGGCGGTCGAGGCGCAGAAATAGTAATAGGGTGACGAGGAATAGTGATGGTAGCAACTTCATCTGCCTGCTTTAGCACAACCTCCCCTGATACACTTTCTATGCTCCGGCTGAACTGCAAAATACCCTCAGACATCAGACTTTGGATACCTTCGACCAGCTGCTCACACCCATCAGGAAGTGTAGCACAAGCCATACATAACTCTCCACATCCAGGAAAGAAGCCCTTCTTCAACAGCTTAGCCTTGACAAAACTAAGCGGCGTCTTCAACTCTTTGACATCAGTCAGCAAGTCCGCACTCTCTTCTGTGATAACGACATTCACTCCGCCTCCCTTATGATGAGGCATAGGGTTCTTGGTAACGTTGGGCACGTTGTCAGAGAAGTTAATAACCTTGGCGTCCATCAAGTCCTGGACTTTGTGCTTAAAAGCTTTACAATTCTCAATCGTATGGCCAGGTGCCCTAGTATGGAACTCACAAGTAGCGTTGGCGTCATACCCCGGTGGTGGTGCCCCTGTTAAGGGAGCCATTGTCCTCTTTTGCACTAGCTGAAGCTGCAGCAAAGTTTGCAGATGCTGCGCATATGACATAGGTGGAGTTTCAAAATGACGATTTGTCAGAGGAGCCCGGTTCTGATATCTCCTATACCCCTGCTGATTCTGCTGCTGAGGCTGCTGCTGCTGCTGCGGCGGCTGCGGTGGAGCAGCTTGGATATTTATGCTAGCAATCTGAGGCTGAGGGCCCTTGCCCTTTCTCCTAGCATTAGTGACAGCACTGGCATCTCCCTCTCGACGCTTGCCAGCGTAAGGTTTCTTGCTACCTCCTCCAGCTGAGGATGATTCGCCCTGAATTTTTCCGATCTTTATACCGTTCTCAACATGCTCGCCCATAGTGATGAGAGCCTAGAATGTTCCAGACATGCCACTGACCAGCTTTTCATAGTAGATTCCAGGAAGGGTAGCCACGAACATTTGCACTAGCTCACGCTTAACCATCGGCGGTTGAACCCGAGCAGCCAATTCACGCCACCGCTGGGCGTACTCCTTGAAGCTTTCATTGTTCCGTTGTGAGAGATTCTGAAGCTGAACTAGGTTGGGAGCCAAGTCGCTATTGTATTGATAGTGGAGGACGAACGCTTCTGCAAGATCTTTCCAGGTGCGCACAGTAGCGGGCTCCAAACCCATATACCATTCGAGTGATGGACCAGAAAGACTATCCTGAAAGAAGTGCATCAGCAACTTCTCATCGTCAGAATAGGCGGACATCTTTCTATAATAAGATCGAAGGTGAACACGGGGGCAAGTAGTACCCTTATACTTCTCGAAGGCAGGCACCTTGAATTTATGAGGTACCTTAAAGTCAGCAATCAACCCGAGCTTGGACATATCGACGCCCAATGTGTTCTGATTTTCAAAGTCTCTCATCTTGTCTTCCAGCGCTTTGAACCTGAGTCGAGCTTCAGCATTCAACTCTGCTTCTACACCTCTCTGAGAGAATATGTCATCCTGATGGTCCTCCAGCCACGGTTGAGGCACCAACAGATTTCCTGCACCAGCATTGCCGTTGACCGGCCCCATGTTAACATTTGCTCCCAGACTACCATTGCCGACGCCTGCCGCATTGAGTCCGAGATTAGTCATCAGATTGTCGTTAGCACTGTCGTTGCCCCCGGCAACAGGAACAACATTCTGTGGGGCATCCACTGGAGGAGGAGTAGGTACAGTCCCGCCGTGCAGTATGCCATTACTGTCAACCCTGGAGATCAGAGGTTGAACCAAAGTACGAAGCTGGTCTTGACCATTAGCGACCACCTGCATCAGCTCCATAAAACGATCCATCCGTTCACGGAGCTCTTGGACATCTGACTGCACCTGGTCCATTATCCTTGTCTGATTAGCGCGAGTTGAGTAGCGGTGGATGAGTCTTTGATCAATCCTGGAGATCGAAAGCAGCTCGGAACCTGTGTACCTGAAAAACCTGACAACATTAAAGGTTAGGAAAAGCAACAGAATGCATGTCATGCAAAAATGCTTCATGCAGATGTATGCGTGTGTCTGTGTGCTTGAGGGATTTCCCCCGATCCTGGCGCCTTAGTACCAGTGCTGACAATAATAAGGAGGGGAGTCTGGACCCAATCATGGAAACAGCAATCTCATACATACACAGTACCAGTGATAACCAACTCCGACACATCAGGGATCGAGAACTCGTACGCAACAGTCTTTCTGAGAGAGGCTGTAGTAATACAATAAGAGGCGAGAGATCCTGGATCGGGGAAACGGTACCTGTCACAGAAACACGTCAATGGAATGCGAATGATCATGCAAACTAATGCAAAATGCAGGTATGCAACAATATATCCAGGTGGCTGCTGTGGAGATTCGGTATCAACAGTCACCGATGAGAAGAAAACCCCGGTGTAAGACCACTAATCTGATCTGCTGAGAATAACCATCTGATAGGATCGAGATCAAAATTCTGCTCTGTCAAGAGCAAGTGCCTGATAATAAGGACCCTGGGTGTAAGATCAAGTAACATCTGTCGATGAAGTCTTCAGACCCCAAATCAAAAATCTGCCCTCTCAAGAACAAATGCACAGCCGCTGATGGGATTTTCAGACCCCACTCAAAATCTGCCCTATCAAGAACAAACAACAACTGTTGATGAGACCTTCAGACCCCACTCAAAATTTGTTACGTCCAGGACAAACCACTGATGACGATATCCTGATTGAAACCTGCTCTATCAGGAACAGACATACACCCGATGATACAATCCTCTGACAAAAACTTGCTCTGTCAAGAACAGTCAAATCTGCCACCGAGAACCCTGATACCAACATAACTGATTCACTGTCAAGAAAACCAGGTGGTCTGGAGGTCAAAGTTTCCTGAAATATCCCAACCCCACTCACAGGTATGGACCTAATCCACGGACAAAGGTACAGCATCCTATGTGGTTATCAGCGTCACAGACTTTCATGAGTGACGATACGATTCCCAGAAGGAGTGGCATCATCAAGTCATAAAGAGGCCTCACTTAGCTTACTTCCAAATGATCGGTCCCCAGAGTCGACAATCCTCACGTCTGGACTCCCCTCAGATCCTCAGGACCGGAAAGGAGCACCTCTGCAAGAATCTCGTCTGAGCGCAGATTTTCGTAGGGAACTGTGCCTGCTCAGCAGACAGGTTCGTCTACTACTTCTCCACAACTATATCTAGGTGTACACTCAAGCCCAGGTCCGGCTTCTCACTCATAGTAACATCCCTCTCCCACAGCAGCACAGATAATCATATCAAACTGGAAATAAACATGCGGGAAATAAAATGCGGGAAGTAAAAAAGGCGATAAATAAATGCAACCCAATAAGCAAACATGCAAGCACTAGGATTGACTCGCGTAGGGATGGGAAACGGTCCCAGCATAAGGGATGGGAAAAGTCCCTAGATGCTATGCGGTCCCCAGCAGAGTCGCCAGCTGTCGCTTGCGCGAAAATAAGGTGCCGGCATGACAGAAGAGTCGCCACCTTTCGTTATTTATCCCTCAGAGCGGGAAAGGAAACGATCGGAAAAACCTGACGAAAAAGGGTAAGACAAGGTCATCGCAACCATTGTCTGGGTTCGGGAGTCGGTTACGCAAGGGGAAGGTATTAGCACCCCTCACGTCCGTCGTACTCGACGGGATCCTCGCTTGTTTGTTTACTTGGACGGGTTGGTTATAATCTATCTACCTATCAAGGCTGGCTGAAAAAGAAAAGAAAAATGACTCGGCAAAGCGTCGCACTTTATGCCTACGTATTCTCATCAGAGAATGAGAAATCAGAGTCAACGTAGTTCGGCCTACGAAGGATTACGGGGGAAAGGTTGAAGGTTGCTCGCTAGGACGTCGCATCCTATGCCTACGTACTTCCACACTGTATGGAAGATCAGAGCAAACGTAGTTCGGGAAACTACGGGTTATCTCCTAAAAGAAGTGTTTTTTATTGTATTTGCAATCTCAACCGCACTAGAGACTATGACCTGAGAGGGAATGCGTCCTTTCTCAGATAGCTTAAGGCTCGTAACGTACGAAAGAAATCATTCATGATTACCGTATTTTAAACTGCTTCAAGATGAGAAGAGAACAGGCCCAACTAGGAGGGAGACTATCAAGTCCTACTGTTATCATGCCATGGATTCATCCTATGGTTGAGGTTTGAACAGGGAACTCCTAGATGTTGTCATGCATAGGTTTCAACCTAAAAGTCTATCATCAAATCCTTATCAAAGGAAATGAGAGTCCTAAGGGATCATGTCAATGATACACCAAAACAGACAAAAGCATCAGCTTTAACAGTAAAATGCATGCAATGCGAGTGAGGGAGGAAGTGTGTGTGGAGCTTCAGCCTCCACAAGCTCGTCTCGACCTCAAGCCAGTCATGAAATAACAGTAATCATACTGAAATATAAACAACATGCTATCAAGCAATAAACTACAATCATACGGACAAATGAAGTGAAAATGCCATCAGGCAACAAAACACATGCTTGAGAAAGAAAGAATCTATATCTAATCTCTAATCCTAAAAACCTGACAGAACAGACCCCTGATCAAATCTAAGCAAAACCCTAAACAAGAGAAAACAATCCCAGTCTTCAAGCTTCAAAACAAGCTTACCAAAGAAAGGGAGCTAAGTAAGCAGACTCATAGTGTCTTCCTCAGGAAAGCACTAGGAGGTGTATACTCAGGAGTCATACCCTATGTGGCTCAACTACTGTGATCAGTTTACATTCCTCCTCAGGAGAAATTAAACTCACAAGTAGGCTCCAACATCACTGGATATTTGAGAAATCTTACATGAACTAGTGGAACTAAGTGAATAGACCCATAGGACCTTCCTCAGGAAAGTACTAGGAGGCTTCCACTTAGGAATTGTATCCCATGTGGCTCAACAACATGTGATCAGTTTACATTCCTCCTCAGGAGAAATTAAACTCACAAGTTGGCTCCAACATCATTGGATACTTAAGAAATCCTATCTGAACTAAGGGAACTAAGTGAATAGACCCCTAGGACCTTCCTCAGGAAAGTACTAGGAGGCTTCCACTTAGGAATTGTATCCCATGTGGCTCAACAACATGTGATCAGTTTACATTCCTCCTCAGGAGAAATTAAACTCACAAGTTGGCTCCAACATCATTGGATACTTAAGAAATCCTATCTGAACTAAGGGAACTAAGTGAATAGACCCCTAGGACCTTCCTCAGGAAAGTACTAGGAGGCTTCCACTTAGGAATTGTATCCCATGTGGCTCAACAACATGTGATCAGTTTACATTCCTCCTCAGGAGAAATTAAACTCACAAGTGGGCTCCAACATCATTGGATACTTAAGAAAGAGGTGAGAAGAAAGAATGAAAGTCATTCATGGTGCCTTCCTCAGGAAAGTACCATGAACTTCCTTCAAACTCCAGGATCTCAAACCTCACAAACAGGGGACAATCCAAGCTCTGGGTCTCTGAGTCTTGATCTACAATCTTCTCTTCATCATGCTCTCCAACAAGATCTTCAAAACAAACTAAGCCCCACAACAAATTCCCCAAAATAAACCCCAGAGATGAACAGATAACCACAGAACAGTCAAAACCATCAGTTAACTTCAGAAAATGCCTAAAAATATTAAAGAGAGGGGGAAAAATCTAACAATTATTCACAAGGGTCTATAACATCTACCCATAACATCCACATATGCCCCCCCCCCCAAAAAAAAAAATCAAGACAAAACTATCTAAAGAAAATGAATTTCCTTACCTATGCATAACATAAACCCTAATTAGGATACCCTAATGCTACCCTAATTAAACTAATCAAAATTTAATCTAAAAATCAAGAATTAAATCCTATGGGGAACTATGATTCAATATCTAATCACACCAAAAAGAATGAATTAAAAATCATAAGGGAGGGTCCTAAAAGAAATTCCACAAAATGAGGTATCAAACTAAACATATTAAAAAGCCATTTAAATGAAAAATATACTAAAAATACTAAAAGAAAATAAAATGGAAATTTTATTTATTTATATTTTTCTAGACAAATTCATTAACCTATAGAAAAAACAAGAATTAAAAAATATTCATTTTTCTATTTTTTAGGAATTTTATAAAATGCAAAAATATAAATGGAATTAAAAAAGTAAAAGAATTGAAATAAAGGGGAGGGGGTGTCAAAATGAATTCGCCCAGTTTAATTCCAGATGGGCTGAAATAGGGGGGGTGTGGATAGGAGATGGCTCTTAAGCCCACGTTTCAGAATAAATGAAACGCGGCGTTTTGAGCGCAGGCCCTCCCTCCAATTTTCCTTTCAAATCTGGTGCGTTGGATTGGCTTCCAGGGTCAAAGTCTTGGGCGTGATCCAAGGGCTGGGAGGTTGTCTTCAACCTCCAGCCTAGGGTTTCATTGCAAACCAGTCCCCATGCGCTGATCTTCCCCTCCCTCATTCTCCTTCGTGTGGCCATGAAATCAGAAACTTCCAAGACCAATATTGCGCCATTTCTTCCCAGGAACCTACCTATACCAATTGCTTCTCCTGAAACTTCCTAGAATTCGCAAACAGAATGCAAGAAAAACTTGGTTCCAACATTTTCTTCTGTGATCAACTCGGTTAAAGCTCAAATCTGATGGTATGATCCTGTTCTTGGCCTTGCCCTAATCAATCTAAACCATGCCATATCCATTAATACCCTACATACAACCTGTTCTTGAAACTCAAAGAAATGGCACCCTGCCATGAAACTCCATAGATCCTCCTCAAATCCTCAGAACTTAAGCAACTAACCTAGTAGGCTAATTCTACACCTAGAAACTTGAGTGAATGCGCATAAATAATGAGATATGGGAAGAATCACCAACCTGCCAAGTGGTGATGGTGAGCAATGCTAGAGATGAATTCAGAGCTTGCAACCTTCCATGATCAATCCTTAATGGAAGATGAGAGTTCTGTTTGCACTATCTTGGATGATTGAAGCCTGTAATGAGCAACTCGAGCCTTGCTTGACTTTGAAGAAAGCTTTGAACACCTCACTCTTTCTCCCCCTTTCTCCACTGAATTCTTCAACCTTGACCAACCCCTTACTCATCATGATTCACTTGTTATATAACAATCCATGGAATCAACTAGAAGCTTCTAGAATCCACTAGAAAGTGATGAAAATCTCATGACATGCCATATTGGTTATCTCATATCTCATATGTTATGCCTTGCAATTTTGTGCCAAAATCTCCCCTTGTGAGATATTGAGGTGGAGTGTACAAAAAATCAGCTCATATTTGCCTTATGTGAAGATTTCTCAAGTTGCCTTAAGATGCAAGTTACAATATTACAAAGCAACCTTCATTTTTGAGCCTCAAATCAAAATTCTGTTTAAACCAAAGTTTTTAGAATGTCATTTACATTCAAAATGGTATATTGGATGACCTATTTTGGACTCATAGATCTCCCAAACCAAATTTCAATTTCAACTTTTTAACTTATAAGCCCTTTTTTTAGGTCATTTTTACCAAACTTTGTCATTCCATGCTATGAGCTTTTCCAACAATTCATGACCTATTTTCTAGGCTTAAAATGCCATTTTGAACAACTTTCATGTTTTGAGTTTTTCCATTTGAGGCTTGGAAATAGGAGATATGGCCTTTGCTTAAAATGACCTATAACTGCCAAATGACCAAAATACCCCTGTCTTGTTCAAACCATAAGTTGAGTTCTACAAATCCTATAAAGGACTTCTAGTACTCTCTAGAAAGCTAAGAAGATTATCTTCAACATTCATGTTTACCAAGAGATCATAGGAATCATCCTACTAGGGAAAACGTTGTCTGCAAGTTGGGTGACTTTCAAGGACCCAGATTCACACACCTCAGTTGACCTGTAATTTGTCAAAACCATAACTTGAGCTATGCAACTCCTATCAAGGACTTCCACCACTCAAATTAAATCTAAGAACAAGCTCTACAACATTCATGTTGTGGGGAAGATGAGATATCAATCACATCTTGAGCTAAAACTGCCTGGAAGATAGGGATCAAATTAGGGTTTTTTTCACTGCCAATCCTCAAAAACCCTAACTTGAAACTTCTCAAACTCTTCAATCATGATGAGTTGGTCTAGGAATAATCTTTATAACATCTCCATACATCATTCCATGATCTCATGGCCCTTGGATTGGGTCTCAACCTTCTCCAAATCTTCAGTTATCCTAGGGTTGACCCAGTCAAAACCCTAATTTCACCACTCATGGCTGAATCTCCTGAATTCTTGCACAATGACTTCTCTGGCCTTCGTGATGGCTATAAAGACATCTAATAGGCTTTCTCAAAACATCAAGTTCATTCTCAAAGTCTCAGAATCATCTGAGGAGCACCCACAACTCTCAAGCTATGAGTCACACATCCTTGGTTTCACCCGATTCCTCTGAGGATCTCTTGAACTCTCTGATGAAGGTATCAAACTTCAAACACTTGATGGATAAATAATTGTTGGTCAAATTTTGGGGTGCAACAATTATTCATTCCATTATTACTTGTATATTATCACCATCTTCATTGCGTATCAAATTTCACCGTTCATTATTTTCACTGTTTACTTTACTATTGTCCCCTCCGAAGGATAGGTCTAGCCATTTGACCGCCGCGTCAATAGTCCTTAACCATTACACTTTTCATCTTTCAAACCTAGAGAGTTCGAGTCGTCGTCTCATATTTTTAGGCGTCCCACCGTGGACAAGTTTACCCTTTACTCTAGCATTAGGATAAGGAGCCGCCACACTCCATATTAGGCTTCCCGTCGTGGAATACCTATCTTACCCTTTTTAAATTCAATTAAATCAAAACATAGAAATAGGAGTCGCCGCACTCCATATTAGGCTTCCCGCCGTGGAATACCTATCTTACCCTTTTTAAATTCAATTAAATCACAACGTAGAAATAGGAGTCGTCGCACTCCACGTAAACGCTTCCTGAAGAATGTTTGCATCCCCATGAAACCTTGACCACAGTCAAGAAGTTTCTATACCTCCCTTTCAAGGGGAACTACGATTACTCTGATTCCATCCCCTACCTCGGATACGTAGGCACAAGATGCGAATCTTGGCGAGTAAACTTAGGACTAACCCTTAGGTCTTTCTTTTCACCTTCTAACCCTTAAGCAGATAATTATAGCAAAATAGCGACATTAAAACAAGAGGTTCCTGTAGAGTACTACACAATTTTAGGGTGTTAATACCTTTCCTAAGCTTAACGAACCCCCAAAGCCTAGATCTTTCCCCGCATTGTGTTTACGATGCAAAATAAGTTTTTCCTTTCTTTAACCTTTTCTTCGGATAAATCAAAGACCGGTTGTGAACTAAAGATGTGATTCAAATTAATCAATAATTTGATATCCTATTCTCATTGCAACAGAAACCAAAGAATCATAAAAAAACCTTAGTGAGAAGCCACATACTGGATCTAGTTTCCAAACCTAAGAATCCTCAAACCTATACCTCACAACCCCAATATGATCCCTTTTTAAAGACTCCAAAAGCTCTTATTTCCAAACACGGAGAGAATGCCTCCACCTATAGCTCCACACTCATATTTCCCCTTTACAGACACCCATAACTCGAACCACATGATATTTTTACTTTGGAAGAAGAAATAAACACTCAAAAGAGACATATAAACGGGTTGAACCTATCCCAACATCATGCTAAAACCTAGTATGGAGATTGTTCTCGACCTTTCTAACACATGAAGAAGCAAACCAAATGGCCTCCGCATTAGAAGGAGATCCGAGAAGCGAACCCCCTCTCTACCATTGATACACCCTCTTAAGGTCTTATTCCCTCCCTCCTTAGGGAACTGAACACCTGCACACCACACCTTACAACACAAAGATCTCTGCATAACGAAGGCAGATTGATGATGTCGTAGCGGGAAAATTACAAAGTCGTCACCATATTTTATTTATCCCTAATAAATAGGAAAAATAATTATAAAACCCTAAAGGAAAAGAATAAGATGGTCATTGCAATATAATATGAGTTTGGGGGTCAGTTAAGTGACAGGAAGGTGTTAGGCACCTCTCGCCTCCTTTGTACTCAATGAGAACCTTCTTTAGCCTAGGGTTTAGTGTGTTTATCTAAGGGAATGTTTACATGTATCTGTTCATCGTGAAAATTGGTGAACAATCGCTGGTCTTCCAAATCGAAAAAGATTTGTTTTACTTACAGGATCAACCATACAAATCCTAGGACATGTGCTAATTGATCTTAAACAAAGTTTAGAAAAATAATAAACACTTCGACAAAGTTCATGATAAAATAACTTGTTTCAAATGTAAATGGAATTGAACACGATGAATTAAAGTCGAAAGACTGGTAAAAAAATTAGAAAGTAACTTGCATAAAAGAAAGATAAATTCTTAATGACAAAGACTTATTTAATTGCATTGAAATGTAAAAATGGTTTTACATCAAATTACATTCTCACAAACTTGTTTCTCTATATGCGGGTACTTAGGGTATATTGAGGAATTTGTACACAATTGAACACACACAAATCCTAACATTAAGACTTGCTATTTATACTAATCGAAAATAACTCCCATCAATGGCTAGCAAACTAAATTGAGACAAGTGGCGTTCGGCATGTCTTTGATTCCTAGAAGCGCTCCACGTGTCTTTCCCTCTTTTATTTTAATTCAAATATTTCTGTCGAAATTCCTTCAGTAACACCTCTGTCAAATCGCATCTTCCAATTGCTAAGAAATATTTCTAAGTCCATAAAATAGTTCCTCCTGGCAAAGGGACACCTTCGAATCACATTCCAAAAATATGGTTCTGGTCGAAGTCATCTGATTCTCCAAAAAACTCTATTACTTTCTTTTCATCCAATTCAGGCGTCGAAATTCAGAGCCAACAAATTACCCCTCAAAAATGTCATTTTCAACATCACTGAAGAAAAATGCATTTTTTGATAATGTCATTCGACACCTCGAACGACTTTTGCATGCTTTTGATGTCTATTACTATTTCGAAAAACCCGTGACATCATGATCATCATAACGGTTTCTGAGACATCTCATAAAAGTACACCATAATCTCTAGCCATCATCATGTTTCCTAAACCCTGGGAAATCGTGCGCTAGGCATTAACTGCCCGCGTTCCATCAAACAACCCTGGTGGAACATGTGTCTCACTAACCATTAGCTCTTTAATGCTGATTTGAAGTATTTAAACTTCCATGAGCTTATAAATATCTCCATACTTAGCCATTTTAACTTTTACACTTCCCTAAAATCTTAAAGCATTTTTCTTTTTTCTTCACTTTCCAAATCTTCAAAAAGTACCCAGATTTTCTTCAAACCTCAACAATGGCGTCTTCAACCACCAAAATCAAAGACTCCAAAAAAGGCCTCAAATCTAAAAACCTGAAGAAGATCTCTCAGCTTCTTCCCTTTGACACACTATCAACGCCAAAGATGGTGGGATACCAGCAGTTCATTCTTGAGCCGCTTGAAGAAGAAAAGAGGAAAATATATGAATCTCGGGTACTTATTATCGTTACTGTTTCTGGTAAACGACATGCATTATGCGATCCTTTACTTGCTCTTAGTTTTGATCACAATAAATCTAGGGACTTTTTCCCCTCTTACCACAAATCAAAACCCATAGGACAAGCAACAATTCTAGGGTTGAGAAATCCTCTTCTGATGCGGTAGTATTGAATAATATAGACTTAAGGTATATGAACAATAGCTTCAGAGTCTTTAGAGCAACCCTATCCTTCAAAGAATATAATGACTACATGAACTGACTAGCAAAAGTAGAAAAGTTAAGTCCCAAACTTGGAAGAACTTGGGAATCTATGACCTGATTATGCTATCGAAAATAGGTCTTGATTACTATTCGACCATGTTGGTTTCTTCTTTGTATTTTTGGGATAGCACCCATTATACCTTCCATATCCCTTATGGGATGATGACTCCCACACTATTCGACATAACCGCTATCATAGAGCTCAAACCCACTGTTAGATGCCAAATTTCACTTATTTGATCTATCAAATATTGACATCTTTCACTTATTTTTGTCAAGAAAGTGTATAAAACCACTCTTGCTTTGTTGGTTTGCAATATATTGTGAAACTCTCTTGGTACCTTTGATTTGTGTGTTAGTGTGCAGGAATTAGGCACAAAACAAGTGAAAAGTAAGACACAAGAATGGCAAGGAAACCAAGACAACATGCAACCAACAAAATGCTGTTAGTGTGCAGGATTGACACTAGTTGGAGTGTTGGAGCACCTTGGAAAAGATGAGACAGAGTTGCTAGAAGAATCTGGATATCAGAACATTCGCCTGGCGAAGCTCAACGAGTGCCAGTGAATGTTTGCCTGGCGAGTGCTGGCGAGCCAGGGCGAGTAATTCAAATTAAACTCCCAGACCAAAAGGGCATGAAGTTCGCCTGGAGAATGAAGCCAGCGAATGTTCTCCTGGCGAAGGCGCGATATCTTAGAAGGGCGGTTTGCTCATTTGGTTCGCCTGGCGAAGGTCCATGTTCTCCTGGAGAATGGGCGGAAACAGAACATCTTTTTGTACTATATTTACTGCTTTTTAGGTCAGAACTTAGGGACTTATTTATTTTTTTCCATTTTGTAACATTGGGGAACTTCAGAACAGAGAGAGAGAGAGAGAAGTAAAACCCAAAGAGGGAGGAGGTAAGATTTTCGATCTCTTGTTGGGGTTTGGATGTAATCTTTTGATACCTTATGTATTTCATCTAATTTATGTTTGTGAACTAGTTTGGATTTTCTATTGATTAATTATCTTTGATTATGTATTTGCGGGTCTTGACAAAACCTTTTCACATATTTGATCTCAGATCTTCTTCTATCAATGAACAAACTTTTGACATGGTTTTGAAGTTGATATTCATTTTATCCTCCATGGTGTTGTGTTGATTAAGTAGCATGGGTAGCATGGGTAGGATCAATATGATATTGTTTGGGTATGTGATAATAGTGATGAAGAACGATGTTCACCAACATTTGGCGGATTAAATGAATACATGTTAAAAGGGTTAAGCGTGTGTACGTATTTTGATCATCATGTTTTATGCGAAACAATTGTTTATCCGATATGGGTGTTATCCTTGTTTACCTATTTATCTTTGATTTGAATCGTGGTAGAGATACGCTTTTCGGATCTGGAACTAGGAAAATCACTTGTTAGGTCCTAAATTCTAGAGATAGATTTAGGCTTAGCATTTGCGTGAGTATCAGATCTTAATGCTCTGTGTTGTGTTTTTGTTGGGTGAGAGATCACCAATGAGACAACACGGTTGTTCTCTCGATGCCGCGTTAGAAATAAGCTTTATCGTGAGTGATACGTGAGGATATTAGACGAATGATTGTGTTGTGTTTAATTTGATCAGAAGAATGCATGTGTTATCAATTGATGAAATCCAATCCCAACAAGGCTCCGTTTATATTTCCGTCTTCATTTTTTATTTTCTGATTTTATTTATGGTTCCTTGAACCTTTTAAACCTAAACTTTTGAACAATAATCTTAGAAAGGTAGAAATCGTTGAACGGCGTTCATATTGCACTAATCCCTGTGGAGACGACAAAACTGGGTACTTAATATTTTTGCTTGCTGCTTTACCGCTCCAACACCCACTGGAAACACCTATGACCCAGACCTAGAATCTGATTACTCCATAGGTTTTGCATCCGGTAAAGCCACATATTCTCATTTCATCACACACTACTACAACAAAACAACTTATGATGTTTCCGGTAGAGAACACATATCCTTTTTTACCGTATGGCTATATCATTGTGTCTTCTGCTCAAAATCTCTCCAAGTATCTAGAAGATATCTAACTATGGCCACTCAACTTCACAAAGGCCATAATATTTGTCTGAGAAAAATGATCTTATGGAATCTCTATGAATCTCTAAGTGAAAGTGTGGCCCAACTCAAAGATTTGGGAGAAAAAGGGAACTTTTTCTATTTGGCCCCTTTTGGATGCTACAACTCTGGATGAACACATCATTTGGAGCCAGTCTCCCTAATAAAAATCTCATAAATGAAACTGCTAAAGATATCAAGAACAGAAGAGTCGAAGGGACTCGCTTGGTCCAACTTACTCCCAGTGAAGAAGGACAATCCCTCAGGCTTACATTCTTGAGTTATGTCATGATGTTTGCCAAACGTCATGAGTTCACGTTGAACATGGCTCTATTTGCTGCAAGGAAGTATGGTCCTGAGTGGTTCACAAGACCCTTTCCATCCCCAACCAAGGCTCAAGAAGCAAAGTCTTTACAGATCTGGAAGGATTTTCTGACTCCAAGGTTGTTAACCCTTCGACTGAATCTGTCGAAGTCTCAAGTGGCTCTGATTGCTTACCAACCAAACTTAGTTGCTCGACAGTTTGGGTTGGTCCAAGCTCTTCCCAAGTGTCTCTTCGAAAAGAAATGTGCCCTTCTGCTTCATCATGTGAAGTATACTGGAGAAATGACTTTGACGCAGCTTGCGCACTATGCTAATAAGGCTCAACTTATCCCCACTAGTTTCGAACTGGGCTTCTTTTGCACCCCAGAATTCAACTCGTGGTCGACATATTATACAGAGGAGTTCTTCGATGCTCCTTCATTTACTCAACTATTAACCAAGCTTTCCACTTTATGCAGGAGAAGACCAAGAAAGGTATTTTGACACACATCATGGAAATCTAAGCATTCCAAAAGTACTTTGAAACTATTTATCGACCAAATCATCTTAGTAGAACCGTTCGCGAAGCAACTGTTACACTAAAGGAAATGTTTTTAAAGAAAATGAAGAGTTTACAACTCCCTTCGTTTGTTCCTTCTAGAGAATGATACACAATGGCTTTCAATAAGTTTCCTCTCAAATTTCCTCGACTGCCAACTGCTGACTTTGGAGTGGCCCTTGCCCCTCCATTTCTAGACTGGTTCATCTGTGGGGATTCTATAAAAATCCTTCGTCAATAGTCAAAACCGAAGGCTCAATGGGTGGTTACGACTAAGTATACTTTATACAGTTTCAAAGGGTCTCTTCATATCAGTATCGACTAAAAGGTTCAAGGAACCATGAATAAAAGGTAGAAAATATAAAGTAAAAACTGAATTATAAATGGATCCTTGTTGGGATTGGATCTCATCAATTGATAACACATGCATTCTTCTGATCATGTTAAACACAACTCTATCATTCATCTAATATCCTCACGTATCACCCACAATAGAGGTCATCTCTAATGCAATATCGAGAGAACAACTGTATTGTCTCATTGGTGATGTCTCACGCAACAAAAACACAATACAGAGCATTAAGAACTGATACTCACGCAAATGCTAAGCCTAAATCCATGTCTAAAGTTTAGGAACTAACAGGTAATCATCCTAGATCCAGATCTGAAGAGTACATGTCTATAGCAGTTCAAATCAAAGATAAACAGATAAACAAAGATGACACCCATATCGGATAAACGTTTATTTTAAATAAAACACAATGATCAGAATACGTACATACGCTTAACCCTTTTTATATGTATTCACCTAATCTGCCAAATGGTTGTGAACATCGTTCTTCATCACTATTATCATGCACCCGCATAATATCGTATTGATGCTACTCATGCTACTTAATCAACACAATAAAATAGAAGATACAATGAATATCAACTTACAAAACCATGTCAAAAGTTTGTTCATTAATAGATGAAAATCTTAGATCAAAAATGTGAAAAGGTTTTGTCAAGACCCACAAATAAGTAATCAAAGATAATCAATCAATAAAGAATCCAAACTAGTTCGCAAACATATATTAGATGAAATACACAAGGTATCAAAAGATTACATCCAAACCCCAACAAGAGATCAAAGATCTTACCTCCTCCCTCTTAGGGTTTTGTATTTCTTTCTCTAAAATAAACTTGAAAATGAAGAGAGATAAGTTCTGATGTAAAAATTATATATTCTCTTTCTAAAAAGCAAGAAAAGTACTTATATAGTACATTCAGGATCTGTCTTGTTCACACTGTGAACAGATCCTTCACCTAACGAACATCAAATTAGGCACCTGAGGTGCCTCTGAACAGTTAAACCGTCCTTGAGAAATATCTAAACTTCGTTGTGCGAACAATTCTTCACACTGCAAACCATCTTGCTACCGGTTTGCACAGTGAGTTTCAGTTTCTTTTCTCTCTGAGTGAACAGTACCCAGTCTCCTAAGGGTCTTTGCTGGAAAGTTCATTGTACAAAGTTGGTGATGATTTTTCTGGGGAAGTTAGGAGCTTTGCACGACGAACTTATTGATGATTTTCTGTTGTCTTGGTTTCCTTGCCCAATTTCTTGTGTCTTACTCTTCTTTTGTTTTGTGCCTAATTCCTGCACAATAACACACAAATCAAAGCAACCAAGGAATTTTTCAACAATGAAGCATATCATCTAAAACATGAGTGATTCTAATCACTTTCACCTACAAAAAGAATGAAAGATGCTAACATTTGATAGATCAAATAAGAAAAGTTTGGCATCTAACAGGGGCTTAAGAACTTCCTCCAAACCAATATAAGGAACCTTATCAGAAACTGGTATATCCAACAGATAAGCATACTCCTCCAAGGTTGGCATGAGTTGATAATCAGTAAAAGTAAAGCATCGGTAGACAGGATCATAGAATTGCACAAGAGTGTTTAGAATTCCGTCTTCAATGTTGGTAGAAAGAACAAATAAAAGTCTCCCATGACAAGATGTGAAGCCTGCATAATCAACTACAAGGACATTAGATTTCTCAAATCTGTAAGATTGGGAGCTTTGAAACCGTAGTTTTGAGTGTTTCTCCTTCCAATATCCATAATCACAATATCTGCGAAGTTTGTAAAGGAAAATCTCTGAGATCCTTAAAAACTGACTGAAACAAAATGTCCATGAATGCATGAGGGAAAAAGATTGCACAAAGCGCACGGGTTCAAAGGTTTGGCGCGAGCATGGGGCCAAAGGTAAGAACCAACCCACAATGGTATGTACTAAGGTTATATCATCACATGTAGAACAAGGTTCTAAAAAGTTCCCAGAGTCATAATTCCATCTTTTGGATATTATTGGCTTAGATGACTACTCGTCAGCCAACATTATTCTCAAAAGAAACTCGTCTGAGTGTGGTATCGCGTAACAAATAATTCAAGTCTACACTTGAATAGCCACCGCACCACGTCCTAATAAGGCCGAGATGGGTTAAAGGGTTCTAAGGTCCTCAGCTTCTCAGGCTCCTAGGTCGGAAAAGGTAATGTCAAATACGACTACTCATAAGACATTAGTAATCTTAAAGGGGCCTCCACTGAGTGAGGGATCTTAAGTCAGCTTAGTAAGGACTACTCCATGTAAGCCAACAAGATGATACTGCCCTCCTATCATAAGTGCACTCAAGTCTGGGTATAGGACTTATCTCACCACACAGATCACCAGGTACCCGAACAGAACAAGCAATAACAAACAAATCAAACAAATAAGCGATAAATAAATCAAAGTAGGCTAAACCCACTAAGAACCAGAGTGCCCAACAGAGTCGCCACTTTTCTACAGCGGGAAAATTTGTGAGTGTAAGCTATTGATTAACTTAAGTCAAAAATGCAAGAGTCGCCACCGAACTTTTATTTTATCTAAAAGGAAAGGAAAAAGAGTGAAAAAACCTAAACAAGTTCTAAAACAAGAACAAACAGAGAATGGGTAAGGGGGTTGGTTACACGGTGGGAAGGTGTTAGCACCCAAAATGTCTATAGTACTCTATAAGAGCCTTTTGAAATATCTACGCTTTTTGGTTTGAAAATGTTTGTTTGAAATGAGATTGGGAGATGAGAAAAGAATTATTTTTAATATTTTTGTGTTTGGAGAGACTTATTGCCTCATGCCTACGTGCCCACAAAGTGAAATATAGGACCAAAATCCCGTAGTTCGTGGTACAAATAAAAAAATTTGTTGGTTATGATTGATTTTTCAATGTAAAGTTAAGTCGTCATTTTAAGGAAAAAACTACGACTAATCACCCACAAGTATAAGACAACATTTGTATCACCTAAAGATGGAGGATTTTTCTTGGATTAAAATCGACAAGTCTATCACTCAACATCTAAGTGGAAAATGTCAACATCTTAAATACTATGGGGAATAGGAGAATTATATCACAACTATGGAAATGACTCATGTCTAAACTTTATGAAAAGTTTTAAAAGAAAAAGTGCACAAAGGCATAAAAAGTTTGGATGAGGTGAAGTGTTTTTTTTATATCTTTTCGAAATTAGTCAAAGTATGGTTAATATTGATTGAAATATATTAAAGAAAACAAAATTTTAAAATCACTTGACAAAAGTCAAGGTTTTATTGTGTAAGCAGTTTTATGTTTGAAAACAAGAAGGTTTTTGAAAAAGGGAGGAGATTTTGAAAACTTAAGAAGGGGAGGAGATGAAGTGACTACCCTAGAAAGCAAAATAAAAGCTAGAGATAAGAATGATCTAACCAAATTGTAGCACACTTCATAGCAAGCCAAATAAGAATTCCATCTGTCTTGAGTATAATCAAATAAGCAAGCCAAATAAAGGCAAAGATCCATAATACTCCAAGCATAGGGAAAGAGATCTAATTCTAAGTCCAAGAATAATCTAAGAGGTCTAAGGTCTAAGTCCAACCATAATCATAACCACAAAATTAAGAGAACTAAGTTTTTTTAAAGGTTTAATCTTTTATTAGTATTTTGAACAAAATATGGTCCAAGTGGACAAAAGAAAAAGAGAGCGGAAGAATAAACAATAATATGATATAAGATTATAATGATGGAGCATAAAAATAAAAGAGAGAGGGAGCGAGAAGGAAACATAAACAAAATTAGTACAATAATGTTGTTAGTGAGTTATTCATTAGTTGTTAGAACAAATGATCAATGATGGTTAACTCAAGCACTTAGGCCAAAGTTAATGAGTCATTAGAGGATCGATAAAAACAAAGCCTCCTACTAACAAGTTTCATAAGTGATGTACTTAAGACAAATAATCAACCATAATTGGACTTTTAAATATAAGTTTGAGCCACGAATGATCATTTTCTGATTACGGGACAATTTAGCACTATATTCAGCAATCGTAATCAGTTTTATGTAGAAACCACGACTATCTGAGGACGGTCAATAAAATTGTTAGTGTTAATGCATGCTAGAGAAGTGATATGTAGATCACTCTCCGAAAGCAATCCCGCACAAAAAGAAAAATGGTAACGATTTCATCCTCATCAAGAACTTGAAATAAGTTCCAACGATATCAAAGATTTTCATCATTCAAAAGAAAAAAAGAGAAGAGGAAAGGGAAAGCCAAATTAAATTACAACTTCAAGGTCATTCCATCTTTAAGTTCTTCCACTCATCTTAGTGTATTAAAGCACTAAACATATCATTAACTCAAAGCACCTAAAATGAATTGAACAAATCACTTTAAAGATAGATTTGAATTAGTGAATGTTTATCCAACTCATCTACACCCTAAGTCCAATGAATTTAAAGAGAAAAAGGGCCTTTAAAAGTGTATTCCAAAGCAAAAACCAAAGGGAAATGAAAGAAGAAGAAGAAGAAGAAGAAATCAAAGCAGTCCCAAATCAAAGCCAAAATGGCAAAATCAACACTGTGTAATTGATTACCACTAGGAAGGTAATCGATTACACATGTTAAGACAACAGTAAATCCACTTTGAAATGAGCAAAAACTTGATCAATCATTTCTTCAAACACCTCATGATCAAGGATGCAATTGAGCACAAAAATTTAAGTAAAATAACAAAAAACAACACCAATAGAACACAATTTGCAAGATCCAAAGATCAAGCAACAAGAATCAATAATAGATTATATTGTGAAGGATGTATCAAGAACAACAATGGTGGATCAAGAGATTACCACTTCAAATCTGAAAATTCTTCAAATCAACTCCAAAAACCACACTCCAAAGTCTTAATCTACTGAAATTGATGATGAAAAAGTGAATGGATGGAGTTTTAGCTCAAAGATTAGTAAGTTATAATGATGAACTTACTAACTTTCAAAGGAAGAAAGAGCTTTGGTGAATTATGTAGTTGGAGAAAAAGAGAGAGTCAAGAAAGAATTTGGCAAGGTGAATTTAGCTATCAAAAGCTTGTGAAATGAATGAAATGAGGCTCTATTTATAGGATTTAGGCTTGGAAATTTTGGTGGATTGGATTTTGGTTTGGAACCAAAATTAGGCTTGGAATTTGAATTTGGAGGCAAAATCAAGATCAAATGGTGATTAGTGAAGGTGTATGGTGGGAATTAATTATGATGAGGTAGGAGAATTAAAATAAAGTGATCTAGAATATTCTCATGATGCAAAATTTGAATTTGGTGCCAAAAATACTGCAAAATTTGAATTTGGAAAATTTTCACAAAAAACGCACAGGGTAATCGATCACCCTAATACTGGTAACTGATTACCATAGGAAAAAATTGTGAAAAATTGCTTTTTGATGTGTTGTCTTAGCTCTGCCTCGATCCTTTTTGCTTGTCAAAGAAGGCATGGAAATAAACACATGAACCTTGGAGTCTCTTGAATAAAAGTCAATCAAATCTTAGGAAACTCTTGATCAGATGGGTTTGAATTGTTTGCAGATCAACTTTGACTTTGTTCAGATGAAATGCATTCGAGCTGAGGGACTGGCATTTGATATCTTCGATCCAAATTCTTCATGAAAAAGTTAGTAAAGGAAAAACAAACATTTTTTTTGGAATTTAATTAATGGTTAGTAAACATAAACATAAATAAATATCAAACAAACAAGAAAACAAGGGTGCCAGGTGATCTCTCAAGAATAAACACACAGAGGAAGGCAAGAGAACCAAAACTTACGATCTTGTTTGTGGAATGAGATATAAATGACATGTGGGATCTTAGGGGTAAAAATTAGGATATTACAAGTACATAAAACATAATTTTTACATTACAATTTTTTTTCCAGATTGGAACAATATCCTCTAGCACTAAAGGAATCTTCCCAATCTATGACTCGCTCCTCACTACCCTCATCTGAGTCATAGTAAACAATCTTCGTCGACACCTTTCTCTTCTTTTTATTCTTCAGCATCTTCTTCTTCTTCTTCTTGGCCTTCCTCACCCTTACTACATCCCTGACAACAGTCGACCCAGATGGTTGGACCTCCTCAGTTGACTTCTGATGGTGTTATATTATGATGATGGTTTTGTTCTCAACAGTGACTTCTATTGAGATAATTCTCTTAAACTTTTCATATGGAGAACTCATGTTGCTATAGGAAGTTAATAAGAATAGTTTGAAGATGAAGAAATTCATTATATGAAAGTGTGTATTTATAGAATAGGTTGAAGATGAAACATCTGATGATTTAATGCTTGCAATTATTACTTCCAATGGTTAATATTCTTGTATGACTTGTGACCGTCTTGAGAAATGAAGAAGAATTTCAATCATTATAGTCATTCTCTCTTTTGGGAAGAGCAAAGGTTGATCTTATTTTTTTAATCAGAATTCTTGTTTCTTGAATGATGGATCTTTGCAAATGGTTGTCACATATGCCTAAGTTTAATGTAATTTTACTTGCAGTGCATATATTTCTAAATGTAATTTTTTATTTCTAAACAAGTTTTTTATGTCACTGATCCTTCTAACTCTAAATATTCAATTGTTCTTCAAGGTAAATATCTTTCTGATAGTACTGGTGAAAATCAAGCATCTGAAGAAAATGATTCAGATGATGTGCATGCTATTCGTCGTGATCATGAAGAGGGGGTATGGGAAAACTAGTAAGTATATGTTTTAAATACCTCTGAAAATTTTAATTAATCATTTTACTCCTTTTAAATCATTGTACAATATATTTAAAGTTGTTGTTGATTGAATTAATTAGTTTCAAATATTGTTCTATATATTCAGGAATATGATTTTGTATTACAGGTGAAATATGGTTCCATATATTCAGGAATATGGTTATGTATTAAAGGTAAAAATTGAGGTAATGACATTGAGATAATACCTCGGTTCTACATAACACCGAGTATTATTATTGGGTGCGTCATCCAATTTTGAAAATTATAAAAATGCTGATGTTGGGAATCGAACCCACGACACATCAATTTCTAACCTCGATTTTAAAACACCAAGGTGAAAAGTGATTGATTTTCATGTCGCCGTTCATTACCTCGGCTCTGTGACCAAGGATAAATGCATTCCGCGGCCGATATTAAAAGCGTTATTTGTAGTAGTATTCTCTGAATAGTCATGAGAGAATGTAAGTTGAGAGAGATTGAGAAAGTTGATAGGTTAAGAGAGAGTGTATTTTTAGAAGTATCTCTGGAATGTGCACAGAGATGCATTCGTTAAGTTTTTTACATAACCATAGGGTCTGATTCAGAAATGTTTGTGGTTGGGGTGCATCTAGAGATGTAACTATGCATTCTAGGGGTATTATTAGTTTTTCACAAAGTTGGGGAAGTAATTTATAAGGTGCATTAATTAATCTGCAACAAATATATCTTTGGATTCAGGAATGTATACAAAACCCTAATTGGTTATAAAAACATATTCGTATCTTATCCAAAGCTTGGGAATGTGATGCGATATACCATGTAGTGCCTCTCTCAAATTAGATGATGTGATATATCATGGGTGGATATTACCTCATCGATATGTTGTGTGTGATACTAATCTAGTTGTGAATCACATTGTAAAACCCAAAAGCAAGAAGGTTGGTAATTCTATAAGACCATACCATAAGGCATGGCTGGTAAAATCGGACGACCTAACCTTGAAGGCAATGTTATAGTAAATTTAGAATAAGTGAGTCATGTTCCAATAGTAGGTAGGCAGGTAAACCCGTAAAACCATACAAGAGGGCATGAATGGTAAACCATGAAGACCTAACCTTGAGAGTGATGTTATAGTAAACTTAACTAAATGAGTTGTGTCTCAATAGCAGGTAGGTAGGTAAACCCGCAAGATCATACCAGAGGGCATGGAGGGTAAACTCGGAAGACTTATTCTTGAGGGAGTTAGAGTTTCAAATAGCAGGTAGGCAGGTCAACCCGTAAGACCCTACTGGAGGGTAAGGTTGGTAAACCCGGAAGACTTATTCTTGAGGAAACTTGTATTCGACAGTAGGAAGGAAGGTAAATATGTAAGACCATACCAAAGGATAAGGATGGTAAACCCATAAGACAATTCCTTAAGGGTAGCATAATTCTTGATCCCAAGGATCAGGATCCATGCGATTGATCACACACTTGCATACTTTGTGTATTATGTGATGTATGTAATAAATTAGTTAAGGTGAAGAACCTTATGATGATAATCAGATGCATCCTTATAGAGTCGAGTGGACCCATAAGATAGGGGAACTCGTAGAGATTTAATAATCTCACCCCAATCTTGTTTTTTTCCAAGTAAGTTGTAGGAGCTAGAGATTTGGCAAGAAGACTGGAAGGTCGAAGATCTGGATGTTTGATGATTATCTTTCTGCTGTATTATTTTACTTAGTTCATTCGAATATCTGATGTATTATTTTCATGTACTATATTTTATGTAATACATTTTGGACTTCATTTAAATAGGATTTGTTTCAGTATCAAATTTTAATGCTTTATGTAATGTGATTCTAGATAATATTACGCAGGGTGTTATAGTGTTTATTTTCATAGAATCAATATATTTTAATTTTAAAATTTACAAATTTAAAAAATCACTTCACATTTTAAAATTAGAGAAACAATTTTTATTAAACCTACAACTTGATAAGATAATTCAAGAGTGAGAAAAGAAATTTAACTTGGAGAATATTATCTGACATCCTTTTAATTGGTCTTGACACTCCCACAAATCTTTGATTTCACCATAATATCTTTTGATTGAAAGAACTTACCAGATTTTTTAAAATATTCGATAGTATCAGGTTTAAAAAAAAAAATCGGAAAAACCATTTTTTATAATATTTTAAGTATTTTATTTTTCACCTACCAAATTTGCTGCAAAAATACAATAACTGCAAATTTTGAATTATATTCATTTTAGGCATTTTTCTCAATTTTTAAAAGATTGGTACCTAATTTTATGCATTTTATCGAATTTTTCAAAATATTCGATAATATATGTGGAGGTGTACCTGATTTTTAAAAATATACGGTAAAAAAACCCCATCATTTTATAATATTTTAATGGTTTGATTTATTACCCGCAAAATTTGCTGTGGAAAAATATTATCGTAGATTTTGGATTATATACGGTTTATGCATTTACTTCTTCGAATTTTTACAAGATTGTTACCTAATTTTATGCATTTTTATCAAATTTTTCAAATTGTCTAGTAATTTTATGCATTACTTAATTTTTTTTTAAATCCAATAAAAAATTATTATTTTTTACTATAAATTAAGTGTTTGATTTTTTACTTGCAAAATTTATTGCGGAAATATATTAACTGTGAATTTTTATGCACATTTTGGATTATATGAATTTTATGCATTTTATATGAATTAATACTACGGTGGTTTCGATTTTTTTTGAAAAATCAGTATGACTTATTGAATTTTTTTGCATTTAAGAGAAAAATATTCAGTATATCTTAATGAAAAAAATGATAGAAATATTTTTAGGGGTTGCAAATAGAATCCAGTTAAGCGAGCTAAAAAATTCAATCCAAAAATCCAGCCCAAAAGCCAAACCTAAAACTATAATATACAGTTTTACAATAGGAAAGAAAAGACATGGTCCAGCTCTTGCGGCCATGTGTTTTTTTATGTCTATATGTGGTGGAATCTTATCCTTTATCTCCAAACTAAAATACTTGCACATCAAGTTTTTATATTTATATTTTATCAATATATTCTACAAATAATTGATTCAATAAATTAATATCTAGTCTAGTCAAGATTGCAACATCAAGTTAACATCAAATTTTTAAAGAAAACTATATTATCCTTATATTATCCTTGCACATCAAGTAAAATTATTACCTACTATTTTAGAATAGTGTAGATCTAATTAATATTCTATACTTTATAGCAAATAATTCAATAACGCTCTATTTGATTTTGGTTTTGCTTCTTTTTGTGAGCCACCTTTGATTCTTAATTGATACTCTCACTTATAAAAGCAAGCATGGTTCTTTCAATATCACAATCAATCTTATCAATTCAACACCAAAAGAAAAATGGATTTTGTCCTAAACTATCTTAACACCACTACCATAGCATTCATTTCTCTAGTTTCCCTCCTTTTCTTTCTATTTCGTTTCTCCAAAGTTTCTCATACAAAAGTACCTCCTATAATTTCAGGGTCATGGCCTTTACTAGGTCACCTTCCTCTAATGAGAAATACACAAACACCCCACAAAACCTTAGGTGCCTTAGTTGATAAATATGGACCTATATTCACAATCAAACTAGGTGCTACAAATGCTTTGGTACTTAGTAATTGGGAATTAGCCAAAGAATGTTTCACCAAAAACGACATTGTCGTTTCGTCGCGGCCCAAGCCCGTTGCGGTTGAGCTTATGTCGTATAATCAAGCTTTCATTGGTTGGGCACCATATGGTACATATTGGCGTCAATTAAGGAAAATTGTCACACTAGAGATTCTCTCTAATCGAAGAGTTGAACTACTGAGTCATATTCGTGTCTCTGAAGTTGAAACGTCGATTAAAGAACTTGTTAATGTTTGGTCAAATCAAGTGTCACCGCAAAATGGATTGCTGGATGACATTAAGTCGTCTAGTACTAACGATGAGCCTAGTACTAACGACTATGTGTCGGTCGAGTTGAAGAAGTGGTTTGCACAATTGACATTAAACATGGTACTAAGAATGGTGGTTGGGAAGAGATGTTTTGGTGATGTGGATGAAGCAAATAAGGAAGAAGCAAAGAGATTTTTAGAAAATATAAGAGATTTTATGCGCTTGATTGGAACATTTACGGTGGGAGATGGTGTACCATTTTTAAAGTGGTTGGATTTAGGAGGTCATGAAAAAGAAATGAAAAAATGTGCAAAGAAATTTGATGAAATGTTAAATGAGTGGTTGGAAGAGCATCGTGGAAAGAAGGGTTTAGGTAGTGAAAATAAGGTTGTGGGGGAAAGAGATTTCATGGATGCAATGCTTTTGGTGCTTAAAGACAAACCAATTGAGGGGTTTGATGTTGATACCGTAATCAAAGCCACAACATTGGTAAGTATATAATAATATTTTATAACATATATTATATGTTTTATCAAGTAGTTTAATAATTGAAATTTCACTATTTTCGATTTGAATTTGAACTCATAAAATGAGAGTTCTCGTACGACTATCAGCCGAGTTGGTTTAACGACACAATTTTATTATATAATTTTTAATATAAATTTGAAGAATTATTTAAGGTAGGGCATTCTTCTAATGTAATTTGAATTTGAATTTGTAGGAGTTGATTTTAGGAGGAAGTGACACAACCGCAGGAACACTTACATGGGCAATGTGTCTTCTACTAAAACATCCTCATGTCTTAGAAAAAGCAAAACAAGAACTTAACACATACATTGGAAAAGAAAGATGTGTAAGTGAGTTAGATATCAATAAATTAGTATATCTTCACGCTATAATCAAAGAAACGTTAAGATTATATCCACCGGCACCATTTTCGTCACCTCGCGAATTCACAGAAGATTGCACAATAGGTGAATACCATATCAAAAAAGGAACTCGATTGATGCCGAATTTATGGAAGATTCATAGAGATCCTAGTGTTTGGCCAGATCCGTTAGAATTCAAACCCGAAAGGTTTCTTACCACTCACAAAGACGTTGATGTTAGAGGTCAAAATTTTGAGTTGTTGCCATTTGGAAGTGGGAGAAGAATGTGTGCTGGAATGTCCCTTGGTTTGCATATGGTTCATTATATTCTAGCTAATTTTTTGCATTCTTTTGAAATCTTGAATCCATCTCCTGAATCAATTGATGTGACTGAAGTTCTTGAATTTGTCACCACTAAAGCTACTCCACTTGAGGTTTTGGTTAAACCTTGTTTGTCTTTCAAATGTTATGAATCTATGTGATTCTAGTTTTAGTCAATTTTGTCATTTTCATTGTTTTCTATGAGATGTTACAACATGTTAGTTAGTGATGACTAACTAGAGGCATTTTCTCAATAAATTTGGAGTTAGTTGTGTTTAATATCACGACGGGAATTAATAAAGTTTTAATTATTTTTATTTTGTTGATGTAAACTAATTTTAGCATAATACCTTTTGCTTTGATATTTCTAGCTAAAAATAATAGTTGTAATATTTACTATTAATAAGTGCAATTTTGGTCTTGACAAAAAAGAAAGGTTGTAATTTTGGTAATAATGCATGCAAATTGAAGTATTGATGTGAGGGATGAACATGATTGAGGAAATTTCTCAATGTGAAATAAGGAACCCAGCTGCGAGGCTCCTATTAAGCAACAAATTATTCAATGAAAACTCCCCATAAGTTTTTATACAATAAAGGATAGGTCGGAAGATCACCATCACCTCATGGGTATTTATCATATTAGTATCTACTAAATTAACTAATTAATGGGTTAAATATACAATATCTTATCTTCTACATTTAAGCCACATTTGCTTTTCTCTTATAAAAGATTTTTTTTATATTTCTCGTAATATCAAGATTTCTTCAATAAGACATCCGCTCCCACTATTTCAGCTCACATTCTCTTATTTTTTCAGCGTGACATTTAATTTAAAGCCAACTGAATTAAATTGGACAACATGGCATATGTGTTGGATAGCTTGACTCACATTTTGTTAGTTATATTAATTAATCCCCCTTGTAAATGTTAGGATTTCAGTCAAACTCCAATTTTGGTAAGCTGTGTCGAAGAGGAAGATTAGCTTGGCTAAAGATGAACACGAAGACGAAGCTGGACGGTTGAAGACGAACACAAAGACGAAGACTTTGACTGTTGAAGACGACATTGAAACTTATCATGTCTGGGGCAAATTTTCGAATTTTCTTCTTCTCTTCTAATGTTTGAGTTTCTTCTTCTCTTCCAATGTAAGTTTTTCTGAAATAACAGGATATGCAACATTTTAATGTGAGTTTTCACCATGGGAGTGAATTTATATTGGTAAAGCCGAATGACATAATGTACAGAAGGGGGTGTAGATACGCATGTTTCTGGGCAACACTTAGACAAATGGACTATAGGAAACATTCCTAAGTTGATGAGTAAGTGGGGTTATAAGGAAGGAACTTATAGGTTGTGGACGATAATTTTGAAAATAGATGAAGATTTCTTTCAGATAACGAAGGATGGTGATGCTTATGATTTTGCTGCATATGCTTGTGCAACTAATGTTGATGGAGATATATTTATGGAACATGATGTTGATGACATAAAAGTGAGAGTAAGGGTTCCTAAGTGTGTTAATGGGGTGACACATGTGGAAGGATGGTTCTAGGAGGAAGAGAGTTGGTGTAGCTTATAAGTGCGTCAAATGTGACAAGTTTGGCCATAATGCTTTGTCATGCAAGAGTCTCACACAAGACCCTAATGCTTTGAAAAGAAAGGTAACATAAATTTTATTTGTATGCATTGTGGTGTTTTGAATGTAACATAAATTTTATTAGTATGCATTGTGCTGTTTTGAATGTAGTGGAAATAAAAAAATATGGTCATGCTAGAGCTGAGCCAATGCAAAAGAATGTGCAGTCTAATGCAAGTCAAGTTAATGATAATGTGCAGCCTGATGCAAGTCAAGTTAATAATGATGTGAAGCCTGATGCAACTCAAGTTAGTGATTATGTGCAGCCTGATAACAAGGTTGATGCAAGTCAAGCAAGCTCATGTGTGGTTGATACAGGTCAGATTGGTTTAAGTCAAGTACAAGAAAAACAAAAGAAGGGAGCAAAACCTATAATGAAGATGAGAAAAGGCATAGTGAAATAATTAAGTTGAGATGCTTTCAAAAACACCAAGATGTATAAACAAAAATAAATTTAGGTTCCAAACAGAGATTTTAGAAAAGTATTCATGCTAAATGCATCAACTCAAGCAAAAAACACCAATGCAGTAGATGAAGTATATAATAGCAAGCAAATGACTTCAGAAGCGCACACCTCTTCAGCATCCTTCGTGAAGACATACAGAAGAAGAAGAACTTCTGGGTCTAAACGCATAAATCATTTGAGAAAGGAGGCTTTAGAGGTTGCCAAGGTAGAATGGCAAGATTATTTAGATAATCTTTACATATCAGATGATCCTAGGGAATACCTTAAGAAAAATCCAACAGACTAGAAAGTCTTAATAATTTGTAATATCTTCTAGTTTATTAAAGAGAATTGTTGCATACTTGAGTTCTTAATCCCATTTCTTTTATCCTTTTGAGCAATATATATATATATATATATATATATATATATATATATATATATATATATATATATATATATATATATATATATATATATATATATATATATATATATATATATATAACAGTTAAACTGCACTACAACATGAACAAACTTGAATTAATACTAAGATTGCTTGAAACAAAGGTTCTAACAATTACAAGGCATAACTATGTAGAAATATAACATCAGAATCTTTCATAGATAGCTTCAAACCTGTCTCTCCAGATTTTAGATGAATCAGCCTCTGAACTTATGATAACTCCCTGTTGGACAAGTAGTTCAGAAAGAACTCGTCCATAAGGAATGAAGAAAATATTTCCCCTATGAAAGAAATAAATAATCCTCTTCAAATAGTCAAACATAACTTGAGGAAGATCAACCTACAAGTCTAAATTGAGAAGTAGTAGCATATCTTTTTCAATAGTATCCACGAGGTCTAAATCCTTATCCTTAGGAAGCAAGTTTGTGTTTTGAATTTGATTCCAAACAGCTGCATCAGGACAAAGATTTGAGACCAATGATGTATTAGATGGATCTAGAAAGATACGCCAAGTAGGAAGATAGTGTTCCCAAATAAGAGTTCATGTGATTTTTGCAATCTCCTCACAATTGATCACATTAGCAATTGCTTTAGAGGTTACTGTTATAGAAACACCATTTTAGAAAGAATAACACACTCAAAGTTTAGGTCAACAATGGATGCATTAATCCAAAATTCTTTGACAAGACTTGGATAAGTGAAACCATAGAGTATCTCAAAGTATCCATTCTAACTTTGTTCAGACATAATCTTCCAGAAGTTAAAACCTAACTTAAGCAACTCATCAAAATCCAAAAACTTTTCATTGATGACAACCAATTGATTAAAATAAGAATTGACTAAAGAACTCATCTCAAGTTTGGCTTGGTCAAAACACAACCAAAGAGAAAATAAAAAGAAAAGAAAAGAACTGAACAATATTCTATAGGAATAAGAATCTTATCAGAAAAATGACACAAAATGATGTTTCACAAAATAAAGGATATAAACAATAGCAATACATAAAAAGAAAGACAACATTACCCATAGGTTGTTATCCAGTAGATTTCCTGGATCCACTAGATGATTTTCACCTTTATGAATATTTGAGTAATATAAAAGTTTTATTTTTCAAAACCTTCAACTTAAACTGCTTTATTAGAAGTAAGGAATCCTCTCCTAAATCTCAGAGTCTGATAATTTTTTGAAGCTATCATCCATCAGAGTCTAGTAGGTCGAGACTTAGAGAAAGACATCTTCTGTCAGTCATTAAGAACTAAATATTTCCTCTTGAAATAAGAGTCATGAGTGATTAAAGAATATTGATTTGGTTACTTTGACAACTAACAAACAACAATCTTGTCACAATAAGTGAGGAAATTGTTTCCATAAATATGACCATCATCCAGCTAATAAAATACTTAGTATATATAGATACAATATAGTTTCTTCTTAAAGATTTCTGAAGGTTCTTTTATCAAAGATAGCTTCTCTAGAAATCTAACAGAAACTTTGTATCTACATATACATAAATATCTCATTGAATCAAGAGATAATCCAGAAAGGAACATACATACCTTTTTTTCTGGGTCAGACTCGTATCAGTATTCAGACTTGACCATAGAGTCTGAATACCGCTTTGAGTGGATTTTGATTCAATGGCTGTTAAACCATTGACTCCACTTCTTCCACCAAACTCAGTACCACTAGTACTTGAGTCTGGGATGTAGGATCTTCTTCCATCAAATATTGTAAACAACCTTTGATAAGTACCATGGAAGATGCTTCTGCTTTAATATATGCAACATATACATTTGAATGATGATGCTCATATTCCTATGAGACCATACATGTAAGTCCAGACAGGCTTTCCTTTACCTTATGACACATTCTGATAGCAGTACCATAATTCATTCTAGAGTATGAGTTAGGATAAGTCATGATATGAACAAGATCTTTTTCTTAGCAGAATCATTGATTTCATTGTCTTGGATTAAGACTTTGAAATCCTTGATAAGCAAAGAACCAGATTATGTTAGCTATTAGAGAATGACATAAAACAAATTAAAACACTATCATGTAATTGCTTGTAGAACACGAAGAGGAATTGAGGTTTCTCATAGACTTGTCCTTTAATACAAATTCCATGATGACCCTCAATCAAGGAGCAACGGAATATTTTAAGATATCACCTTAAAGAACAAACTCCTTATTATAAAATATTGAAACAAGATAGATTTGGAATAATCTCTTTCTCTTTAATACTTGATTTTTATTTTAGGACTCAAATGCTTCTTCAGATGTAGTAATGACTGGAAGAGCTAGATTACTCTTTCATCTTAATCCTGCACTAATGTTAGCTTCAAATGAATATGCATTGAAGGCCTTCTAAAACTATGTTCTGGTAGTGTTTCTCCTTGCTTTCAGATTTGGGAAATAAGTTGAAATACAAATATTTCAGAAGCTTTTGAAGTTACTCTTCTATCATCAGATGTCATATTTAATTCAGCCACTTAAAGAAGTCTTCTGATTAGGAAGGTTAATTCGTCATCATCAGACATTCCATAGGAAGTATCCTTCAACAGGATTTACGAAAGATAATATGTTAGATAACTTTTCATCATCTAATTCCATTTCTTTTCTTTGAATATTGTAAGACAACCCAATAGAGCATAGTAAACTCAAGTTGTATAACTTATTGAATAACTGTGACCTCAGGTTTGAATCCAGAACAATCTTCTAAGAATTTTCTTGGAAAGATTAGATAAAGTGTAATTGGACAAGCTTCAAAATTAATTCCCACAAATCTGAGCACAAGGATTCAAGGATAGTCTGAGCATCAAACATATCAATAACATTGACATACTCAGAAGTGAGATAGAGTACCTACCAGAATGCAAATACCTTTGAAGAAATTCAATCAGCTTCTTTTGAGCTGGTGATAGAGATTTTCAAACCTTAATCATCTCTACACCATCAACTTCTATAGTAATACCTTTCTCAAGGATATTCTATAGAACTTCATCAAAACCCTTTACCAAGACCAATGAGCTAAAAATATATTTTGTTTTTCCATCATTTAAATTTAGTGGAATCACCCTTTATATATGATAGGAAAAACAATGTGATGTTTTTCATATGGCACTTGATTCCTTCATGAAGGAAAGTCTTTAAGAGACATATTTTTCTGATTGAATCATTATCTGCGCCACTGTTAAGTGTTAAGCACATATCATACTCTGATAACAATTGAAGATGAGAAAAGTACACAAGAAGGGGGTTGAATTGTGTTTTCCGTTTTGTTAATTCGCGTCTGATTAGAGCTCAGAATCTAAACTGGTGTTCAAATTCTAATTATAATTAAAAGAAGATGTTAACAAAAGCAAATAAATAATAGAAGAAAACACAAAGATTTATACTAGTTCCTCCCAACTGAGAGTAGTCAAGTCCCCTTGCTTCACAATATATTTTCACTATAACCAAATCATAATTGCAATTGCTTATGCATTCTGCATAAATCTTTTACATTGATCAGAGCCTAGGTTTAAGACTTCTTATTCAATTCCAACAGACTCAAAACTTTCTTGCTTAGACTGCAACCAAAGACTTCTGCTCCAAGTTCTACCATCCGAGCCTTCTACTTAAGCCAAACTGTCCCAAGGCTTCTGCTGCAGGTTCCTCTAACCAAGCCATCCTTCTTAAGCCACGCTGGCCTAAGACTTCTACTTAAAGTTCCACGAACCGAGCCATCTTGCTCAATAAATCTATTTGATTAATACTTTCATTGCTCAAGCACATAGCATGAGACTTACCTGGCTTAAGCATCTTGGTGAGAGACTTCCTTGCTTGAATCCCAATGATACAAGAAATCTACTCAATCAACCCACTTGATTAAGAATTTCATTGCTAAAGCATATATCATGAGACTTACATGGCTCAAACATCTTGGTGAGAGACTTAATTTAAACTGCTAAACAAGTTCAGTAGACTAGCCGTTGGAAAATATAACTTGATCAAGTTTCTTTGCTTTACTCCATAGTACAAGAGCCGTTGAACATAGATACACCAAAATTTCTTGATCTATTGTGTAACATGTTTAACCATTGAGTCTTCAAAAATATCATGTACTATAGGACCCATTGCCTTCAGAGGGCTTATTACGTCTATTGTTAAGGCTCTGAACTTGGATGCCGAGATAGCCACTTTAGCGCCTCTCCCTCTTCGCACAATTAATTTAAAATTCTTAAAAGACGTGAAATTGTGCAAGGTAAAGAAGGAAGTGGGCTTTGAGCTTATGATCCATGGGAAGGCTATCCTATCTATCATTTTGCCTTGCACTAGACGTACGGATGTGCGTATCGCGGGGAACTGGACATATGATTTGGATGCTCCACCTATTACGGGTCCAATACCTCCAAATATTCCTGTTGGTGACGGCGATGCCACCAACGGCGAGTATGACCGGAGAGAGCAGTCTCCCGATCACCCTATGCCGCCTCACCATGTTTCACCCGCACACACTGCACCGTCTTCCTCTTACCAATCTTTAGGTATCGCTCCCGGTTTTTATATTTTTTAGCAGATGTGGCGAGACCAGTTAGCAAGAGAGGAAAGACGCGATAACTTGCTCAGTACCATACAACAGCAGTTGACCGAAAACATGAGATTTATGCAAGAGTCTTAGAAGCAGGTGAGCCAATCCATTCATAACAATGCAATCACAGGCTTCTTTGACTACTAGATTCGACGAGTTCGACGCTTCTCAGAGAGATCATCGTCGCAATAGATCTCGCCGTCCTAGGTACTCACCGCACGCTGGTGACAGTACCAACAACATGTCTTAGGACTTTCAGGTAACTCGTCCCTATCTTATTTCGAAACATTGGGGACAATGTTCAATTTAAGTGTGGGAGGAGACTTTATTTATTTTCTCGAATTTTCATTTTCTTTCTTTTTATCGCTTTCTAGTTTCATTCTAGCTTATTTCCCTTTCATTTTTCATTTTCTTTTTTTCGTTTTTAGAATACACATGTGCTTAACGAGTCATTTGCAGTATACCCTTATTCCCTCATTTCTTAAGCCTCGCCAAAATGTTTATTGACAAAAAGTGTACTATCCTGAAAAATTTTAGGCTTTGAGGCAAGTTCGAGTTAGGATGCGGATGATTTGGAAAAATCCTCTTTGAAACATCGATATCATTGTAACACCTTAGGCTTCGCGAATGTAGAAATCGACCCCGATACCCTATGTACCATGGCCTTAATAATAATGTTCATAGTAAGTCCTTAGTAGTTTATCCTAGCAGTCAGCTCCGGCCAAAACGTGATCTAAGTGAAGGACCGATGAATATAAGTGAATGATCTGCATGTTCAAAAATAATAATTGCAACTCGGGTATAGGTAACCCTCACAACGTCATTTAACCCAAAAAGTTGTAAAAATTTCGAAAAAATAAATATATAATAAGAGCAAAACAAAATAAATATCTTCTCATTGATAGTTGGTTCAGAGGTGTCTGGTGCTAAACTCGGTAGGGCGGGTTACAATCCGATCCCCCACAACTTCAATAGGGTCAATAAAAGGGGTTACACCAATTTTTTTACCAGAGCCCCATGCTTGAGATCAGAATCACTAAACGGTCACTTCACTATGAGCACATATGGATAACGGGCTTAATGTGATTGCGCCTGAATGAAAAGGACCCAAAAGGAGATTTAAAAGTAGGCCTAGGTACAGTAGGGTAGTACAGATTAATTTTTGTAAGAACGAAGCCTGTGTCCATATTTACGGAGAAGTGTCATTCTGATACTCGTGGTTCACTGAGTTAATACCTATCGCTTCATCCCAGCTTGAACTTAGAAGCCTTTTTTTCCCAGATCACTTATGGATACCACCTTTCTTTTGTCATGGTGTTTTGCTTGAGGACAAGCAGAGGCTTTAGTGTGGGAGAATTTGATAGACCTAAAATGTATTGTTTATTTGACTCGATTCGCACGTGTTATTTAGCATTTTATCTCTATTTTCTTGTATTATGCCTCCGCTTTGTCTCTTTTTCAGGATTTTATATTTTCAGAGCTACTCAAGAAGAAATGAAGAAAAACAAGCAAAAGACCAGCTTTTTAGGAAACTGTACAGATGGCACTCACCATGGCGGGCGCCATAGGAGAAGCCATGACTTGGATAAGAGACCAACTTCTGACAAGTGCCACGTCTCTCACTTCTTTCCACTCTAGTACACATGGCGGGCACCATGAGGGCATGGAGGGCGTCACCCTTGTATTCTATTTTCCCTCCCAAAAGAAGTTGGGGGAATTCTAGTCATTCCTTGTACTTTCCTAGCATTATAAATAGAAGAGTTCTGCCTCATTTCTAAGCATTCAAGCTTAGTTACATAACTCAAGTCATAAATTTCCATCTGTTGTAAAGTCATAAACTTCTCACATCGGGTAGTTATCACATTGTCTAATCAAGTATGTAATCGGGTTTGGAGCACTTTGGTAGAAGTTAATCTTGCCGCCATTTTATTTCAGTCTTTTACTTCAAGTTGTACCAAGATTTAAAACCTCCTGTTAGGAGCAGGTTTCTATTTATTTTCCGCTTTTACTTATCTGCATTTATTTCCTGCACTTTATTTACTCGCATTTTATTTCCTTCACTTTATTTACTCACAATTTATTTATCGCCCTTATTTATCGCACTTTATTTACCATGTCTATTTACATTTCCATGTTCGGCTAACTCTTAGAGGTTAGGATGTGAGGATCATAGTTAAAAGTGGTATTCCATATGGCTGTCGATAGAATCACTTAGAGGTTATTCTGACTTTTAATACATCTTTTCCGCACTTAAAATCTGTTGGGTAAGATCGAAAGTCGTCCAACCTTTAGATAAATTTGTTTAGTCTTAACTGTTCAAAGGAAGCGAAAGCACTTAGTCCAATTAAGCAGGAATCTTTAATGCTTTAGAAAAACAATTTTAAAACTATTGTCGAACGCGTTTATGGATTTAAAGTCCGGTTCGCAAGAACCTCTTTTTGTTAGAAATTCCAGCTCAAAATACTTTTCAACTAAGTCAAGAAACTATATTTCTTTAAAATAGGTTTAATCACTCTAACACAATGCGCTCCTTTTTATAAGTGACAATAAGAGGGATAGATTAGGGGATAAACTCGATTCTGAATACGCGAAAGCGACAATTCCCGTTAAATTAGTTCTTTTCATGAGTAGAAAACATTACCCCTTAAGAATTCTATTTGTGCGCATTTGGAATACTGCCTAGCTATGTGAATTACATCCAAGCCTGCTGTTTTATTATTGAATTTATTTTCGCACTTTACTTTTATTTCACACATCCCACTTCCAAATTGACTTACCTTAGATAAACACCATAATAACAGTAATCGATAGATTGATGTTTGGTGTCTGTGGGATCGATAATCTTTTATATTACTCTGACGTTAATCGTGCACTTACGAATCACAGCATCAACGACACGTAACAACGTGCTTTAAAAAGAAACTTTTCATTGATAATTCAAGATCTATTACAATAGATGGCCCTTGCTAAAAAGCAAGACCTTTCTTTGTTAGAACACATATTGGTTCTTAATATATCTCAATATTTTGATGATAACAATAATGAAATTTTGTATGGAGAAAATATATACTCTAATTTTGTTCAAGTGTTTTTGTTTCAGATAACATAATAAATATTCCTCTGAACGTTAAGCTACAGCACGCAGAAGACTCTAAGCATTTGGTAAAAAGCAAAGCTACAGAAGACTCTGAGCGCTTGGTAAAAAGAGAAGCTACAGAAGACCCTGAGCGTTTGGTAAAAAGCAAAAGCTACATAAGGCTCTAAGCGTAGAGTATAAAGCGAAGATTCAAAAAACTCTGAGCGTACTAAACTCAACGCTGCAACTGCATAGTCTCTGAGAATCAAAACACATAAGGCTCTGAAACATTAGTAACAAAGTGATACATTTCGATAACACGTAAGAGCGAAGATCTACTCTGATCTAAAGCACTCCTCTGGATGAACAGTTTGTTAAAACAATCACGCTAGCACTAGCTGCAGAACTCTAGAAGAGAGTTACTCTGATAAGAAGAAAATGGAACATCCTCAAAACTCTGGAAGAGAGTTACTATGATAAGAAGAAAATGGAACATCATCAGAGGATCTGATGTAGGAAATATTTCCATATTTGTTCATTTAAAAAGATGCTAATCAAGAAATATCTGTTGCAAATTCTTTGTCTACATCCAACGACACTATTCCTCTTTTGTGTATGGACAGGATTTCAGAACAAAAAGGATATCTTTGAACATTCCTCTTTTGTGTATGTGCACACTATTTGAGAAATGGGTGTGAAGTATTTCAACAAGTCTTCAACAGCTATTCAATATACAACAACAACAACACAATAACACATTCTACAACGAACATCATAGTAGAAAATAGAAAGTTTCATTGATCTTCATTTTGTGTAAAATCACTGTTGTGAAAAAGCTTTTCTAAGAAGCACTTAAACACACTTTATTATATTACTTTGTAAAAGATCCTTGAGAGACCAAGTTGTGGTCAGTATTCTCAAGAAGACTAAGACAAGTTTGTCTTAGTGAAAAGATTGTAATCAATTTTTGATTATTGGATTAAGTCCTCTTTTGAAAGAGGCGAAATCACCTTGGCCGGGTGGACTGGAGTAGTTTGAGTTCAAACGAACCAGTATAAAAATACCTGTTATTTTTATTGCCTTATTTGTTTTTGAAAACCCTTATTCAACCCCCTTTCTCAGTGTTTTCCTACCTTCAGTTGGCATCAGAGCACGGTTCTGAGTGCTATCACTTAACAGTGGCAGAGAAAAGATCCAGTTGGAAAACTCTTTGATTTTCTATGGCTGAATCTTCAAACAACGCTAACGCTGGGTTGAACAACAAATATGAAGAGAAAGACAGAATCGGCACAAAGCCTCCTATGTTTGATGGAGAAAAATTCGATTACTGGAAGGACAGAATCGAAAGCTTCTTTCTTGGCTATGATGCTGAACTCTGGGATATAGTCATTGATGGATACACTCACCCCACTAATGGTGAAGGTAAAAAGATTGATAGAAAATCAATGACTGGTCAATAAAAGAAAGACTTCAGGAATCACCACAAGGCAAGGACAATTCTACTGAACGCTATATCTCATACTGAATATTAGAAAATCACCAATAGAGACACATTGTATGACATGTTTGAGTCCTTGAAGATGACGCATGAGGGAAACACGCAAGTGAAAGAAATGAAGGCTCTAGTGCTGATTCAAAAATATGAAGCCTTCAAGATGGAGGAAGATGAATTTGTGGAAACCATGTTTTCTAGATTCCAGATTCTAACTGCTGGATTGAAGGTTCTTGACAAAGGTTACTCCACTTCTGATCATGTAAAGAAGATAATCAGAAGTTTACCAAAGAGGTGGAGACATATGGTCACAGCGTTAAAGCTCTCAAATGATCTGAACAAAATCACTCTAGAGGAACTCATCAGTTCTTTAAGAAACCATGAGATAGAGCTTGAAGAAGATGAGCCTCAGAAAAAAGGTAAGTCCATAGCTTTAAAATCTAACAAAAAATCTGAAACTAAAGTTTTTCAGGTACTAGAAGAAAGCTCTGGAGAATCTTCATCAGATGAAGACGAACTATCTTTACTATCCAGAAAAATAAATCAACTCTGGAAGCACAAGCAAAAGAAGTTCAGAAAATTTAAAAGACCAGAACACCGTGGAGAATCCTCTGGTCACAGAAGATCTAGCAAAAAGGAAGTAGTGTGATATGAGTGCAAAGAGCCAGGACACTACAAGAATGATTGTCCCAAACTTCAAAAGGATAAACCCAAGAAGTTTGAGAAGAAAAAGAAAGTCCTGAAGGCTACTTGGGATGACTCAGATTCTTCTGAAGCCTTGTCAGAGTTTGAAGACGAATGTGCAAACGTTGCACTAATGGTTGACATAGAGGAGCATGAAGAATCATCTGAATCTGGATCATAATCAGATTCAGAAGAGGTATTTGTTGATCTCACCAGAGCTGAGTTAATTGAAAGCTTATCTGAAATATGTGAAAACTATAGTAAGATCAGACTCAAATACAAGAAGTTGTAAAGTAGTCTTGCATCTGAGACTAGTCAGCTGAAATTAGAAATTGCTGAGCTGAAAGAAAATAATTTTCAAATTAAAATTGAATTGAAAAAAGCTAAACAATAATCTGAAACAGATACTACGTCTAGCTCTAAAAATATTTTAGAAGAGTATGACCATAGTTTTCAAAGGTTCATGTCCAGAAGCATAGACAGAAGCAAAATGGCTTCTATGATCTACGGTGTGAGCAGGAACAACAGAAAAGGGATTGGATATGAATCATCTTCTGGGAAGGAATCAAATCAAAAACCTGTTGATGAGTTAATTATCAATTATACTCCTCTGTATTCTCATTTTAAATTTGGTCACTCATATGACATAAAGTACACACGTTCAGATCAGAACACCACAATTTTTAATAAACCTAAGCTGCGTCAGAACACAACTGCTTTTAATGGACAGAAGTTCAGGCAGAACTTCAGAACAACTAACTACAGAGGACCCAAAAACATATGGGTACCTAAGGATAAAATAATTTATGTTGCAGATGTCCTTAGCAGCAAGGTTGAGACACCAGTCCTGGTATCTGGACTCTGGATGCTCACAACACATGACGGGAAGAAGGTCTATGTTCCAATGTCTGGAACTTAGATCTGGTGGAGACGTGAAGTTTCGAGGAAACCAAAAGGGCAAGATCATTGGCTCTGGAACAGTTGGTAATGGTAGCCTTCCTTCTATCTCAAATGTTCTGCTTGTAGAAGGATTAACTCATAACTTGTTGTTCATAAGTCAATTAAGTGACAATGGTTATGATATTATCTTTAATAAAAAATGTTGCAAAGCTGTTAGTCAGAAAGATGGATCAATCCTCTTTAATGTTAAAAGAAAGAACAACATTTATAAAGTAAAACTTTCAGAATTGAAAAGTAAAAATGTTAAATGTCTTATGTCTGTTAATGATGAGCAATGGGTCTAACATAGAAGACTAGGACATGTTAGCATGAGACGTATATCTTAGATTAACAAGCTCAATCTGGTCAGAGGACTTCCTAAGTTAAAGTTCAACTCAGATGCTCTTTGTGAAGCATGTCAGAAAGGCAAATTTTCAAAATCCACTTTCAAACCAAAGAATGTTGTTTCTACTTCTAGACCATTAGAGCTTCTGCACATTGATCTGTTTGGACCAGTGAAAACTGCATCCATCAGAGGCAAGAAGTACGGGCTTGTCATCGTTGATGACTACAACAGATGGACATGGATAAAATTCCTAAAGCACAAGGATGAGTCTCACTCTGTATTTTTTGATTTCTGCAATCATGTCCAAAATGAAAAGAAATTTAATATTGTCAAAGTCAGAAGTGATCATGGTGGTGAAATTGAAAATAAATCTTTTGAAAAATATTTTAAAGAAAATGACATTGCACATGATTTCTCTTGTCCTAGAACTCCTTAACAAAATGGAGTTGTAGAATGAAAGAATAGAACATTGCAAGAAATGGCCAGAACCATGATCAACGAGACAAATATGGCTAAACATTTTTAGGCAAAAGCAATAAATACAGCGTGCTATATTCAGAACAGAGTCTCTATAAGACCTCTTCTGGAGAAGACTCCTTATGAATTGTGGAGGAATAAAAGGCCCAACATTTCATATTTCCATCCTTTTGGATGTATTTGTTTTATTCTGAACACTAAAGATAATCTGAACAAATTTGACTCTAAAGCACAAAAGTGTTTTAGGCTTGGATATTCTGAATGCTCAAAAGGCTACAGAGTATACAATACTGAAACACAGATTGTAAAAGAATCAATTCATGTCAGATTTGATGATAAGCTTGGCAATCAAAAGCCAAAGCAGTCTGAAATTTCTGCAGATCGAGAAGTTCTTCTCACAGACTCTGAAGAATCAGAGGCAAAGAAAGTTCCAGCTAAAGAACCAGAAGCAACTTCAGATGCCACTCCATTAACTTCTCATCTGGACAACTTTACTATTTTTAAAGAACCAACTCTGAAAGGATCCTCCAGAATCAAATCTTCTCATCTAGAGGAGATGATTATTAGAAAGAAGGATGATCCCATAAGAACAAGATCCTTCCTCAAATCCTCTAGGACATCATTGTTTAGTCTGGTGTCAATTATTGAACCTACCTCTGTGGATGAAGCTCTGCAAGACAACGATTGGATACTTGCTATTCAAGAGGAGTTGAATCAATTCACAAGAAATGATGTCTGGGATCTGGTTCCAAGACCAAGAGGATTCAACATTATTGGAACAAAATAGGTCTACAGAAATAAGTTAAATGAGCAAGGAGAAGTCATCAGAAATAAAGCTAGACTTGTTGCTCAAGGCTACAGTCAGCAAGAAGGTATTGGCTACACAGAGACATATGCTCCTGTGGCAAGGATAGAATCCATACGCTTGCTAATTTCTTTTTCTACACAGAATAACATCACTCTGTATCAGATGGATGTTAAAAGTGCTTTCTTAAATGGTTTAATAGAAGAAGAAGTATATGTTTATCAACCTCCTGGATTTGAAAATGAAAGATTTCCAGAGCACGTTTTTAAATTAAAGAAATCACTTTATGGCCTAAAACAAGCTCCTAGAGCTTGGTATGAAAGGATGAGTAATTTTCTTTTGGAAAATAATTTTATCAGAGGAAAGGTTGAAACCACTCTTTTTCATAAATCAATTAAGAAAGATATCTTAATCTGTTAGATTTATGTTGATGATATTATTTTTGGAACCACAAATATTTCACTTGGAAAGGAGTTTGCTAAGTCTATGCAGGCAGAGTTTGAAATGAGCATGATGAGAGAGCTAAGATTCTTTTTGGGCACTCAAATTAATCAGACTCCAGAAGGCACCTACATACATCAGACGAAGAATGTGAAGGAGCTTCTGAAGAAGTTTAATCTGACAGAGAGTAAGCCAGCTAAGACTCCCATGCATCCAACTTGCACTCTGGGAAAATAAGAGGTAAGTAAAAAGGTAAATCAGAAGCTGTACAGAGGTATGATTGGCTCTCTTCTGTATTTGACTGCCTCTAGGCCTGACATTCTCTTCAGTGTATATTTATGTGCTAGGTTCCAATCAGATCCTAGAGAATCTCATTTAACTGCTGTTAAGAGAATTCTGAGGTATCTGAAGGGTACAACTAACATGGGTCTGTGTTACAGAAGATCTGATGAATATAAATTAGTAGGCTTCTGTGATGCTGATTTTGCTGGAGATAGAGTTGAACGCAAAAGCACCTCTGGAAGCTGTCAGTTTCTGGGAGGCAATTTGATCTCGTGGTACAGCAAGAAGCAACCCACTATAGCACTCTCAACCACAGAGACAGAATATATTGCTGCTGCTGGTTGCAGTACCCAGATGCTCCGGATAAAGAGTCAGCTGGAGGACTACCAAATACATGAGAGTAATATTCCTATCTTCTGGGACAATACTTCTGCAATTTGTCTTTCTAAAAATCCAATTTTACATTAAAGGAAAAACATATAGAGGTTAAACACCACTTCATCAGAGACTAAAACTTTGTTGATACAGACCATCAATGGGCTGATATTTTTACAAAACCCCTCTCTGAAGATAGATTTAAATTTATTCTGAAAAATATTAGTATGGACTTTTGTCCGGAATAAAATCTTTATTCAGAATTAAATTTATTCAGATGAAAAATGTTTAAAGTCTATACTCTGAAGTATTGCATCTGAATTTTTTTTTTATGTTACTTTATTTTTGTGAAAATCTGAGTTAACAAGCTTCAGAGGATCTGAACGTTAGTTAACGATTCATTTCCTAAAAGAGCTTCAGAGGCACACCACATCAAACACGTGTCACTTCTAATCTGAATTTTGAAAACGATTGAGTGTACACAAGGCTGAGGCGCCGTTTCAAATACTGTTTGAATCATTGAAATTCTCTTTTTTCCCCCACTTTGTCAAATCTCATTTAATGTGTTAAATCATTATTTTTTTATTTATGTTTCTCTTTATGCCCTAACACATATTCCATGCTGTAACACATTTCACACTTTCATTATCTCACACACCTTACGCATTTTACTCTTCTTCATTGCTTATTTTTCAAATAAAAAATTAAAAGAATCTCCAGTCATCTCAAAAGTTCTTCTTCAATGGCTACCTCATCTTCATCACATCAACACTTAGTTTCTACAATGGTTGGGTCGTTTTCATCGCAAATGGGTAATGAAGCATACAAGGAACCAGAACGCACACTTCTCACACCAGTGAACAAACTAGAGGTACTCTGTGAGTTTATGGTTGATTTTGACTGTATGGTGAAAAATGGGTTTGATCTTTGTTCAACGGTTAACTTTCAAGGATGGGTAAAATACTTTGATCGGTTGTTTGGTCCAGTTTTTCCCCAACTGGTAAAGGAATTCTGGATTCATGCCCAAGTTTACCCTAAATTTATTTCTTCATCTGTTTTGGGTAAAACTATCGTCATCACTGAGGAAATGATTTGCCAACTTATTGGCTATGAAGTAGAGGGTATTGTGAATACATCAGTGGGACACGTGAACATGAATGAAGTGTACAACGAGGTGTTTATCTCTGGGCTTCCATCCAACAAAATAAAGGATCTGAAGACCCATTACAAGATTTGGGCCAAGATATTTTTGGGTTGTATTCATCATCCCAAGGCTTCAAATTCTCCAGATTACATTAATACAGATCAGCTGTATATTTTGTATTGTGTAGGGAATAATATCAAGGTAGATCTTCCATACCTGTTGTTTGTTCATCTTTGGAGTCATGTCAAGATGTCCAGAGAAATCATTCGCACCAAACACCAAAAAATCAGAGATTGGATTCCCATGGGAGGGCTAATTTCTGATATCCTCACTGAAAATGGTTTGGTATCTTATCTGAAAGATGCTGGTCAAACATATGAATTAGTTCCTATTCTTGGGAAGCCTCTGGATGGCAAAAGTCTTCAGAGAATGAAGTTGGTAGAAAAACTTCAATCTGATCCAGTTCAGGTTGATTTTGATGTTGTGCGTAAAAGGAGGGTACCAGTGGAAGATTTTCCACTCTTCACTGCAGAGGAGCCAAAGGAAGCTCTCCTCACTTATATTGCTTCCTGTATGGCAGATGGCACTCTTATGCCAGCTGATCTGCTGCTACGTATTTCTCAACCTGCTCCAGAGCTGATTATGAGGAAGAAACGTAAGAAGAGCAAGGTCTCTGAAGAAGATCCCTCAAAGAAACATTCTAAGCGTTCTAAGAGGAAGGCTTCTGAAGAAGGCTCTTCCAAGAAGTCCTCAAAGCGTTCCAAGCAATCAGGTAATCACTCTGCTGTTTTATCTCCTATTTTGGAAATTGTAACAGAAGAACCAACATCTCAACCCCCTCTCTCTTCTGAACCTATTATCACCTCTGATCCTTCTCCTCTTTCCCTTCCACACATCACCTCTGAGCACCATTCACATTCCTCTGAGCATGTTCTTGTCTCTGTTGCCTCTCCTTTCTCCTAACCACAAACTTCCAACCCTCACACCACCTCTCAACATAACCAAGAAGACACCTCTAAACACACCACCTCTATACCATCCACACCTTCTTTCAATATCCCTCAACAAACCAATTCTGCTGTAGTCCCCTCTACAAACCAACCAGTTGTTACAAATCCCTTTGAACCTGAAATCTTTCATGCCACACCTCACCCATTTCCATCCGACTCATCTAACTCCTCCTCTGACCAATCAGATGCTACATCCCCTCCACATAACTCCCCAAACCACCCTCTTGACTTTTCTTCTCCCACTCCTATTCCCTTTCGTTCTCCAGATAAATCTTCATCCTCTTTTAAACCTTCACTCCTTGATGCTCTTGAAACATCCTTCTTCGAGGCCTACCTTAAGCCCAAACCTAGGCCCAATGTTGGTAATCTGTTATCTAGTTTTGAAACGGAGATGCAGATGTGGTTTTATACTGTAAGGGAGAAGTGCCTCACTAGCACGAATCCTCGTGACTCTGAAGAAATTTGGACTGCCTTCAAAAAGAGATTCACTTCTGTGACTATGAATCTTCAGGATGCTTGCTCTACAGATGCGCAAGAGAGACTTTCTGAAGCTATGAGAATTGCTCAACTCAGTGTCAGCAGAACTCCTATTCTTTGTCTGGAAAACACACCTGCAGAGGTTGTGTGTTCCTCATCTGAGAAATCTGCTGCACTTCAGATTGGTGAAGGTCCTCATGCTGAAGAAGTCACCTCAGAGGCTCCTATTGATGAAGATATTCATGACTCTGGTCAGCCCTCTGCTATGGAATTAGAAAATGCACCGTCTTCATTGGTTGTTCAGAATTCACCAGATTTGAGGAAAGAAAATGAAGATGTGCAAAACAAATATTCTTAGCAAGAGGCTACTAACAGCGAGATAAAATCTTGGATAATCAAGCAAGAGAAAACTATGGCAGAGATTCAGGAGTGGATGGTCAAACAGGAAGAATCCACTACTGAAATCAAGACATGGGTGGCCAAACAAGAAGCTTCAACTTCTGAGATGATGGGGCTTCTTAAGCTTTTAAATTCTCGTTTATCTTAATTGTTTGTTTATTTGTGCCCATCTGTGAATTTTCCTGTTTTATTTCTTTTTTGAGTCTCTAAATACATCTGTGTTTTTTATTTCTCATTTGTGACTATTTTTTTTACATCTGATTTTATCTTGTATTTTTCTATTTTTCTCTCTAAATTTTTTTTTATCTTAAATGATTTTATAAAATCACTTTTTGATATGACAAAAAGGGGGTGAAAATGGAAATTTTGAATCGTTCACATAAACAGATACTGAATGGAAACTCACACATGTTAAAAACTAACTAATCATGAATTCAGTGTTTCAGAGTTTAAGTTACTCATCTGACAATATCTATAGAATTATCTCTGAACAAGGTCTGAGATAGTCCACAAGCTTGCTCTGACTCTGGAAAGAATACAAGTGTTGAAAGGGAAGTTTTAAATTTTTTAGCAGTATTCATTTCAGGGGGAGAATCATATTCTCAGGGGGAGATATATATTTTAATTTTGAATAAAATTTCGTACAAATTTTGTCATCATCAAAAAGGGGCGGATTGTTAGAACACAGATTGGTTCTTAATATATCTCAATGTTTTGATGATAACAATAATGAAATTTTTTATGGAAAAAATATATACTCTAATTTTGTTCAAGTGTTTTTGTTTCAGATAACATAATAAATATTCCTCTGAACGGAATATTCCTATGAACGTTAAGCTACAACACGTAGAAGACTCTGAGCGTTGGGTAAAAAGCGAAGCTATAGAAGACTCTGAGCGTTTGGTAAAAAGTGAAAGCTACAGACGGCTTTGAGCGTAGAGTATAAAGCGAAGATTCAGAAAACTTTAAGTGTACTAAACTCAACGCTGCAACTGCAGAGTCTCTGAGAATCAAAACACATAAGGCTCTGAAACGTTAGTAACAAAGTGATACATTTGGATAACATGTAAGAGCGAAGATCTGCTCTGATCTAAAGCGCTCCTCTGGATGAACAGTTTGTTAAAATAATCACGCTAGCACTAGCTACAGAACTCTGGAAGAGAGTTACTCTGATAAGAAGAAAATGGAACATCATCAGAACTCTGGAAGAGAGTTACTCTGATAAGAAGAAAATGGAACATCATCAGAACTCTAGAAGAGAGTTATTTTGATAAGAACAAAATGGAACATCATCATAGGATCTGATGCAGGAAATATTTCCATATTTGTTCATTTAAAAATATGTTGATCAAGAAAGATCTGTTGCAAATTCTTTGTCTACATCCAAGGACACTATTCCTCTTTTGTGTATGGGACAGGATTTCAGAACAAAAAGAATATCTCTGAACATTCCTGTTTTGTGTATGTGCACATTATTTGAGAAATGGGTGTGAAGTATTTAAACAAGTCTTCAACAACTATTCAATATACAACAACAACAATGCAATAACACATTCTACAATGAACATCATATTATAAAATAGAAAGTTTCATTGATCTTTATTTTGTGTAAAATCACTGTTGTGAAAAAGCTTTTCTAAGAAGCACTTAAACACACTTTATTGTATTACTTTGTAAAAGATCCTTGAGAGACCAAGTTGTGGTTAGTATTCTCAAGAAGACTAAGACAAGTTTGTCTTAGTGAAAAGATTGTAATCAGTTTTTTATTATTGGATTAAGTCCTCTTTTGAAAGAAGCGAAATCACCTTGGCCGGGTGGACTGGAGTAGTTTGAGTTCAAACGAACCAGTATAAAAATACCTGTTATTTTTATTTCCTTATTTGTTTTTGAAAACCCTTATTCAACCCCCCCCCCCTTCTTAGTGTTTTCCTACCTTCATTCTTTACAACAGAAGTAAATGCAACAAAAGTAAATGCAACATAGGATTACAATCCTTTTAGGGAAAGCAGAAAATGGTGAAACATTGATCAATCTAATTAGATGATCCTTCTCCTTCTTGAGATCTGTGTTGAGCTTGATTCTGGCAAATTATTTCCCATAGGTCTTCATTTTCACGCTGAGCTTTGATCAAAGCATACCTCATCTCTTCCCTAATCATAGGGACTTCTGGCTCCATTGTGACCTCATAGTCACGAGTATATTGTTAAAGCTATCTCCTTTGACCAAAGTAGATAAGCTCTAGTAGTCAAACAACTTATGTTTTCTTCTGCGGTCATCCCTTGCATGTGAGGGTGCCTCCAATCCTAGATGGCTTGAGCTTCTAGTTCCCTATTGCTGACTGTTTCACAAAAGTAGGCTTTTAGCATCTCTGGCTCCGGGCCGGTTGGATACCCATGCTGGCGTCAAGCGAGAATTGGGTTATAACTGATAACCCCTCTTGCACTGATGAGAGGTATGTTAGGGAAGTCCCCACAACTTTGGGTCATGGCTATACCACCGATCTTAGGTTCGTACCAATTGATATCATAATGGTTGAGAGTGATTAACTTTGCAATCCATGCATCCTTGCTATAGAGGTTCCAGAGAACATGAGTCTTGGATGAATGGGAAGTGAACCATCTGTTGACCAATGCGGTACAACATGAGAACTGTCTGAGATCATATAATGTATGGCGGTGGATGACAACGTAGGTGTCTGCTAGTAATTCATTCACAGGATTTTTGATAATGAAGAGTCTAATAGCCTCCTCACTGATGAACTCATTACAGCATGGGAAGAGATACAAGTCGTATATCAAGAACGCCAAGATCGCCTCGAAGATACCCAAATTTCTATTTTCATAGTGAAATTCATCCATTTCCATAAACGGTCTCGCCTCTATTTCGTGGAAACCACCTATGGCTACTAAATCAGTAGGCAATTTCTCTGGTCTAAGGTGTAATGCCTTGGCAAGGTCTCTTATTTTCAGTTTCTCATAAGAAGCCTTGATGGTTAATGGAATTTTCAGGTAATCAAAATATTCATCTATGGTTGGAAGTAATTGGAAATCCGGAAAGATAAAGCAATGGATACTGGATCATAAAACTCAATGAGGGCATGCAACATGCATCCATTAATTTGAGTGTTAAGTAATGGCAGAAGATCTCCATATTTTGCGATGAATGCGACGAGATTCCTAACAAGGCCTGCCAGGATCTTGAGGTTATCCAATTTTAAATCTGGAAATGGGAGTCCTCCTCGTCGTACCATGTTGATGTCTGCAATGAAAAATTTGAATTTCCTGGAATGGTTAGCTAAATTCAAATATGCGATGCAAATGCGACTGGTTTTACAACACTTAGAAGATCAATTTGTGTCAAACCCTCATTTCATTCAATATTGGTAAAAGTTACAACTTTTGAGATACAATACAAGAAGTTTAAATTACATCAAGAGACTAGGTTTCATAGCCTAAATTAATGACTTCAGACACGAGGCCTCTTCAATTTCTTCAAAATTGCATTCTCCATTACCAACTTATCCACTATCCCTTTCCAGGCTCCGGAGGTTGGAGGGATATTGGAGTATTCATGAACGCTTTGAGTAGGCTTGATACTGGAGAAAAATAAATTCTCCTTTGTTGTTTCTTTATCAATCACTCGTAGTTCGAGCCAATCTATCAATTCATCTTTTTTTTGCACCTCCTAGACGAATCTTGCTGCCTCAGAAGTGAGTGAATGATACTTTCCTTCTGAAGTGTCTCTCTCAAGTCGCGCTCTTGCAAGAAGCTCTTGATACTCTTCCATCTTCTCAATGGGGATGGTAGAGGATGACGATGCGATGACAATCTGCGTGTCTTTTTCTGGGAGATACGACATCTTCTAATCTTTTGCTCTAGATTGGACCCATTGAGTAAATGGTTCTGAACCTATGCAATTTCTTTTTCCTAGATCTTCTTTTGTTTTTTTATGGATGTTCTCCCAAGCGTAAAATGTGATATTTCTCACATTTTCTGCTACCTCTGCGTTGAGATAAAAGAAACCAGATAGGAGCAAATTGTTAGGTTTGTCTTTCATCGGAAAGCCAAACTGTCATCTAGCCAAGGCTGGATTGTAATTGATCCCTCCTCGTACTCCAATAAGTGGTATATTTGGAAAACTTCCACAATGGTCAAAGTAGACTCCTCGGTCGTATGTGGGATCATACCAATGAATATCAGCTTGAGTCAAAGAGTTCTGCACTTTCTAGAAGCAAGTTTCAAGGCCAATTGTGGATTACGTTATCTTCATTGATCATCATTGAAGAGTTCTGCACTTTCTAGAAGCAAGTTTCACTCTGCAACCACTCCAATTTCAAGCTACACCTCAGGTTTTTATCTTTCAAATTCTCTCTAATTCCAGACTATTTTAGATAGAATTGAACATGTGGTTAGGTTTAGGGAATATCGTAGATGGATTTAGGTTCATAATTTTGGAGTTTAGAGACAAATTAGGATGTGGTGCAAATTTTGTTGAGCTTCGAAACTGCTTGATCTTGAAGTATTAGGATGATTTGAATAGCTTAGGATGATCTCTGAAGAGTGAGGAAGAGATCCTTGGCTTTAATTTGAAGTTTGGTGATGATCAAGATTATGGCATATTTTCTGTTCATCTTCGTGTTTCAAGATCCATGAGGATTTAACAAGATTGGAGTGGATATTCATGATCAGGAGGAAAAACAAGAAGAGCGATACCAATTTCAGTCGTTTTGGTGAAGATTTGAGGCTGAATCACTGTTTGCCTCGCCGGAGAAGACGATCGGAGGTCTTCTCCGGCCACCACGCTGGTTTCCCTCCCAGTTGCAGGTTCAAATGTAGACGATGAGCCAGGGCCATTGGATCAGGTTGAACTATTTGACTAAGTCTCCAGATCGTACGCGTGAGATTCGTCCTAAGACTTGGACCTTTGATCGTCCAAAACGCAGTCGTTTCATTTATGTGTTGGCACGCTGGTGATCATTGGATGCGTAGACCAGTCCACAGATCTAGTGGCTGTAGTTATTTCCTGGTTTCTTATTTTTTGTTAATTCATTTTTTATTTTCTTTAATTGTTTTTATCTTCTTTAATTCATATTAAATTGTGTAATCATCAAAAAAATATGACAAAAATATGTGGATGATCTTGATTTAATTTCTGATTTTTTGATACTCTTAGATTTTATTTTGATGCAATTTCCAATTTATTTGCATTGTTTCCATTTTATTGAATTCATTTAATTTTGCATTTTGGCCTTGTTTCTTGCTGATTTTTGTATGCTTTTTTGGTATAGAATTTGATCTTGATATTTTGCTGGCTGGTTGTAGACTCATTGATGAGGTTGTAGGATTTTTATCCTAATTTTTAGATAGTTCTAAGTTCTGTTTTGGAGTAGGCTTTTAGAGGCTTCCCCTTGTGAACCTTCATTTGATACCTTTTGGTTTAGGATTTCTTTAGTGCCCTTAAGTGTTGATTTAGGCTCTGATCCTTTTAGCCTAGGTTCTCAACACCTTTAGGATCCCTTAGAAAAATTCATAGATTTTTAGAGGTGGATTTAGTATTTTAATTAGATTTAATACTTAGGTAGTCTTTAGGGTGCTTATAACATAGTACTTCCCATAGTTGAACTCCAAAAGTGGCCATTAGTTCATGGTAGGTTTCCTAATCCCTTTTGGTGGTTTAGTAGGCATGGTGATGCTTCTGTGGGCTTAATTGTAAGGCTTGGTTTTTGTGTTTTGGTTCCCTTTAAGTAGCTTTCTTTAAGCTTGTAGGATTAGGGTTTTGTAGAGCCTTAGAAGTTGTTTTCTTCTTTCACAAACATGGTTTGCTTTGTATGCATTCCATTCCCATCCTATGATGCAAGGTCCCTATGTGGGAGCCTCATCCCTCCTTTGGAAAGATGTGTGGAATACCACAAAAGGTATAACCTTTGAGGATGCCTATCTTAGATGTATGGTTGAGTGCCATGATGGATTCCCTTGGTTTCCATCATGCTTCCCATCATCATGCATTGATCTTGATGTCGATTCTCATATCTCTTGTTGGAGCAAGTTGAAGCTTGAAGGTGAAGGCCTTATTCTCTTTTCTCTTGAAGGATAATATGGACATGAAGACAACTACAGACTGTTGGGCTGCTTTACTGCTAGAAGATTGTTTTGTTGTTGAGCTGCTGATTTGCTGTTTTGTTTGCTGATTGACTGTATTTGTGTGACTGCTTGTTTGATGTGTTGCATTAGAATAGGTTTTCATGTAGTTGGTTTAGGCCTAAGTGCATTGAAGGGTTGAGCTCCCTTTGCTTGTCTACATTAGAGGTTGAGTTTTTCTCCCTCTGCTTGTGTGTTACTGTTTAGCTTTGCTTGTTGGCTGAAGGTTGAGTCTGTCTCCCTCTGCTTGTATGTTACTGTTTAGCTTTGCTTGTTGGCTGAAGGTTGAGTCTGTCTCCCTTGCATGTGTGTTGTGTTGCTTTTGCTTGTTTGCTCTAGAAGTTGAGTTTGTCTCCTTCTGCTTGTGTTGCTGCATTGCATGCATTTTACTTACCGTTTTATTCTTACAGTTGTTTCTGTTGCTTTCCTTTGCCATGTCCCCCTAGGGACTCTAACTTCTCTTGTTCAAGAGAAGTTATGATAGATATTAGGGTTCTAACCATGCATGATAACATTATATAGTTCCCTCCTAACCTCAATCATAGGATCAACTCTGCATGACAACTTTAGGGTTGGATTAGTTCCCCTTTAGTGTGTCCTTTCTCTTCTCATCTGCAAACATCTTTAAAACACTTAATAAAGGTTAATTGATGTCGTACGTTACGAGCCTTAAGCTACTTGGGAAATGGTTATTGGAGGGTTTCCTTCCAATAATCAGGATGTTTAGTATGGTACCCTTTGGGTGACATGCGACACATTCGCTCCTAGGTCATAGTCTCTAGTGCGATATTAGTTGCAGACATCCATAAAAGACACTTCTTCCGTAAAAGACTTCGAAAACAAAGATCAAACTCTTTTTGTCCTCTTGGACCTTTAATCCTTGGAAAACCTTTTCTTAAGGAGAGTTTTGTTAACTCTCGGTTCTACCGCAAACGGTAAACGCCTAAGTCTCTGACGAGCGAGCTGCGTACACCAACTGCTAGAACCGTCTGTTAACCCTACTCGGGTAAAACATTTTGAACCAGCCTGTGGTCTTGTTAGCCCGAACTACGATTGCTCTGATCTTTCACGCTGTGTGAAAGTACGTAGGCACGAGAGGTGATATCTCGGCGAGCAACCTTCCCCCCTTTTCACCCGTAGTTAGGCAAACTACGTTGACTCTGATTTCTCGTTCCAGATAGGAATACGTAGGCATAAAACTGTTGTGTTCTGTCGAGTCAATTTTCTTTTCTTTTCAGACCAACCTTTTAGCGTAGAAAGATAAACAACCCGTCAGATAAACACAACAAGCATGGATCCCATCGAGTACGATGGACGTGAGGGGTGTTAATACCTTCCCCTTGCGTAACTGACTCCCGAACCCAGACATGGTTGCGATGACCTTGTCTTATACCTTTTCGTCAGGTTTTTCTGATTGTTTCCTTTCCCTTTTCGTGGGATAAATAACGAAAGGTGGCGACTCTTCTGTTTTGCCGGCATCTTATGTTCGCGGTAGCGACAGCTGGCGAATCTGCTGGGGACCCAACGTCCCCTATGCGAGTCAATCCTAGTGCTTGCGTGTTTATCTGTTAGGTTTGCATTTATTTATCGCATTTTACTTTCTGCATTTTATTTTCAGTATGATATCATTATTATGCTGTTGTGGGAAGGGGCTCTGATGAGTGATAAGCCAGACCCAGGCTTGAGTGTATACCTAGCATTAGTTGTGGAAAGTAGTGGGCGCGTGCATGCTTTGCATGTACTAGTGTCTCACGAAATCCACGCTCAGACGAGATTCTCCCGGTTGACTTCTTTTCCGGCCCTTTGGGCTTGAGGGGGTGTTGGTTTGGAGGATTGTCGACTCTAGGGACCGATCGTTTGTGACTCAGCTAAGTGAGGCCGCTTCAAGAGATGATGATGCCACACATTCCTGGGTATCGTATCATCGTTTCTTGAAAGTCTGTGACGCTGGGAAACGCATAGGATGCCATACCTTGTTTGTGATTAGGTCCATACCTGTGAGCGGGGTCGGGTTATTGCAGGAAACTTTAAACTTCAGACAACCTGGCTTTCTTGACAGTGAATCAGTATTGTTGGTATCAGAGGGTTTTTATCATCAGAGATGTGTTCGTTCTCGACAGTGCATAATTGTTGGTCCTCTTCAGGTTTTTATTATCATATCAGTGTTGTGATTATGTTGAAGCAGAGCCTTGGTCTCCTCAGCAGCACAATCTTGATCCCCTGTTGCATGATTGCATCTTGCATTTTTGCATACTCATTTGCATCTCATTAACGTGTGTCTGTGTTGCAGGTGCATATATTATCCCCCGGTTCCGGTAATCTCGCCTTCTGTTGTGCTAGCATGGGATCGTTGAAGAAGAATGTGGCTTACAAGCTCCCTACCCCAGACGTTACTTTGTTGTCTAGTTTGATTGCCTTGGCAGATGATACAGTGAAAGGGGAATTCAAGAAATCTTATGGGAAGTTACTCAGTCTGGTTCGTAAACCTTCGGTATATGAGTTGAATGGGTTGTATGCCTTGCTACAGTTCTATGACCCTCCGTTGAGGTGCTTCACTTTTCCGAACTTCATTCTGGCACCTACTTTAGAAGAGTATGTTGAGTTGTTGGGTGTACCGGTTAAGAATCAGATGTCGTTTGTTCACATGGATGCTAAGCCTAGTCTGGCTAACCTAGCTGTTGCCCTTCATCTGGATGCTTCAGAGCTGCTTCTGACCAGTTGGAATGGGGTCCCTAGATTTTCTCTATAATTTCTGGTTGGGAAATCCCAACAGTGTGCTAAAGACGGTTGTTGGATCGTATTCAACACCATTCTCGCCCTCTACATCTATGGCATCATTTTGTTTCCCAACATGCTGGATTTTATAGATTTGGACGCCTTCCACATCTTTGCATTAGGAAATCCAGTTCCCACCTTGATTGGAGATGTATATCATTCCATCCATTACAAGAACGAAAATAGAAGGGGTAAGAATGTATCATGTTGTGCGCCCTTACTCTACAGATGGTTTGATAGCCACATGCCCAAGAAGGGTCTCTTTGCTTCATCTGCAGCCACAATTGAGTGGTCTGAATGCTTGATGGGTTTATCAGTAGAGAGCATCGTTTGGTTTGATCGGGATAGGCTGGGTACCGAAGTCATCTGCAGCTGCAGTGGTTTTCCTAATGTGCCCTTGATTGGAAGAAAAAGATGTATTAACTATAATCCCTCTTTACTTGTCAGACAGTTTGCGTACACTTTGAGAGGTCCGCCAAAAGACGAAGAGGTGCAGGAATCTCCGTACCTCACAGGTCTTCTAGAGGGGGATATGTTAGCCAAGCTCCAACATGCTTGGAATGATATCAACAGACGAGGGAAAGCATTGTTGGGTAAGAGCAATAGCCAGGCTTATGCTCCTTATATGACTTGGATTCGAACCAGGGCAGAGACAATAGGGATGCCTTTTCCACTTGCCAAGCAAGAGTGCCCTCCAGTGGTTGAAGAGCCTACTACAGTGTCTATTCAGAAATACAACCAGGTATTGGCTGAGAAGGAAGAGATGAAGAAGGCCAACGAGGAGTTGGAGAAAGAGCTGGTACAGCTCAGAAGCGAGAGAAACGAAGCCGTCTACTCCTTCAAAAAGCAGACAGAGCTGATGAACCGGCTGGGCACAGACTTGACCAAACAGATGGCTGACCGTGAACGTTTAGGGTTAGACTTCAAGGCTGTCAACAATGTGCTTGCCACCAAAAAGCAAGACCTGAATAGTGCTTACCTGAGAATCTCCAAGTTCAACCAGCAGTGGAATGCCACTATAGCCAGCAACAAAGAGCGGGAGGACAAGCTGAAGCAACAGATCTCCAAGCTGAAGGCTCAGTTGGAGGCCAGCGAGAAGAAGTTGGATGATGAAACTGCTCGTAGGTATGCCACTAAAGACATGTTAAACAAGGCTATTACGAACCTGAAGGATCGCAAGCTGATGTTTGAGTCTAAGAAGCGAAGGTTAGAAGACTGTTTTAGCCAAGGCGCGTGGGAAGACTATATTGAAAGTCTCTAGTATACCGTTATGCAGAGGGAGTTACTTGTCGAAGGGTTACTCACTCAGCCTGATCATCCCAAAACGAAGGAATTGCTAGAAGAGTTTCGTGCCCGTTGTTGCACTTGACTATCTTTGTAATACTTTGTATTTTTTGATCATTGATGTATGCTGACCATCACCAGGCTTGTTGGTCGAGGTCATGCTATTGATTCTCCATGTATTCAGTGACATTGTATGCTGCCTTGTTGGGCCTTATATATATACGAGACGTTATTTCCATGACTAGATCTGGACTTCTTATTATCAGCACTGGCACTCTGGCACTAGAATCGGGGGAGAAATCTCCCTAAGGCACAAACACACGTTTGCATTTGCATGAATCATTTGCATAACAGGTACATCGATCTGTTTCTTTAACCCTCTGTTGATTCAGGTTTCAGGATTTCCGATCAGCGAATTCATTGTTACTCTACAAGAAGTAATTACAAGAAAGCTATGGATCAAATACAAGTCGAGGTGCAGGAGATGCGCGACAGGATGGCGCAGTTCATGCAGGTTATGGAAACGGTGGCCAAGGGTCAAGAGCAGCTTCAGACTCTGGTGCAGCCTCTGATTGCACTAGTTGATGGTAACAGTGTGCTACATGGTGGGGTTGCTACTGATCCTCCTCATGGCGAGACTCCCCGAGCGGGTGATGCTGTACCGGTGGTTGTTCTCAATACTACTGAGAACGGTAATGGGGCTAGGAATGGGAATGTAGCTGGTAATGGTAACGGGCATGTGGAAACCAACGGAAATGTTGGAGCTGGAAATGTGGTTTTGGGATTGGTGCTGGAAACACTGGTGTAGGTATTGGTGGTGGCAATTGGGGCTCTGGCAATCAGGGCTTTGGCAATGTGGGTTTTGGCAATGCAAGCAACAACGGTTTCGGGATGGGTGCTGTTGCGGTGAGAATCGTGATACCAAGCTATTGATTAACTTGAATCTTTAATTCTTAAATTCACAACCGGACTTTAATTTATCCAAAGGAAAGGTCTAAAGAAAGAAAAACCCTTTTCGCAATGTAACAACAACGCTAAGAGATTCGGGGATCGGGGGTTGGTTATGCATAAGGTAGGTATTTCACATCCTAAACATCTGTAGTACTCTACAGGAACCTTTTGTTTGTTTGCATGCTAAGTTTCTAAATATTTGCTAAGGTTTGGGATTGGGTAAAGGTGTAGGGTGTAGGTTAAAACCTAAGGATAATTTCTAAGTTTGCTCGCAAAGACATCGCGTCCTCTGCCTACGTATTCTAACTAGGATAGAATCAGAGCAATCGTAGTTCACCTCACTAGGGTTGAAGAACGCTTGATTGCGATCAAGGTTCAAAGGGGAACAAACAAAATAATATTTGTGTAGAGTTTCACAAAACTCTCTATATCTATGTTGTAACACTCAAAGGGGGAAGTAAGTGATCATATCCATGATCCTTACATAGAGTTAACAACTCTATCCTAGGGTTCTAGTTGAGGAGCACTCCTAGTAAAGGTGGGTCTTTTAGACTTAAGCAAAGTCCAACGGCCTATGAGTTTTGATCTTAACTAAAGTTCAAGGTGACTTTTCAAAGTCAAAGGCAAAGGTAATGAGTTATTCAAGTATGAGGAATACAGAAGACAAAGATTACAATCAAAGAGGTGTAAGCACGTTATAATGAGCAAGTAATTCAAGTTAGATGAATGATTTCAACTGATAAATACAAGCAGTGCTACAAATGGCATATCTTAACGAAGATAAAGTCATGCTTTAGCAAGGATTGAAAGTTATGATGAAGGTAACAACCATATAAACCACTGACAATTGGAAGTAACAACTATGCCTAGATAACAACATCACATAGTTAAATTAGTTTAGCCTCGTAATTTAGGAGGTATAAACATTCATGGTAACAACCAACAAAAGAATGAAATCTCAATATGTTAACAAACATAAACAAATACCCACAAATCTTACAAGACAAACAGGGCATAGAGGGTAAGTTAAATCGAGACACAAGGTAACGACTTGAGAGTGAATTTATTAATAAATACCCAAATATTGTTGAGATAATCAATCATGAGACTTTAAATTATTAAACAAAACTAGATGTTGTAAGAAAGATTTTGCAAAAAGAATGGATTAAATCTAACAAAAAATAAATAAGTTATGAACGTTTGAAAATTGATATATTTCATGATAATAAAACAAACCAATAAAAGAATGGGCATAGGTGGGGATTGAACCCACGCCCTAGTGCATTCAAACACGCACACTTACCACTGGGGCGCGCACGCGCGTGTGATAGAGAAACGAGAGGAATGGATAATATGGTTTATTAATGGAAATTGGACAAATAAAAAACAAAAGGGTTCGACCTCCACCCGGATCGAACCCTTGTCATGCTGGTGGAAAGTTATAACGCGCGCAATGGTCTGCCACTGGGGTGGCTGTTACATCCATTAATTGGATGGAAAGAAAAAAAATACATAGCCTAATCAGTTGATTTTCTGGGCAACTCCAAGGCATGACTAAAACATCCATTAATTGAATGATTGAAACCAACCCAACCCTCCATGAAATTCGTGGTATTCAGATGAACTCAGTGAGCACAGTGCCCTCACTCAGTTGTTTTGGTTTATGAAAAAAAAAAACAGTGTTTTAAAATTTGGATGCAAGATATGTAGATGCAAGTAAGCAACAGCAAGATGTAATATACACATAGGTAACACACTGAACACCAATGCCACAGCCACAGAAATGAACAAGTCATTGTATAACATCCATGATCATGCAACAAATTAAATTCTGGGATGTATTTAGAAACTTCAAAAAAAACAAGACAGATGCAGGTTAAAATGGTTAAGGGTCTAATCAAATATCAAATGTCATGCTAGTAATGGATTCTAACAGATAGAGCCTGAACCTTACCAGATTATGCAATGAAATTCATACTGCAAGCTTAGATGCAAAAAAAACTTGGCATTTAAACAAAGTAGAACAAATGATGTCAAAACAAATCTCCTTAATCCCCACCATAACAGAATGAGAATTCAAAGACTAAGATGGAGCTTTGGTGAAAACAGCAGTTATTAAACTTTAAAAAGAGATTTGCAGAAAAATAGTCATCAAACACATTATTCATCAATTGCCTTGATGGTGACAGAATTCAAACCTCATGCCAACAACAAATTTCCACAGTAAGGCAGTATCTCAAGAGATTGACAAAATTAGCAATAATGTTCAAGTAGAAGCTTAGCAATACCAACAGTCTACATAATGATAAATGAGGCATGCCTATCCTAAACATGAGCTGATGGGCTGCTATTCCTAACAGTAGGTCTGAACAGAACCAAATATCATATCAATCAAACATTAATTCCAAACCTGCCAAACATTCTAGACACAAAAGTAAACTACCAGCTCCTAAGTGCTTCCAGTAGAATAGTGCAGATGAAAGTCAAACACAATGACCTATTAGTGAGTTGGACATAATCCAATCAGCAAACCAACACAAACTGCTAGCGACCCTAAATATGTACAAACAGGTCCTAAACACCAATAAGAATCCAATTATGAATGAGCCTCTCCTAAAATAAAATCAAACCAAGAAAGTGAAATGTGTGTAGTTGTTGATGCAGATTTTGCAAGTGAGGTGGTGAATTCATGAAACAGGCTTAACCGAAGTGAACAAACCATACTAACATTCTCAAAATATCATTTAGAACGTGTCCATACCTTAAAATTATCTCAAAACATTAGGGAAAGAAAATTCATGTGTCATTTGCTCATTCCACACAAAGAGCCACAATAGTAATGTTGAAACAGAAATGGGATGAAATGAGATCTAGAGCATACCTCATACAAACATTGAATACATATGTGCATGAGCCTAATGCCTAAAGTAAACATGGAATGTATGCAAGAGACAAGACCACCAAGCTGCAACTTTGTATTATACATGAGGGGGGTAAACTGATATACCACTAGCTGCTAGACATATAGACACACACACATCCCAAACATAACCTCAGAAGAATCAAACATTTGCAACAGATGGAATAAAAACATGATGGCATTTGAATTGTGAACATGATGTGGGTAGTGTGAAGTTAAACAGTTCAAAAATTACTACTCAAATCAGTTTGGTCTCCTCTTTTACACATGCTGCAGGTGTGTATTTGTATGGTTCAAATGATTAAAGTGTGTACATGACAGGCTATTATGTGGACTGGTGCTCAAAATTAACTCAAGTGTCCTTACATTGTGCAATGTGATATCACAACAGGAAATTCAGACATTATGGAGCCAAACAAAATCTTAAAGTTTAATAAGACAGATTAGCACAAAAGAGAAATTTGATAACAATCAATGCTGAAATGCAAACATCATACTTAAATCGAACTGATGAGCAGAACTGGCATGGTGTAATGAAACAAGTAGCAAGACTGATGTAACTGAAGACATCAGAACACAAACAGCTTTCTTTTAGTATGAAGATGAAATTTGGCAAACAAATAGCCATGGATAAAACCTAGCTAGTCATCATGGATTAATACAGCATCAGATGCTTACTTGTCTAGAACTTTAAATAAGCATGCTGATAAGTGAAATGACCAACCTAACATGACTCTTACAGCAAATCAAGACCAAAACCACAAAAGCAAGAAAACAGGTTTGGACAAATTATTCCCTTGACCTTGTTCAAAATAAACTGGTCAATTCCAATTCCACAGAGACAATGCTTATAAGACTGATAACTCATGGTGAATTATTATGAGTTGACAAGCTCTGACGAAAAAGCATTCTTAACAGCCTACCAAGAAAAACTTCAACATTTAAGAGGGGCCTTTTTATTGGAAACAGAAACAAACATATTTCATAGGTAAACATAAAGTAAACAATCAATTTAAACAGTTCAACAATCTAGCCACAAACTGCTAAGGTCCAACTCATGAACTACTGTGATGCCACAACCTATTTAATCCCACTGAGATACAAACTGAGGCTAAACATGTGCAACCATAATGCAAAGTGAATATATATATTTATGACAGCAATGACTTGGTGACAAGCTCCAAACAATCCTCTTAGGTAGAAACCTAACAGCAATTGTGTAAACTTTCAACAGCAAAAGAACTAGTAATAAGCCTCTAGCTCAGGTATGAAGAAACATGACCTACATATCAATGTTTACACATCTCAACAATTCTAGCAGCAGATGAAAATCAAACTCAAGCAAGATCAAAACAGCTTTATGAACCTGTTGCTAAATCTTAACAGATCCATATCACCATACATCAAATGAGAAAGATGCAATATATTTCTTCATTGTGATGTAGACATCTATCTTTCAAAAACAGTAGAGCAGGTTTATTTTAAGGACAAATAACTGAAACTTGTGGTATCAATCATCAACCAATTCTGCCTTTTTGAAAATGTCTTGAATGTACTAAAACACATAATATGAAAGTTAGGTTTGGAACAATACACTTTGTGGACAAAAGGTACAATACCAGTAGGAGTCAATTATGTAACATCAAACACAAAAGATGAGTAGCCAACAAAGATCATGATAGTATTTACAGCATGCTAACAAACTCCACCCAAACACAAACTTAAGCAGCAATCTCTAGGAACAGAATTTTAACATCAAAGCATAAATGTGGCGCAAATCACTCCTAAACAGAATTTAAACCACTTCTAACATGACAATGTTAAGGTCTACTCCAATTAAGTCCTGACAGTAAAATGATTTTGATAATAGTTTTAACATAACAATGCAAAACATCAGAAACTTGCCTCAAAACACATTTTGCCAAAGTAATAAGCATACACATATTATTCTAACAACCACTAATACAATATATTGACTTCACAAGCATGGGATAGCAGTAGTACATAACTATGACAGTATGCATGCATAAGAAAAAAAACAAGCAACAACGAGTTTTATGTCATGATAATGGATAGGATGATTTTAGACACTACATACCTGTGATGATACACTTAAACAAGCAAATAAATACTCCTAGAAACCCAGAGATTTGTGCTTCACTTTTTGTCTTGAGCTTTTCTTCAATTTTAAGCCAAAATGCAACTTATGAGCTAGTTGATGAGATATACTTTTCCAATGACCTCCAACACTTTAGACAGTTGAGAAATGGTATATTTGAAGTGTTAGAGTGTTTGGAACTTCAAGGAAGTGCTTGGAACAAGTTCTGGTGGATTTAATGGCTTTTGGTCAAACTAGTGAAGGATGAAAGTTGACTTTTTGATTTTTTGAGATTTTTGGTGGTTCAAGGGATTACACACCTTCTATACATGATTTAGAAGATGTGTGGATGGTTGTAGGAGTGTTGATAATGCTAGAAATGAAAATGGCATGAAAATTGTAAAATGCCGGTTTTCGTCGTTTTTGAGCTTTTCTTCACTTACTAGCAAAGAGAGAAAGAGAAAGAGAGCTGTAATGCTTGGTGTTTTTAAGCAACTCTGGTGTGGTTTGAAGATGGTGAGAATGCCCCTATTTATAGGAGGAATGAGGGTGAGGACAACTTGGTCACTTCCAATGTTGGAGAGGTTTTCATGATGTTTCTTTGAGAAATCTTGCAAGATCTTTGTGGCAGCCCTCTTCACACCAGTTGCAAGGCTCAATGCAAGAAACATCAGCCTATATGAGTTGTAGGAAGTGACCTTATAGTGAGAAAGGACAAGCCTCCATGTTGCAGCCCCCCCAACCTTCTCTCTCTTGTTGTACCTTTTGTACTTTCTTCTATTAAAGTAATGGATTTTGCTCAAGATCTTGTACTTGCTTGGATTCCTTTCTGAATTTATCTATTCCAACCTCTAAACTTATCATATCAGATGTCCATCCATGGTTGGAGATGAAGTGTATGGTTGGGAACCAAGTTTATGTTGGATTTAAGCAAGTTAATACACTAGTGCACAGGCCCATCTTTCACACTTCATAACTCTCAGCTCCTAACTCCTCTTGGGGAGTTCTTGTACATTTTGGAAAGCCCTTATGTAGCTCTACAACATTCATGTTTGCCAAAAGTTCCAAATCTATGTGAATCTTGGTTGAAAAGTCCTTCAAAGTCAGCAAAAAACAAGTTTTAGTGCTGCCAGATTTTCAAAATTTCACTAAGTGTTTTGTACTAAGAATCGATTTTGATGATAACTTCAATTCCATGCATTTTCTGAGTGTGACCTAGTATAGGACTTTTGTAGGACTTATTAAGAGCTTTCCGACGAGCTTTGAACCACTTCAATCGGGTGCGCGGTTAGGGAGTTAGGGTTTAGCCCCTTTCGAAACCCTAATTTCCCGTTTTTCCAATTACTCTCACGTCTTTGATCCGATGATCATGAAAATTGATATGTAGGTCCCCTATGACATAAGGAACAACTTTGCTTCACCACTTGAAGTTCAATTCCTAAAACTTGAGGGGGTTGACTTTCCGGTCAACCGAACGATCGATCGGCGATTACCGAACTGTCTGTTCATGTTTCGGAGCTTCCAAGACTTTGAAACCCTTTGAGGGGACTTCACTAAGTCTTGTAAACTTGTTGGACCAAAGTTGCATCATTGAACCTTCCTTTAAATCCAAAGTCAAACTACGGTTGACTTTTCCTGCTCGAAAACCCTAATCGGGTACCCTGAACTGTACTGCACCTCATCTGTGGGTGATCACTGCAAATTGAACTCACACATGGTCCAATATGATACTCTTGATCTTATTTCATGAATGATTCATCCCAAAGCGATGGTTACCCCATCCTCGAATCCTTCGATTTTATCAGTCCGGAGCCCCGTTCCATCTGTGTCTTGACAAAATACATTCTGAAACTGGTTAATGTTAGACAAATAAATGCATATGATATGAAGAGGATATAAGGGGTCAAAATTTGGGGTGCAACAGATGCCCCTATTTAAATATCTTCACTAGATGGTAATGAGAGATGACAATCCTCATCGAAATCGTGTGAAAGGTATTTAAATATAGCAAACCAGAAATTTTGTCCCTTAGATCCGATGATATGCAAAAGGACAAATGCGATCATGCCATGAATCTAAATGATGTCATATGATGCTTGAATGTAATACAGGTGCGGACACACGAGTAAAAAATAAAAAACGGCGAAACGACGAGTAACCACTCACGAGGACCCAACACACTGGGGAAAGATTCCGAGCGGAGTAAGCAAGATAGTTCAAACATGACTAATGATGCTTATCAAGGAAATCTTTCACACAGGGGACACAAATTCCACCAGGGAAGACACATCTTCATTGGGGAAAGGAGAAACGAATCTCACTGAGGATAACCATATGAGGAAGTCCACCGGGGAAGATAATAATTCTTCACTGGGGAAACGGAAGAAAAGAAACGCAAACCACACTGGGGAAGAAACCCAATGGGGAAAACTTCGTTGGGGAATAAATTCACTGGGGAAGCACAACTTCAACAGGGAAAAGACAGAATGGAGACACGAGTCTCACTGAGGATAACCAGATGAGAAATTTCCTATAATGAAGAGTTCAAACGGGATCTTCAAGAAAAGGTTAGAAACAAGACCGGACGTGCCGGGGAAACTAGTACCCACTAGTTCTCCGAGACTCGACTGGAAAAGCAAAAGCTTCAACCGGGGAAACTGGTGACGGCCAGAATAACAAATAGCTTCCAATAGTGCTAGTTACCACTAGACTTCCTGAGGGTGATGGTGACAAACAAACCAAAGTTCCAATCACAGTTGGGAATTTCGGACAAAACAGGACTTCAGCTGGGGAAATTGGTAACAACCAAACCTCACGGTACTAATATCGATTAGTTTTCAAGAAATGCCAGTAACCACTAGACTTAGAAAGAACTGGTGACTACCAAATCAGTGTTCCAAATACGATTGGTTATGATAATGCTAGTAACCACTAGACTTAACTGGGGAGATTGGTAACGACCAAAATCAAACGGTCTTTTTCCAAGGTATTAGTTACCACTAGACTTCCTGGGGTAATGGTGACGACCAGAACCAAAGTTCCAATTACAATTGGGAATTCCAAACGATATTGACAAAAACACAGGACTTCGGTTGGGGAAGTTGGTAACAATCAACTTGTAACAATTAGCTTTCAAGCCATGCTAGTGACTACTGGACTTAGAGGAGACTGGTGATGACCAAATCAAAGGGTACCAATCACGATTGGATTTTAACAGAGTTTGGTAACGACCAGACCAAAGTGGTGATAACAATCTGATTTAAACAATGCCAATAATCATTGGGCTTATGGTAACTGGTGACAACCAAGTCCAGTGGTATACCAATAACAACTGGTACTGGACACGGCTAGTGAAAACTAGATTTTCCAAGCAATGCTAGTGACCACTAGACTTAGAAAGATTGGTAATAACCAAATCAAAAGCCACCAATAACAATTGGGTCTGAAGGTAACACTAGTAACTACTAGATTCAAAAAGACTGGTAATAACCAAATCAAACAGGTACCAATGACTATTGGACTCCAGGCGATGCCAATAATTATTGGGCTTTTCAGGGAATTTTGGTGGCGACCAACTCAAGTATCAGTGACCATTGGTTTTAGAAGGCAATACTAGTAACCACTAGATTTCTTGGCACAGATTGGTGAAAACCAAATCAAAAGGACTCCAATAACAATTGGTTGGCCTTATAACCGAATTAGTGACGAACGGGTTTGGAAACCTGCTGGTGAAGACCAAACTACTATACCAAACATAGTTAGTTCTGAATACGTGCTAGTGACCGCTAGTCTTTCACAGTTTGTTAGTGATAACCCAATCGAAGGTGAAAATTGGTAATAACCCCCTGTTTGTATAAACCAAGCATTGCTAGTCACCACTGCTCTCCCAGAACAAAAATAAGGAAATCCCAGGGTGTCAACTCTAAACGGACTTGTAACAACAAAATAAAGATAAAGGTAACGACCAAAGGACCTCAATGGTGGGAATGCAAACAAATGCGTATGCTAGCATGATGCTGTATGCAAGACACAAAACGACCCGGCGGGACAAAAGAAAATCCAATAAAGCGGGAACTTATCACGCTGAGCTTCAAAATGCCTCAAATCAGGCGACACTTCCTTCTTTGATACAGATAACGATTCTTTCCTCAGTAATGTCCCCCATAATCTTGCAAGGAAGAAGTCTAGCTAGAATTTCTATCGGACGTATTTATCTTGGTCAAAGACAACAGCGATTTCCACAACTTCAAGAACTGTGTAATATCATCATATTACCTTTGGAACTTTTCAATCATTTTGTCAAATTGTGCTTTCTCCTTCTTTCTTTTTAAATCAGGGCTTAGGTTTTTCAAAACACTTTGCTTTCAATAAAAAATTCTTATTAATAAATAAGTGAAATTGCATAACAAAAATAGCAGATCATAACAATGATTTGGCCAAAGAGAGAACTGATTTTATTGATGGACAAGAACTTTACAAAAGATAAAGCCTTGGGGACTTTAAAAGTTTTGAAAAATGGCAACAGAAAAGATTACAGAATCCCATAATAATTTGGTCCTTCCGACTATTAGTTCACTTGTTTTGCCGCTTCTGACGAGAACAACACGTTTTGACCCTTTCTTCTAATACTCTGCACAGGAGTCCGCCCCAGCGTCCGACATCTTTCAAACATTGGGTTTTTCTTGTCGAGGCATTGAAATTCTCTTTCTATGCATCCGTTTTCAGGCGTAGTATTTTCTTACTGCGTCCGAGTTGATGGGATACTTGAGTGATTCGCCATCCATGGTTTCGAGAATCAGAGATCCTCCGGAGAAAACAGTCTTCACAACGAAAGGGCCGTCGTAGTTGGGCATCCACTTGCCACGCATGTCTTTTTGTGTAGGTAGGATTTTTCTAAGCACCAGCTCTCCTTCTCTATACTCTTTGGGACGAACTTTCTTATTGAATGCCCGGGCCATCCTTTGTTGATAGATTTGACTGTGACACATGGCCGTCATTCTTTTTTCGTCGATGAGATTCAACGAATCAAATCTTTCTTTTATCCACTCGTCTTCATCCAACTCTGCTTCCGTCAAGATCTTCAAGGAAGGTATTTTGACTTCAATGGGTAGCACCGCATCCATCCCGTATACTAGGGAAAAGGGAGTTGCCCCTGTCGAAGTGCGTACTGATGTCCGGTAGCCGTGCAAAGCAAATGGTAACATCTCGTGCCAATCTTTATAAGTTACGACCATTTTTTGTATTATCTTTTTGATGTTCTTGTTTGCAGCCTCAACTGCGCCATTCATCTTAGGTCTGTAAGGGGACGAGTTATGATGTTTGATCTTAAAGTCGTCACAGAGTTCCTTCATTGTTTTGTTGTTCAGATTCGACCCGTTGTCAGTGATGATCTGGTTAGGGATACCATATCGGCAGACAATTTCCTTTTTAATGAAGCGTGCGACCACCTGCTTCGTCACATTCGCATATGACGCTGCTTCCACCCATTTGGTGAAATAATCAATTGCGACAAGGATGAAGCGATGACCATTAGAGGCTTTAGGCTCTATTGCCCCGATCATATCTATGCCCCACATTGCAAAAGGCCAAGGTGACGTCATCACATTGAGAGGATGCGGAGGGACATGCACTTTATCAGCATAAACTTGACATTTATGACACTTTCGAGCGAAGAGTATGCAATCCGTCTCCAAAGTTAACCAGAAGTAACCTGCTCTTAATATTTTCTTAGCCATGGCGTGGCCATTTGCATGGGTGCCGAAGGTCCCTTCGTGTACTTCGGCCATTATGAGATTCGCCTCACTTTCATCGACACATCGGAGTAAGACCATATCATGATTTCTCTTGTACAAGATGCCATTGCTGATGAAGAATTTAGATGACAACCTCCGTATCGCTCTTTTGTCAATTGTGGATGCGTCGGCGGGGTATTCTTGATTTTGAAGGAAATTCTTGATATCATAAAACCACGGCTTCTCCCCAAATTCTTCGTCCATTGCCATGACGTATGCGGGTACTGTCCTTCTTTCGATGCGAATCAGAGGTGCTTCGTTAACAAACTGGACTTTCCACATGGATGCCATCATGGCCAATGCATCGGCAATGTGATTTTCCGCCCTTGGTACATGCTTGAAGGTAATTTCATCGAAATACTCAGCCATCTCTAGGATGTGGGTCTTATAAGGAATCAATTTTTCATCCCTGGTTTCCCATTCCTCTTTGAGTTGGTATATCACTAAAGCAGAATCACCAATTACTTCCAAAATTTTGATACGGAGATCAATGGCAGCCTCCAACCCCAGGATGCAGGCTTCATATTCCGCTATGTTGTTTGTACAAGAGAAACAGAGTCGGGCTGTGACCGCAGTGTACCCTCCAGTTGGATTTTTTAGAACAGCTCCGATGCCATGTCCATTTTTGTTTGACGCTCCGTCGAACATCATCTCCCAACGGGACCCTGGCTCGGGGCCTTCCTCTGGACCAGGCTCTGGTTTCGTGCGCTGAATATACATCACATCTTCATCGGGAAAGTCGAACTTGAGCGGTTGATAATCCTCCATAGGATACTCTGCAAGGTGTTCTGACAAAATGCTCCCTTTGATGGATTTCTGAGCAACGTACTGGATATCATATTCTGATAGGAGCATATGCCATCGGGCTAATCTTCCTGTCTGAGCTGGTTTCTCAAAGATGTACTTGATGGGGTCCATCTTAGAAATCAGCATCGTAGTGTGGCAAATCATGTACTGCCTCAGACGTTTAGCAGCCCATGCCAACGCACAACAAGCTTTTTCCAGGGGAGAGTAACGACTCTCACAATCAGTGAACTTCTTACTTAGATAATAGATTGCATGTTCCTTCTTCCCTGACTCATCCGTTTGGCCCAAGACACAGCCCATCGAACTTTCTAATACGGTCATATACATGAACAAAGGCCTTCCAGGTACCGGAGGAATCAGCACTGGAGGTTCTTGCAAATACTGCTTGATTTTATCGAATGCTGCCTGGCAGTTTTCATTCCATACCACTGTTTGATCTTTTCGTAATAACTTGAAGATCGGTGTGCAGGTAGGAGTCAGGTTGGAGATGAACCTGGAGATGTAATTCAAACGTCCAAGGAAACCTCTAACTTGTTTCTCAGTTTTAGGAGCAGGCATCTCCTGGATTGCTTTAACCTTGTCAGGGTCTACCTCAATTCCTCGCTGACTAACGATGAAACCAAGTAGCTTGCCTGAGCGAACTCCGAAGGTGCATTTGGCTGGATTTAGTCTCAATTGATACTTTCGGAGTCTTTCAAATAGCTTTAGTAGATGATCCAAGTGGTCTTCTTCACTTTGGGATTTTGCAATCATATCATCCACGTACACTTCGATTTCTCTGTGCATCATATCATGAAATAGTGTGACCATAGCTCTCTGATATGTTGCCCCTGCGTTCTTCAAACCAAAAGGCATTACCTTATAACAATAGGTGCCCCATGGTGTGATGAAAGTCGTTTTTTCCATGTCTTCTGGATTCATTTTTATCTGGTTATAGCCCGAAAACCCATCCATGAATGAGAACACTGCAAAGCTTGCCGTGTTATCTACCAAAGTGTCAATATGTGGTAATGGGAAATCATCCTTCGGACTTGCTTTATTTAGATCTCTGTAGTCAACGCACATCCTGACCTTGCCATCCTTTTTTGGGACCGGTACAATGTTGGCTACCCATTCGGGATATTTGGATACTGCTAGAAAACCAGCATCTATTTGCTTTTTGACCTCATCTCTGATTTTAAGTGCCATATCTGGTCTCGACCTGCGAAGCTTTTGTTTGATCGGAGGACATTCTGGTTTCAGGGGGAGCTTGTGCATGACAATGTCAGTATCTAACCCTGGCATATCTTGGTAGGACCAAGCAAATATGTCAACAAAATCTCTGAGGATTAGTATCAACTTATCTTTGATTTCTGGCCTTAATGACGCCCCGATCTTGACTTCCCTTTTGTCCTCTTCTGACCCCAAGTTAATGACTTCCGTCTGCTCTTTATGGGGCTGGATATAATCATCTTCATGCTCAGCTATTCTCTTTAGCTCTTCTGGGACCTCTAACTCTCCTTCGTTCCCTTCTTCAGCTTGAAAGACGAATGAACCGCTAATAGAAGGAACCGAATGATCATAGGATTCTGTGGTTGATGGGGGTATTCTGCATGTTTTATTTAGGAACAATTAGGCACTCACACACAAACATGCAGATGAAGGGTGGTTTTTATTATTTTCCAAAAGAGATTGCCATTTTTCCAAAAAGAGTGAAAGTGACGTGCAAACAATAACAAGAGTTTTAACAAAAACACTTTTTCATTAATGATTTTCAATTTTTGCAAAGTGGCCCAGTACAAAATAATTCACAAGTCTTGGGCAAGACCGAGAAATTTTTTAAAAAAAGACACAAAGCTAACAGGCAGAATGAATTACTCTAAAGGTAAAAAGATGGGAACTTCCACAGCCTCCCAATTGCGCAATGCTCCTCCTCCTCTAATTATTAGATGATCCAGATTACCGTCCTCATTTTCAGAAATAATGGCGTTAACTTGTACACCGCCGCTGGTGAATATCTCTTTTAAGGACTTCTTCCTCATGGTGCTTTCTTCCGGCTCGCCTTCCGGAGTTGGTTTGTAACCCAACCCCTGTCGATCATTCTTGGCCCGAGCGTTGACTTCGATGACCTCTCCCCAACCCAGTGGGACTCCGGCTTTCAGTGCCGCCTTAATACTTTGAGCAGAGGTAAATAATGGCCTTTGGGTTATGTCTGATTCATCTACTAGAACAGCGTGAGCTATTTCTAGTGCTTGGAAAGCTGTTTCGAGAGAGTCTTCCTCAGCCTCAATATACCGGAAAGATGACAAGTTGCTTACCATCAAGTCCTCTTCTCCATGGACAATGACTAGCTGGTCATTTACAACAAACTTCATTTTTTGGTGGAGCGTGGAAGTGACAGCGCCAGCTGTATGAATCCAGGGTCTTCCCAATAAGCAGCTATAAACCGGATTTATGTCCATCACCTGGAAGGTGATTTCAAAGATTTGTGGTCCAATTAGAATAGGGAGATCAACTTCTCCTATCACGGTTCTCCTGGATCCGTCGAACGCCTTGACTATAAGAGAAGTTGGTCTCATGGTAGCGCCTTGATATGCCAGCTTGGCCAAAGTTCTTTTAGGCATTACATTGAGCGCTGATCCGGTATCCACAAGAACTCGGGACATTGTGTCTGCTTCACACTTGACTGATACATGCAAGGCACGATTGTGCTTGCGCTTCTCAGCCGTTAGATCATTATCATCAAAGCTCAAGGTGTTGCAGGCAGTGATATTTGCTACAACGGAGTCGAACTGCCCCACTGTAATATCCTTAGTAACGTGAGCTTGCGTTAGGATTTTGAGTAATGCCTGGCGGTGTGCTGGAGAACTCAAAAGCAAAGCCATGACCGAGATCTTGGAGGGTGTCTGATTCAATTGGTCCACCACCCTATAATCGCTTCGTCGAATGATTCTCAAGAATTCTTCTTCATCGTTCTTGAGACTTTCTTTTCTTAAAGGCTCTTTGTCAGTGGTTGTCTCCGGAACAGGCTTCTGAGGAACGGGCGTCTTTTGAACGGGAACTGCTGGTGGAGGAGCCTCGCTGTATGTTCGAGGTTGATAGACACGACCACTCCGAGTCATTTTGCTTCCACCGGCGATATTGGCCACACTTACTGGTTTCTTTTCTTTGAAAATCCCTTCACACCATGAATAATCTTGTTTTGGTGTCACGGTTCTTGGGCGAGGCTGGAATCCTCCTCTTGGCTCAAACCTAGTCTGTCCCCTCCCGAATTTCGGGGGTTCGTCATCACGAAATACTGGCCGAATATTCTTGTAGTTTTTGTTACTGTTACCATCTCTGGACCCAGCTCCTTTGTAGGATTCTCCTGGTATGTTAAACACAGGCTCGATGACTGCCACATCTTCTTCCTTTTTTCGGTTAGCGATTTCTATCATTCCTTGTTCAATCATAGCTCGAATATCCTTTTTCACAGCGTCACAACCCTCAGGATTCAGCATACATTCTTTGCAATCTTCGTGAGATGTCTTGAGTAACCATGCCTGAGCGAGGCGTTTGTGTAGGTCTGCTAATGGCACTTTGATCTCACCAATGGTGGTAACCTTCTTATCTTCTGACCCCTCCCCTTCTTCAGTAATGGCATTGACTCCACCATGATTGGGAAGAGGGTTGCTTTTAACATTGGGCGGATTATCTTCGAAGGATAGAGTTCCCTTTTCGATAAGCTCACGAACTAGGTGCTGAAGGGCGAAGCAACCTTCGAGATTGTGGCCTGGAGCATTCTCATGAAATGGGCAGCGAGCATTCGCATCATAATAGAACGGGAGTGGATTAGGTGGAGCACCCAATTTTCTTGTTTTAACCAACCCTCTTTCTACTAGCATGGGAAACAGGTCGGTGTAACTCATTGGAATAGGATGTATCTTTGGCCTATTTGCTGGATAATTTGCCCTTGGGGCCCTGTTCTGAGGTTGTTGACCCTGCGGCTGCTGGCTTTGTTGTTGATTACTGGTGCGATACTGTTGCTGACCGCCAGGCTGATACTGGTGTTGATTGTTGAATGCCCCAGGTTGGGGACCATGCTGCGAAGAAGGCTGAAAAACCGGGGTTACTGCCGCTACATATGATGGTTGGTACTGTTGGTGGAGGCTTCGAGAGCTTTGTACTTTCTTTCCATATGTGATTGCGCTCACTTCTCCCTCTTTCTTTTTGTGGAACGAGCTGACTGGTTTTTTTGCCGTGTTGGCGCTTGAAGTAACATTTGAAGTAGTCACTTTTCCGCTCTTCAAACCCGCTTCTACCTTAACCCCCACTGCCACAATATCAGAGAAATTTGTTGTAACGCTGCTGATCAAACGTTCATAGAATTCGGGTCGAACTGTATCCACAAACCAATCTGCCAACTCCTTCTCAGTAAGAGGAGGCTCTACCTGTGCTGCAGTTCCGCGCCACCTTTGCGCATACTCTTTGAAGGTTTCGGTATTTTTCTGCGTCATATTAAGAAGCTGACGGCGGTCTGGAGCTAGGTCCATGTTGTATTTGTACTGTTGAATAAAAGCATCTGAGAGGTCTTGGAAACTGTGAATCTTAGCTTGATCTAAACCGAGATACCACTTGGCTGAAGCTCCTTTCAGACTATCTTGGAAGCAGTGTACCAACAGTTTATCATTTTCAATATGCGGAGCCATCCGCCTACAGTACATGATTAAGTGCTCTTTAGGACAAGTAGTCCCTTCATATTTGTCGAAGACCGGTATTTTAAATTTCTGAGGGAACACTAATCCAGATACCAGACATAGATCCTTGGCATCAGATCCAAAGACATGATTTCCTTCAATGGCCCTCATCCTCTTGGCCATGATGTCCATCTCTACCCTTAACTTCTCGTGTTTTTCATCCTCAGCTTCGGATCCATCGGGTATATCAAAGATTGGCTGTTGATTGGCGAAGACTGGTCGTACCGTGGTGGGACCACCTGCTGTAGTAAAAATGGGGTTTCTGATCGTTGAGTCGAACAACGGATTGAGACCTGAAGACTGCATGCCGTTGAAAGGTGGTACAAAATCCCGGGACATGCCATAGGGAAACTCTGCTGAAGTAACAGGAGCCATCGTGACATTGGCTGCTGTTGTGGCAACTTCGGAGACCACTGTAGGTTGTGTATCCATTTTTGCTTTGATCATGTTGAGGGCTTCTAAGATCTGGTTGACGTCCCCTTTGATCCCTTCAATGTCATTATCCATTCGGTCGAACCTTTGATCGTTATCTGCCATCTTCTTTTGAGCTTGGGACCGTGTGTTGTATCGGTGAGTACTCAGCGTGACTCCTTCTCTCTCTCTCTGGACAAGAACAAAAGATGAGCTGCGGAACCCCAAATGTAGGATGACATGCAAATGCAGATGCATGAACCATTCAAGGAAACTCAAGATTTTCATTTACAAACAAAAAGTTAGACCAACATGTGACGACGTGCTTTAAAAAGCGTTTTTCATTTGATAGCTGGGAATCCATTACAATAGAGTGGTCTTTGCTTAAAAAAGCAAGACTTTTCTTACAATGAAAGTAAATGCAACAAGCAGGATTTCAATCCTTTTTTAGGGAAAGCAGGGAAATGACGAAACAAAAACCAATCTAACAAGACGACCCTTCTCCTTCTTGGACCCCGGCATGAACTTGATCCTGGCGGATAATCTCCCACAGGTCTTCATTTTCCCTTTGCGCTTTAACCAAAGCGTATTTCAGTTCTTCCCTAGTCGTGGGGACTTCAGGTTCCATAGTTATCTCGTAATCGTGAGTGTAGAACATGATTAAAGCTATTTCCTTTGACCATAGCAGGTACCCCCTGGTGGTTAGGCAACTTGCATTCTCCATCGGAGTTGGGCCCATAAGGTGTGGATCTCTTTGAGCGTATTCGGCGTTAGCTTCTAGCTCTTGGTTGCGACCTGTCTCACAGAAGCGGGGCCTCAACAGTTCTGGTTCAGGCTCTGGCCCGGTAGGATACCCGTGTTGACGCCTAGCAAGGATAGGATTATAAGTGATCATCCCTCCTATCCCAATGAGAGGCACATTGGGAAAATCTCCGTAACTGGAAATCATGATTTGGCCGCCGATGCTAGTGTCGTACCAGGTGATATCATGGTGTCTGAGAGTGACGAGTTTAGAAACCCAAGCGTTTCTGGTAGGAAGCCTCCAAAGGATATGGGTCCTTGGCAGATGAGAAGTAAACCATCGGTCGAGTAGTGCAAGACAGCATGAGTATCGCCCACAATCATACAAGGCAAAACGGTGAATGACCACATAAGTATCAGCCAGTATTGCGTTGACCGGACTCTTGAGGATGAAGAGACGTATTGCTTCCTCGCTGATGAAGTCGTAATTGCTTGGGAACAGATACAGTCCATATATTAGTAGTGCCAAAATTGCCTCAAAAATGCCCAGGTTTCGACTTTCATAGTGATACTCGGCCATTTCCATTAGAGGCCCGGCATCCATTCCATACCACCCTGCTTTCGCCCTCATTGGTGGTAAGTCTTCCAGCTTGATATGCAGGGCTTTAGCTAAGTCCTTCTTCTTTGGTTTTCCATAAGGGAGTGTAAGAGCCCATGGGATCTTCAAGTAAGCATTATACTCTTCGAGGGTCGGGAGTAACTGAAAATCCGGAAACACAAAGCAGTGGTAAGTTGTATGATAGAACTCCAACAAAGCTTGCAACATGGGCTCATTGATTGGAGCGCTTATTAATGGCAATAGGTCCCCATATTTGGCTATGAAAGCAGCAGGATTTCGAACAAGTCTGGTTAGCATTCTTAGACGACCCAACCTTAGATCCGGGACTCGAAGCATGCCTCTTCTTACCATGTTGTTGCCTGCAAAGAAAAAGTTGAATTTCCTTGAATGATTAGAAGTAGTGTGAATGCAAATGCACATGGTCGTCACGGAACTCAGAGATTGTTGAACATCGGAAATCATCATTTCATTAATAAACAAAACAGATTACAAAACATCATTTCCTCTTACAAGGGTTTTAACTAAACAATTTGGCGCAATCTACCAAGGTTCTCCTAACAGCCTGAGGTTGAGCTTCTCGATCTTTCTTTCCAACTGAGTCTTCTCAATGATGAGTCTGTCCACAATTATCTTCCATGGATTAGACTGAGGCTCATAAGGCTCCTCTAGTGCCTTCCTCTTCTTACAAGAGAGGATTTCTTCATCTTTCGACTGGAGCTGTCTCCGGAGCTCTGCATTTTCTTCAATGACTATCTGATACTTGTGCTTCCAAGCTTCTTCAGTTTGTTGTGCTTTGACCAAAGCAATTTTCAACTTTTCTTCTTCAGACATGAAGACCAACGGGCGTTCTTCTTTTAAGGCCATAGGTTCTTGTTTGGGATACGGCATCTTTAGTGTGACAGCTCTTTTCCGAACCCATTGGAGGTAAGGTTCTAAAGAAATACAGTTGAGTTTTCCAAGATCTTTCTTTCCTTTTTTATGCAGACGCTTCCAAGCTTCTAAAATTTTCTCTTTTAATCCCTGACTGTCTTCCCCTTCTTTGAAGAAGATGCTTTCTACTTGAACACTTTTGGGTTTGTCTTTTAGGGGGTATCCCAATTGTCGGCGGGCAAGTATCGGATTGTAGCTGATCCCTCCATTAATGCTGAGAAGAGGTACGTTGCTAAATTCCCCACAACTGTCAATGATCATTATCCCATCATAATCACGATTATACCAATCAATATCAGAATGGGTAAGAGCCATGATCTTTTGTGACCACCATCCCTTCTTTGGATCCCAAAAAGCGTTGGCTTTGGGTAAATGTGAAGTGAACCATTTGTACAATAAAGGAGCACAACAAGTGATCATTCCCCCATTATGGAAATTCCTCAGATGAACAGAATGGTACACGTCTGCCAACAAGGTAGGCACAGGGTTCTTCTTTAAGAAAATTTTGATGGCATTGAGGTCCACGAAATTCTCAAAGCTTGGAAACAAGAATATACCATAGATGAGTAAGGCAAGGATAGCTTCGAATGCATCCATGCTTAAATGATCTGCGTAGTATTGAGCTTTCTCAATCAAGAATTCTGCTTTGAACCCAAAGACTCCCCCTTTTGTAATCAGATTCTTTTTTATGTCGTCCACTCCTAAACGTGTAGCTTTGGCGATATCCTGCTCTTTGGGGTCCTTCTCTACAATCGGAAAAGGAGATTCTTCAAGAATAGGCAACCCGATTAACTGAGAATACTCTTCTAGTGTGGGTACTAGCTGATAATCAGGAAATGTGAAGCAATGGTAGAGCGGGTCATAAAACTGGAGGAGGGTAGAGAGAAGTCCACTATCCATTTTTATCTTCAAGAGTAGCAACAACTTCCCGTACCGGCTTTGAAATCCCTCTGAATCTGTCACCAAGGTGCTCAATCTTCTCAAATCGTCTAGGTTAAAACCCTTGTAAGTGTATTTCAAAGTTTTCTTTCTTTCAATGTTCATGACGACCTCTGATATTTACAAACAACAAAGTCTGAGTTCCATGAAACCATATGATGATATGATGATATGATGATATGAAAACATAAACAAGATGCGTATGCACACAACGCAGGTTTAGGGTTAAGGACAAGCATGAGTTCAAAGGTCTACCCATCCCCAAAGATTGTGCTATGGATTGATTGTACCTGCCGAACGGGTTCTACAAAGTTCCCAGAGTCATCGACCCATCTTTCGGATATTATCGACTTCCCAAATTACTTGGTAATTGATAATATTCTCAAGAGAATCTTGTCTGAGTGTAGTATCGCGTATCGACTATTTCGGAAATACTTCCTTATAGCCATCGCACTACGTCCTGATAAGGCCAAAGTGGGGTAGAATGTTTTCTAAAAGTCCACAGTGTCATAGGCTCCTTCGTTGAAAGTAGCATTGTTTTCACGAATACTCGATCAACAATACTAAAACTTTCAAGAGGGCCTACACTGAGCGGTGGTTTCTCAAGTTAGCTTGGTCGGGAATCAACTCCCTATAAGCCTTCTTGAATATACCACCATCCTATCATAATTTCACTCAAGTCCGGGTATAGGACCGTCTCACCACTCAAAGCACCCAATACCCAACACACAAACAAATATATTGACAAATATACATGTTAAGAAAATATTTACAAATATAGCAAGCAATCAAACAAAATAGGCTAAACCCTCAAGTTTTAAGTCAGTCTCCCCAGTGAAGTCGCCATTTCTGTTGCGGTGAGAATCGTGATACCAAGCTATTGATTAACTTGAATCTTTAATTCTTAAATTCACAACCGGACTTTAATTTATCCAAAGGAAAGGTCTAAAGAAAGAAAAACCCTTTTCGCAATGTAACAACAACGCTAAGAGATTCGGGGATCGGGGGTTGGTTATGCATAAGGTAGGTATTTCACATCCTAAACATCTGTAGTACTCTACAGGAACCTTTTGTTTGTTTGCATGCTAAGTTTCTAAATATTTGCTAAGGTTTGGGATTGGGTAAAGGTGTAGGGTGTAGGTTAAAACCTAAGGATAATTTCTAAGTTTGCTCGCAAAGACATCGCGTCCTCTGCCTACGTATTCTAACTAGGATAGAATCAGAGCAATCGTAGTTCACCTCACTAGGGTTGAAGAACGCTTGATTGCGATCAAGGTTCAAAGGGGAACAAACAAAATAATATTTGTGTAGAGTTTCACAAAACTCTCTATATCTATGTTGTAACACTCAAAGGGGGAAGTAAGTGATCATATCCATGATCCTTACATAGAGTTAACAACTCTATCCTAGGGTTCTAGTTGAGGAGCACTCCTAGTAAAGGTGGGTCTTTTAGACTTAAGCAAAGTCCAACGGCCTATGAGTTTTGATCTTAACTAAAGTTCAAGGTGACTTTTCAAAGTCAAAGGCAAAGGTAATGAGTTATTCAAGTATGAGGAATACAGAAGACAAAGATTACAATCAAAGAGGTGTAAGCACGTTATAATGAGCAAGTAATTCAAGTTAGATGAATGATTTCAACTGATAAATACAAGCAGTGCTACAAATGGCATATCTTAACGAAGATAAAGTCATGCTTTAGCAAGGATTGAAAGTTATGATGAAGGTAACAACCATATAAACCACTGACAATTGGAAGTAACAACTATGCCTAGATAACAACATCACATAGTTAAATTAGTTTAGCCTCGTAATTTAGGAGGTATAAACATTCATGGTAACAACCAACAAAAGAATGAAATCTCAATATGTTAACAAACATAAACAAATACCCACAAATCTTACAAGACAAACAGGGCATAGAGGGTAAGTTAAATCGAGACACAAGGTAACGACTTGAGAGTGAATTTATTAATAAATACCCAAATATTGTTGAGATAATCAATCATGAGACTTTAAATTATTAAACAAAACTAGATGTTGTAAGAAAGATTTTGCAAAAAGAATGGATTAAATCTAACAAAAAATAAATAAGTTATGAACGTTTGAAAATTGATATATTTCATGATAATAAAACAAACCAATAAAAGAATGGGCATAGGTGGGGATTGAACCCACGCCCTAGTGCATTCAAACACGCACACTTACCACTGGGGCGCGCACGCGCGTGTGATAGAGAAACGAGAGGAATGGATAATATGGTTTATTAATGGAAATTGGACAAATAAAAAACAAAAGGGTTCGACCTCCACCCGGATCGAACCCTTGTCATGCTGGTGGAAAGTTATAACGCGCGCAATGGTCTGCCACTGGGGTGGCTGTTACATCCATTAATTGGATGGAAAGAAAAAAAATACATAGCCTAATCAGTTGATTTTCTGGGCAACTCCAAGGCATGACTAAAACATCCATTAATTGAATGATTGAAACCAACCCAACCCTCCATGAAATTCGTGGTATTCAGATGAACTCAGTGAGCACAGTGCCCTCACTCAGTTGTTTTGGTTTATGAAAAAAAAAAACAGTGTTTTAAAATTTGGATGCAAGATATGTAGATGCAAGTAAGCAACAGCAAGATGTAATATACACATAGGTAACACACTGAACACCAATGCCACAGCCACAGAAATGAACAAGTCATTGTATAACATCCATGATCATGCAACAAATTAAATTCTGGGATGTATTTAGAAACTTCAAAAAAAACAAGACAGATGCAGGTTAAAATGGTTAAGGGTCTAATCAAATATCAAATGTCATGCTAGTAATGAATTCTAACAGATAGAGCCTGAACCTTACCAGATTATGCAATGAAATTCATACTGCAAGCTTAGATGCAAAAAAAACTTGGCATTTAAACAAAGTAGAACAAATGATGTCAAAACAAATCTCCTTAATCCCCACCATAACAGAATGAGAATTCAAAGACTAAGATGGAGCTTTGGTGAAAACAGCAGTTATTAAACTTTAAAAAGAGATTTGCAGAAAAATAGTCATCAAACACATTATTCATCAATTGCCTTGATGGTGACAGAATTCAAACCTCATGCCAACAACAAATTTCCACAGTAAGGCAGTATCTCAAGAGATTGACAAAATTAGCAATAATGTTCAAGTAGAAGCTTAGCAATACCAACAGTCTACATAATGATAAATGAGGCATGCCTATCCTAAACATGAGCTGATGGGCTGCTATTCCTAACAGTAGGTCTGAACAGAACCAAATATCATATCAATCAAACATTAATTCCAAACCTGCCAAACATTCTAGACACAAAAGTAAACTACCAGCTCCTAAGTGCTTCCAGTAGAATAGTGCAGATGAAAGTCAAACACAATGACCTATTAGTGAGTTGGACATAATCCAATCAGCAAACCAACACAAACTGCTAGCGACCCTAAATATGTACAAACAGGTCCTAAACACCAATAAGAATCCAATTATGAATGAGCCTCTCCTAAAATAAAATCAAACCAAGAAAGTGAAATGTGTGTAGTTGTTGATGCAGATTTTGCAAGTGAGGTGGTGAATTCATGAAACAGGCTTAACCGAAGTGAACAAACCATACTAACATTCTCAAAATATCATTTAGAACGTGTCCATACCTTAAAATTATCTCAAAACATTAGGGAAAGAAAATTCATGTGTCATTTGCTCATTCCACACAAAGAGCCACAATAGTAATGTTGAAACAGAAATGGGATGAAATGAGATCTAGAGCATACCTCATACAAACATTGAATACATATGTGCATGAGCCTAATGCCTAAAGTAAACATGGAATGTATGCAAGAGACAAGACCACCAAGCTGCAACTTTGTATTATACATGAGGGGGGTAAACTGATATACCACTAGCTGCTAGACATATAGACACACACACATCCCAAACATAACCTCAGAAGAATCAAACATTTGCAACAGATGGAATAAAAACATGATGGCATTTGAATTGTGAACATGATGTGGGTAGTGTGAAGTTAAACAGTTCAAAAATTACTACTCAAATCAGTTTGGTCTCCTCTTTTACACATGCTGCAGGTGTGTATTTGTATGGTTCAAATGATTAAAGTGTGTACATGACAGGCTATTATGTGGACTGGTGCTCAAAATTAACTCAAGTGTCCTTACATTGTGCAATGTGATATCACAACAGGAAATTCAGACATTATGGAGCCAAACAAAATCTTAAAGTTTAATAAGACAGATTAGCACAAAAGAGAAATTTGATAACAATCAATGCTGAAATGCAAACATCATACTTAAATCGAACTGATGAGCAGAACTGGCATGGTGTAATGAAACAAGTAGCAAGACTGATGTAACTGAAGACATCAGAACACAAACAGCTTTCTTTTAGTATGAAGATGAAATTTGGCAAACAAATAGCCATGGATAAAACCTAGCTAGTCATCATGGATTAATACAGCATCAGATGCTTACTTGTCTAGAACTTTAAATAAGCATGCTGATAAGTGAAATGACCAACCTAACATGACTCTTACAGCAAATCAAGACCAAAACCACAAAAGCAAGAAAACAGGTTTGGACAAATTATTCCCTTGACCTTGTTCAAAATAAACTGGTCAATTCCAATTCCACAGAGACAATGCTTATAAGACTGATAACTCATGGTGAATTATTATGAGTTGACAAGCTCTGACGAAAAAGCATTCTTAACAGCCTACCAAGAAAAACTTCAACATTTAAGAGGGGCCTTTTTATTGGAAACAGAAACAAACATATTTCATAGGTAAACATAAAGTAAACAATCAATTTAAACAGTTCAACAATCTAGCCACAAACTGCTAAGGTCCAACTCATGAACTACTGTGATGCCACAACCTATTTAATCCCACTGAGATACAAACTGAGGCTAAACATGTGCAACCATAATGCAAAGTGAATATATATATTTATGACAGCAATGACTTGGTGACAAGCTCCAAACAATCCTCTTAGGTAGAAACCTAACAGCAATTGTGTAAACTTTCAACAGCAAAAGAACTAGTAATAAGCCTCTAGCTCAGGTATGAAGAAACATGACCTACATATCAATGTTTACACATCTCAACAATTCTAGCAGCAGATGAAAATCAAACTCAAGCAAGATCAAAACAGCTTTATGAACCTGTTGCTAAATCTTAACAGATCCATATCACCATACATCAAATGAGAAAGATGCAATATATTTCTTCATTGTGATGTAGACATCTATCTTTCAAAAACAGTAGAGCAGGTTTATTTTAAGGACAAATAACTGAAACTTGTGGTATCAATCATCAACCAATTCTGCCTTTTTGAAAATGTCTTGAATGTACTAAAACACATAATATGAAAGTTAGGTTTGGAACAATACACTTTGTGGACAAAAGGTACAATACCAGTAGGAGTCAATTATGTAACATCAAACACAAAAGATGAGTAGCCAACAAAGATCATGATAGTATTTACAGCATGCTAACAAACTCCACCCAAACACAAACTTAAGCAGCAATCTCTAGGAACAGAATTTTAACATCAAAGCATAAATGTGGCGCAAATCACTCCTAAACAGAATTTAAACCACTTCTAACATGACAATGTTAAGGTCTACTCCAATTAAGTCCTGACAGTAAAATGATTTTGATAATAGTTTTAACATAACAATGCAAAACATCAGAAACTTGCCTCAAAACACATTTTGCCAAAGTAATAAGCATACACATATTATTCTAACAACCACTAATACAATATATTGACTTCACAAGCATGGGATAGCAGTAGTACATAACTATGACAGTATGCATGCATAAGAAAAAAAACAAGCAACAACGAGTTTTATGTCATGATAATGGATAGGATGATTTTAGACACTACATACCTGTGATGATACACTTAAACAAGCAAATAAATACTCCTAGAAACCCAGAGATTTGTGCTTCACTTTTTGTCTTGAGCTTTTCTTCAATTTTAAGCCAAAATGCAACTTATGAGCTAGTTGATGAGATATACTTTTCCAATGACCTCCAACACTTTAGACAGTTGAGAAATGGTATATTTGAAGTGTTAGAGTGTTTGGAACTTCAAGGAAGTGCTTGGAACAAGTTCTGGTGGATTTAATGGCTTTTGGTCAAACTAGTGAAGGATGAAAGTTGACTTTTTGATTTTTTGAGATTTTTGGTGGTTCAAGGGATTACACACCTTCTATACATGATTTAGAAGATGTGTGGATGGTTGTAGGAGTGTTGATAATGCTAGAAATGAAAATGGCATGAAAATTGTAAAATGCCGGTTTTCGTCGTTTTTGAGCTTTTCTTCACTTACTAGCAAAGAGAGAAAGAGAAAGAGAGCTGTAATGCTTGGTGTTTTTAAGCAACTCTGGTGTGGTTTGAAGATGGTGAGAATGCCCCTATTTATAGGAGGAATGAGGGTGAGGACAACTTGGTCACTTCCAATGTTGGAGAGGTTTTCATGATGTTTCTTTGAGAAATCTTGCAAGATCTTTGTGGCAGCCCTCTTCACACCAGTTGCAAGGCTCAATGCAAGAAACATCAGCCTATATGAGTTGTAGGAAGTGACCTTATAGTGAGAAAGGACAAGCCTCCATGTTGCAGCCCCCCCAACCTTCTCTCTCTTGTTGTACCTTTTGTACTTTCTTCTATTAAAGTAATGGATTTTGCTCAAGATCTTGTACTTGCTTGGATTCCTTTCTGAATTTATCTATTCCAACCTCTAAACTTATCATATCAGATGTCCATCCATGGTTGGAGATGAAGTGTATGGTTGGGAACCAAGTTTATGTTGGATTTAAGCAAGTTAATACACTAGTGCACAGGCCCATCTTTCACACTTCATAACTCTCAGCTCCTAACTCCTCTTGGGGAGTTCTTGTACATTTTGGAAAGCCCTTATGTAGCTCTACAACATTCATGTTTGCCAAAAGTTCCAAATCTATGTGAATCTTGGTTGAAAAGTCCTTCAAAGTCAGCAAAAAACAAGTTTTAGTGCTGCCAGATTTTCAAAATTTCACTAAGTGTTTTGTACTAAGAATCGATTTTGATGATAACTTCAATTCCATGCATTTTCTGAGTGTGACCTAGTATAGGACTTTTGTAGGACTTATTAAGAGCTTTCCGACGAGCTTTGAACCACTTCAATCGGGTGCGCGGTTAGGGAGTTAGGGTTTAGCCCCTTTCGAAACCCTAATTTCCCGTTTTTCCAATTACTCTCACGTCTTTGATCCGATGATCATGAAAATTGATATGTAGGTCCCCTATGACATAAGGAACAACTTTGCTTCACCACTTGAAGTTCAATTCCTAAAACTTGAGGGGGTTGACTTTCCGGTCAACCGAACGATCGATCGGCGATTACCGAACTGTCTGTTCATGTTTCGGAGCTTCCAAGACTTTGAAACCCTTTGAGGGGACTTCACTAAGTCTTGTAAACTTGTTGGACCAAAGTTGCATCATTGAACCTTCCTTTAAATCCAAAGTCAAACTACGGTTGACTTTTCCTGCTCGAAAACCCTAATCGGGTACCCTGAACTGTACTGCACCTCATCTGTGGGTGATCACTGCAAATTGAACTCACACATGGTCCAATATGATACTCTTGATCTTATTTCATGAATGATTCATCCCAAAGCGATGGTTACCCCATCCTCGAATCCTTCGATTTTATCAGTCCGGAGCCCCGTTCCATCTGTGTCTTGACAAAATACATTCTGAAACTGGTTAATGTTAGACAAATAAATGCATATGATATGAAGAGGATATAAGGGGTCAAAATTTGGGGTGCAACAGGTGCCTACAACGCTGGTTTTGGGCCGGGTGTTTCTAATCAGGGCTTTAGTAATGTGGGGTATATTCCCAGGTTTAATCAGGCTGGCTTTGGTCCTACTGCCGCTTACGCTGGGTATGATAATGAGGATTCTCATTGGGGCGAGGATCGTCAAGAAGATGCTTTCGCTCCGCTGGGCAGGGGTCTCGAGGTGCCCACAGAAAATGACCGAAGGTTCAAGCTGTTGGAGGAACAAGTGAGAGGTCTTGCCAATCAGAATTCCATGGGGTTGGACATGGCTAATATGGGGTTGGTTCCTGGCTTGAGGGTGCCTCTCAAGTTCAAAGCGCCTATTTTCGACAAGTATAAGGGGGATACCTGCCCAAGAGTTCATGTACGGTCTTATTATCGAAGAATGTCTGCTTATTCGAGTGATGAAAAGATGCTGATGCATTTTTTCCAGGATAGCTTGTCGGGACCGTCACTGGAGTGGTACATAGGGTTAGAGCCCACTCAGATCAGTAGCTGGAAAGAGCTGGCGGAAGCCTTTGTAAAGCATTATCAGTATAACAGCGACCCTGCTCTAAACAGGGTCCAACTTCAAAATCTTTCTCAAAAGAATGGCGAGAGTTTTAAAGAATACGCCTAGAGGTGGCGTGAGCTTGCAGCTAGGGTGCAGCCACCCATGGTAGATCGTGAGTTGATGGATCTCTTTGTGGGCACTTTCTCTGGTATGTATTATGATAAGCTTCTCGGTTGTACGATGAGTAGTTTTTCTGATATGATACTCTTGGGAGAACGTATAGAGAACAACGTCAAGATCGGTAAGATCCAAGCAGGAGAATCAACCTCAGCTGGAGGTTGTAAAAAGGTTTTTGGGAATAAGAAGTAGGGAGACACTGATTCGATGTATAGTGCTCGGAGGAGGGATAGAATTCAGACTGGTCGCAGGCAGCAGATTGCCAGTGTGACAATTCTCGTACCTCAACAACAACAACAACAGCCGCAACAGCAACAGAGACAACAGAATTCTGCTCCGCAAAGGTTCCAAGGTCGGGATAGGGCCGTGAAAAGAGTATTTGATGTGCCTCCAGTACTGTATGCTCAGCTTCTTCCAACTTTGTTACAACTGCAGCTTGTTGAGAAAAGGACGTTAGCGCCGCCGACGGGCACGCCTCCTTTTGGTTATGATGCCAATGCACATTGTGAATTCCACTCCGGGGCACCCGGTCACAGCATAGAAAATTGTCATGCATTCAAGCACAAAGTGCGGGACCTGATAGATAGTAAGGCTATAAACTTTGGTAATGAGGCACCCAATGTCGAGAAAAGTCCGATGCCGCCTCATGGATCTGCAAAGGTTGGTGCTATCTTGGAGGATATCAATCTGAACTTGATCATGAATATAGATGAACTGAAGACGCCTCTGAGCTGTGTCAAGAGCAAGTTGCTGAAGGGGGGAGTCTTCCCTGGTTGTGATGCATATTGTGTTGATTGTGTAGCCCGGCCTGAGGGATGTGATAGTTTAAGAAGAGGTATTCAAGGGCTGATTAATGAAGGTACGCTGCAATTCGACCATACTGCTGAAGAGAAGCATGTTGAGGTAATAGCTGAAAAGCAGGGCGAAGTTGCAACGGTTACGATCCCGTTTAAGACTGTCACGATATCGGCGCCTCCCAAGCGGCCGACCATCACCATAACCAAAGCTGGACCCATTCCATACGAAAGCACTAAAGCCATCCCTTGGAACTGTGGGATAGAGGCCTACTGCAATGGAGAAAAGATTAACCTGGAAAACCCGCCGGTAGGATCAGTTGATAATCTTGTGGGAGCGGGGGGCATAACCCGCAGCGGTAGAATTTTTGCGGCACCCGATTTAGAGGCTGAGAGAATCACCAAAGGGAAGGGTAAAGTCAATGAAGGAGGATCTTCTAAAGAGAAGGAAAAGGAGGCTTTGACTAAAGATATGGAAGAATTTATGAGACTAATCCGAAAGAGTGATTATAAAATTGTTGATCATCTGCAGCAGACGCCTTCCAAAATCTCGATTTTGTCATTGTTGCTTTGTTTCAAAGCTCATCGAAATGCTTTGCTGAAAGCTCTTGACACTGCTTATGTACCCTAGGAGATATCCGTCAATCAGCTCGAAGGAGTGATTGCGCACGTGAACGCAGGGCATGGCCTTGGATTTACAGATTTTGATTTAACACCCAGGGGCCGCAACCACAATAGTGCATTGCATATCTCAGTTGAGTGTCGAGGCACTGTTATGTCTCATGTCCTTGTTAACACTGGTTCTTCCTTGAATGTTTTGCCCAAGAAGGCACTGTTGAAGCTGGATACCCGAGGCATAATATGCACGCCAAGCGATTTGGTAGTGAGAGCTTTTGACGGGACTAGAAGGTCCGTGTTTGGGGAATTGACTTTACCAATCCAGGTCGGTCCAGAGGTGTTTGATACTGTATTTTACATCATGGACATTCAGCCAGCTTATAGATGTTTGCTTGGACGACCTTTGATTCACTCTGCAGGGGTTGTGACGTCTACGTTGCACCAAAAGCTTAAGTATATGGTCGGTGGTAGCATTGTCACCGTGTGTGGGGAAGAAGATATCTTGGTAAGTCACATGTCGTCATTCAAATATGTCGAAGTGGATGGTGAGATCCACGAGACGTTGTGCCAAGCTTTTGAAGGGGTGCAGATCAAGGACAAGTCTCCTGTCATAAGCGAGGGGCCAGAGGTGGCTATGTCTTCGTACAGAGAAGCCCAAGCGGTAGTTTAGGCCGGGGAAACTAAAGGTTGGGGTCAATTTCTGTAGATTCCTGTTAAGCAGGACAAGTTTGGTTTGGGATATCACCCGTCGTCGTCATCTTCATCATAGAGCGTGCCACAGTTCAAGGGGCTGATTGTGTTTACTCCAGGAGGAGTTAATTTTGAAAGGATTAATGTTGTGTCTGACAGTGAAGATAGAGATAGCGACTGTGACATGGATTCATGGATCAAGCCCAGCGTGCTAGGACAAAGCCTATGCAATTGGTCTATTTGGGACTTTATTCAAGTGACAATGAAACAATAATGCCTTGTTTTTCGATTATTGTACAATCCTATGTCCTACCCGGGGCATAGTGATTTTATTTCAGGGCCTACTTGTTTATGTGTATGCTTTGCTTTAATCATCAAATAAAGGCATATTTCTCATGTAAATTTTGTGATCCATGTTTTTTAGTTTTTATTTTAATAATAAAATGGCAACGTGGTTGTATGCTTTGTTTGCATATCATTTGAAGCATTTAACCATTTCCCTTGCAGGACCCATATTTCAGATGACACCGATCAAGAACTCCTTATGACTCGCTTCGACTTTGAGCATCCGATATTTCAAGCCGAGGAAGAGATTGTTGAGAATGACAACTTACCAGAAGAGCTGACTCGACTTCTAAGACAAGATGATAAGATCATTCTGCCTCATCAGGAGGAAATTGAGGTCGTTAATTTGGGTTCGAAGAGGTCGCCAGGAATGTCCGGATAGGGGTTGCGCTGCAAAGCGATATCAAGCAAAGAATGATCGAGATGCTTCGAGAGTATAGTGACATCTTTGCTTGGTCTTATGAAGACATGCCTGGGTTAGACACTGATATTGTGGTCCACCGCTTGCCATTGCGTGAAGAATGTCCACCGGTCAAGCAGAAGCTCAGAAGAACGAGACCAGATATGGCCGTAAAGATTAAAGAGGAAGTACAGAAACAGTGGGACGCTGGTTTTCTAGCTGTTACAACTTACCCTTCTTGGGTCGCCAATATAGTACTTGTACCAAAGAAAGATGGTAAGGTACAGATGTGCATTGACTATCGGGATCTGAACAAGGAGAGCCCTAAGGATGACTTCCCGCTTCCTCATATTAACTCATTGGTCGACAATACTGCTCAATTCTCTGTGTTTTCCTTCATGGACGGCTTTTCGGGCTACAATCAGATTAAGATGGCGCCGGAGGATATGGAGAAAACAACTTTCATTACCCTGTGGGGAACGTTCTGCTACAAAGTGATGCCCTTTGGTTTGAAGAACGTTGGGGCAACATATCAGCGTGCTATGACAACGTTCTTTCATGACATGATGCATAAAGAGATTGAGGTCTATGTTGACGATATGATTGCCAAATCCCTGACGGATGAAGAGCATCTGGTGAATCTTCTGAAATTGTTTGAGAGGCTTAGGAAATTTAGGTTGAGGCTTAATCCTAATAAGTGCACCTTTGGGGTGAGATCTGGAAAGCTATTGGGGTTTATTGTTAGTGAAAAAGGAATTAAGGTTGATCCTGCAAAAATAAAAGCTATACAAGAAATGCTAGCGCAAAAAACAGAGAAAGAGGTTCGTGGATTTTTGGGGAGGTTGAACTACATTTCCCGGTTCATATCTCATCTCACAGCCACGTGTGAGCCAATGTTTAAATTGTTGAAAAAAGATCAGGCGATTGTCTGGGATGAAAATTGTCAAAAGGCGTTTGAGAAAATAAAAGAGTACTTGCAGGAACCTTCGATATTGATACCCCCCGTAGCTGGAAGGCCACTGATCATGTACTTGACGGTTCTTGAGAACAACATGGGTTGTGTTCTCAGTCAACATGATGAGACTGGAAGAAAAGAGCATGCGATCTATTATTTGAGTAAAAAGTTCACAGATTGTGAGTCCCGTTACTCAATGCTCGAAAAGATGTGTTGTGCACTTTCTTGGGCTGCCAAACGTTTAAGACAATACATGCTAAATCACACAACCATGCTGATTTCGAAGATGGATCGATCAAATATGTCTTCGAAAAGCAGGCGCTTTTAGGAAGGATTGCCCGATGGTAGATGGTACTGATAGAGTATGACATTCAGTATGTTTCGCAAAAGGTTATCAAAGGTAGCATGCTGTCAGAGTACCTTGTCGGGCTGCCAATCGATGATTACCAGCCAATGAAGTTTGATTTTCCTGACAAGGATATTATGTACCTAAAGATGAAAGACTGCGAGGAGCCATTGCATGGTGAAGGTCCTGAGCGGAGTTCTCAATGGCAATTAATATTTGACGGTGCTGTTAATTCATACGGAAGTGGAATTGGGGCAATCATTACTACTCCCCATGGGACTCACATCCCGTTCACTGCCAGATTGACATTTCCAGTTACCAATAATGAGGCTGAATATGAGGCGTGTATCATGGGTCTCGAGGAGGCTATTGATTTGAGAATTAAAAATCTGGATGTGTATGGAGACTCCGCGCTAGTCATGAATTATGCAAGGAGGTTGTTGCCTTTCTTTGACAGAGTAGAATTTCACCATGTGCCGTGGGCAGAAAATCAGATGGCAGACGCTCTTGCGACATTGTCTTCGATGTACAAAGTTAACTTCTAGAATGAGGCTCCTAGAATAGTTATCTCTCACCTTGATAGGCCCGCTTTCATATTCGCCATTGAGGAAGCTTCCGATGGCAAGCCATGGTATTTTGATATCCAGAATTTCCTAAAGAACCAAGAGTATTCGACTGGGGCATCCAGCCGCGATAAGAAGACTCTTAGGAGATTGGTTAGCGACTTCTACTTGAATCCAGATGGTGTTTTGTACAGGAGAAGCCACGATTTGGTGCTATTGCGATGTGTGGATGAGAAAGAAGCTAATCTGCTTATGGAGGAGGTCCACGAGGGTACTTTTGGCACGCATGCCGGTGGACATGCTATGTCTCGAAATTTATTACGAGCAAGGTATTATTGGCTGACGATGGAAACATATTGTTTCAAGTTTGCGAAGAAATGTCATAAATGCCAGATTTATGCAGACAAGATTCATGTGCCGCCAAGCTCTTTGAATGTTATGGCATCCCCGTGGCCTTTCTCTATGTGGGGCATTGATATGATTGGCAAGATCAAGCCCACTGCCTCCAACAGACACCGGTTCATCTTGGTAGCTATCGATTACTTCACCAAATGGGTCGAAGAAGCGTCTTACGACAATGTTACCAAATAAGTAGTAGCCCGGTTTATCAAAAGGGACATCATCTGCAGATACGGAATTCCTGAAAGAATCATTACTGACAATGGTTCGAACTTGAATAATAAGATGATGAAGGAATTGTGCCAGAATTTCAAGATTGAGCATCACAATTCATCTCCCTATCGACCCAAGATGAATGGCGCTGTCGAAGCGGCCAACAAGAACATCAAGAAGATAGTTCAGAAGATGGTTGTAACATACAAAGACTGGCATGAGATGTTGCCCTTTGCATTGCACGGTTATCGTACGACGGTACGCACATCAACCGGGGCGACACCTTTCTCGCTAGTGTATGGTATGGAAGTTGTCCTACCATTGGATGTTGAGATTCCTTCTTTGAGAGTTTTGCTGGATGTCAAACTTGATGAGGCATAGTGAATAAAGAATAGACTGAATCAGCTCAGCTTGATGGATGAGAAGAGACTGGCATCTATCGCATATGGTCGGTTATATCAGAGTCGGATGAAGAAAGCTTTTGGCAAGAAGGTGCGCCCTCGAAGCTTTCAGACAGGCGATCTTGTCCTGAAGAAGATTCTCCCACCACAATCAGACCACAGGGGCAAATGAACTCCCAACTATGAAGGTCCATATGTCATTCGAAAGGTCTTCTCCGGAGGAGCCTTATTGTTGTCCACCATGGATGGCGAGGAATTTACATCCCCTGCGAACTCGGACGCAGTTAAAAAATACTTTGCTTAAAGAGACCCGCTGGACAGGAAAAAGAAAGTCCAGGCAAAAATGGGGTATCTCGGCGAACCAAAAAAAAAGAGAAAAGGTTCGGGCAAAAATTAGGGACAAAAATTGAAAAGATGTACACCCGCGAAGTCGAAAACCTGAAAAGGCGACTTCGGCAAAAAAGGGTATCCCGGTGAATTGAAAACCCGAAAGGGCGATTCAGGAAAAAGTTAGGGATTGAAAAAGCAAATGACTGCGGTCCGAGTATGATACTACTTCGCTCAGTGGTTTGGGAGTACCTGGGGGGTCGATTATCCAAGTCAATCTCTTCCGAAGATGGAGCATCGGGAAAGCGTCGGAGTCAGGCGAGTCATAGGAGGATCAGCTCATGCTGTTTGTCTGCACCACGTTGCCGACATGTATACAAATTTCTTTGTACCTATGTACATATCTGTATTTTCTTTTGTAACCTCCTCTTTTCAGGAGTTGCATCCACTGTAAAAACTTTGCCTATTTACAGGCCCGTTATCAATAGACGCATACTATTCAGTACTTGATGTTTGTTTCTTGTTTTAACTTTTACTGTTTTGTTTGTGGAAAACGCCGATGTTTTGATAAACTTGCACGTGCATAAACTTGCAGGCCTCGGCCAATAATTGTTAAAACTTTGAATTAACTGAACAATTGTCACGGACATTGACCAAGATAGTTCCTTTTGTATAGAATGTCTTGTTTTTGTTCATAGTTTGCAGGGTCGTGACCTCTGAAGCAAACATCCAAGGGATCGTGTTTCCCCAACCGGAGTCCCTTAACGTAGAAGCAGGCTCTATGTAAAACTTATTCCTCCCCAACAAACGGAGTTTGCATTTTATTCCCAGAAGAGTTAGATGCAGGCTAGTAAGCAGCCAGGTAGGTATCTGCATTTCCAGCAGGTGGTCATGTGCACATTTAATCCCCAGCGAAGACCTCACAGAGTCCAACCAAGTTGTCAGTGGTTTGAAAGGATCATCCCCACGCAGGACTTTTCTTTCTGTTCTCCAGCAGGTTGTCTTTCCTCCAATAGGTTGTTCATCCTCTGCAGAGTTCGTAACTCCAAATGTTTTGGGCTATCCCTAGCAGGGTTGTTTCTTCCCCCAGCAGAAGTTTGGTTTCGTTCCTCCAGCATTTATTTTGCGGGAACGCCTCTTTGCATTGGCATCGTGCATGGCATCTACCCAAACGCGTAGCATTTCCATTCCGCATGGAGCATTACGCCATTTTTCAAACATATGCATTTTGAAACATAAGCCAGGTTGGTTACCTCTTTGTTTTCAGGTGTTATTCCCTGCAGGTGATTAGAATTCTTGTTCAGGATGGTTTTCGGATATTCAAATTCTTGACATGAGATATGTGATGATAACGTTTGTCCCATCAGGTATCCCTCATCAGAGATTGCTTGGTTAAGTTTCCCTTCTTCCCCAGCGGAGTTTTCCTCGGATTGCTGTTACGTCAGTGTTAAAAAAATCTCAGGGATTAGACCTTTGAAGTCGTTACTTGTTGTTAAAGTAAGTGTCTGGCAGTTGACGTCAGAAACTTCCCCAATAGAGTTCTCCTCGGATTGCTGTTACGTCAGCGTTAAAAAATCTCATGGATTAAACCTTTGGAGTTGTTACCCGTGTTGACGGAGATGTTACCCTTGTTGACGGAGATGTTACCCGTGTTGACGGAGATGTTACCCGTGTTGACGGAGATGTTACCCATGTTGACGGAGATGTTACCCGTGTTGACAGAGATGTTACTCGTGTTGACGGAGATGTTACCCGTGTTGACGGAGTTGTTACCCGTGTTGACGGAGTTGGTCCCGTGGAATTGTTCGTTCAAGTCTTCGGATGCCAGATTAGCACTTTTATTTAGTGCTTCACCCGTTTCTTCAGAAATCGAAGGTCAAGGATAGTATATTGACGGTCCGCGCTTTTATTTAGTGTGATGCTCGTTTCTGCGGAAATGGAAGATCCAGGATAGTACATGGATGACGCGCTTTACGTAGTGCATGCTCGTTTCTTCGGAAATGGAAGGTCAAGGATAGTATATTGACGGTCCGCGCTTTTATTTAGTGCGATGCTCGTTTCTGCGGAAATGGAAGATCCATGATAGTACATGGATGACGCGCTTTATGTAGTGCATGCTCGTTTCTTCAGAAATGGAAGGTCAAGGATAGTATATTGACGGTCCGCGCTTTTATTTAGTGCGACGCTCGCCTCATCGGAAATGGAAGATCCAGGATAGTACATGGATGAGGCGTTTTACGTAGTGCATGCTCGTTTCTTCGGAAATGGAAGGTCAAGGGTAGTATAGTGACGATCCGCACTTTTATTTAGTGCGATGCTCGTTTCTGCGGAAATGGAAGATCCAGGATAGTACATGGATGACGCGCTTTACGTAGTGCATGCTCGTTTCTTCGGAAATGGAAGATCAAGGATAGTATATTGACTGTCTGCGCTTTTATTTAGTGCGACGCTCGTTTCTGCGGAAATGGAAGATCCAGGATAGTACATGGATGACGCGCTTTACGTAGTGCATGCTCGTTTCTTCGGAAATGGAAGGTCAAGGATAGTATAGTGACAGTCCGCGCTTTTATTTAGTGCGATGCTCGTTTCTGCGGAAATGGAAGATCCAGGATAGTACATGGATGATGAGCTTTACGCAGTGCATGCTCGTTTCTTCGGAAATGGAAGGTCAAAGATAGTATATTGATGGTCCGCGCTTTTATTTAGTGCGATGCTCGTTTATGCGGAAATGGAAGATCCAGGATAGTACATGGATGACGCGCTTTACATAGTGCATGCTCGTTTCTTCGGAAATAGAAGGTCAAGGATAGTATATTGACGATCCGCGCTTTTATTTAGTGCGATGTTCGTTTCTTCGGAAATGGAAGATCCAGGATAGTACATGGATGACGCGCTTTACTTAGTGCTTCTCTCGTTTCTTCGAAAATAGAAGGTCAAGGATAATATTTTGATATGGTCCTGTGGCTTGGTGCCCGCTTATTGTAGCGTATATGTGAAGATTGATTGTTGTTAATCTAATGTGTGGATTCAAATGCCTGTGGTGTCACACAAGTGGTTGATGTTGAAATCAGGTTCTGTATCAGATGATTGATCAGTTTGGTGCCGTGACAAGCGGATTCAATTTTCTGGATATTCTTCCCCTAAGCAGTTTTCGCAGATTAGTCCTTTTGGTTAGCAAATTTCCGGGTTCTTTGGTATTCAACCATCTTTTACCTTGATTTTGTGAAAGTCGTTCGCTTTTCATCCAGTCAGGTCCAAGTCGCTTGAATAGGGGCAGCTGTTGTACCCCAAAATTTGCCTAACCTTTTTCTTACTTGGTTTATGTTTCATTGCATTAGCATATCATTGTTCTAGCATTCACATTGCATAGTCATGTTGCATTTTACAGGGGATCAGGAAAGGTGTACTTAGCCAATTGAGGTTATCAAAGGTTCAAGGCCTAATCAAGGGATTATATTCAAGTCATCAAGTGGTTACCATCATCAGAAGCAAGTCAAAGTCCTTGAAGAAAGGCAAGTAAGTGAATGTGGTTCATCTCCTGTCTAGGAGCCTAGCAGAGGATCATCTGGGGATCATAAGCCCATGGTTAGGGGTAGAGATTGTCATTGAAGCTATTGGAGGCCTTGAGGGTCACAGTGGAGTTCAGTCAAGTGTTTATGCCAAGTGTGGAAAGCCACAGTTGAGGGTGTTGCAATTAGGGTTTTCATCTGGTCAACCTTGAGTCAACTGTACAATTGGAGGAGATTAAGACTCAATTCTAAGTCATTTTGATCATGGAAATTTGTGTTGAGATACATGAGGTGATATTCCAAGATCAATCCAATAAGAATTCAAAGTGTGAGGAGTTGCTAAACTAGGGTTCTCAGGGTAAAATCCCCTATTTAGTGCCTGACTTCAAGACCACTTATCTCAAGATACAAGTTTCATCTCAACTTTTGGCCAACATGGAACTTGTAAAGCATGTTCTTAGCTTTAATTTGAGTACTAGAAGCCCTTGATTGGATTTATAGAACTCAAGTTATGATCCAGACAAGTTACAGGTCATCAGATGAATGTGAAATTTGTCTGCAAAAGTCCACCAACTTCCGAGGCACTTTTGACCTATGAGGATGTTTCTCCTCAACTTTTGGACAACATGAAAGTTGTAGGTCTTGGTCTTAGCTTTCCAAAATGTACTAGAAGTCTTTCATATGATGTGTAGAACTCATGTTATGAGGTTTACAAGTTAGGGGTATTTTGGGAAAGTGAGATTATAGGTCATTTTGGATTATGGGTCATTTTCACTATCTTGTGAGCCTCAAATGAAGTTTTGTCCAACACAAAACTTGCTAAAAATGGGATTTTAAGATTAACCATGTATCCATGAGGCAATGATTTGGCTTAGAACAAGAGTTGGTTTGAAGGAATTTGACAAAAGGTATTTTCAAAAGGATTAAAAGGAGAAAATTGAAAATAAATTCACAAGTGTTCAAAACTTCACAAGTTTATGCATTTTCTAATTGGAAATGACATTTTAAAAAGATTGGCAATTTTACATTTTTGGTTTGAGGCCTAATTCATGGACATTGAGTGGATTACTTAGAATGGAAGTAACATAATCAATCTTGACCATAAGATCTATTCAAGCACTCAATCTGAGCCATTCACATCCAAGGAGTGTTTTGCTATGCATTTGAAGCTTGTTGAAGCTAGAAACAGAGGAAACTCGTGGCTTCCATGTGAGTGTTTGGAAGGAAAAATTGATTTTTGGATGTCTCAGATTGGGCCTCCAATGGGCCCGAGAATTGTCAAAACAGTTCATATATAAGTTCATAATCGTGTTCAGAGCTTTTTTTGGTGGATTTTGGTGGAGAAATCAGTTACAACAGTTGAAGATTGAAGCTCTCAAATCCAAAATCGGTTTTGCATTTCCATAGAATTCCAAGGCCAATTGTGGATTCAGTTATCTTCATTGATCATCATTGAAGAGTTCTGCACTTTCTGGAAGCAAGTTTCACTCTGCAACCACTCCAATTTCAAGCTACACCTCAGGTTTTTATCTTTCAAATTCTCTCTAATTCCAGGCTGTTTTAGATAGAATTGAACATGTGATTAGGTTTAGGGAAGATCATAGATGGATTTTGGTTCATAATTTTGGAGTTTAGAGACAAATTAGGATGTGGTGCAAATTCTATTGAGCTTCGAAACTGCTTGATCTTGAGGTATTAGGACGATTTAAATAGCTTAGGATGATCTCTGAAGAGTGAGGAAGAGATCATTGGCTTTAATTTGAAGTTTGGTGATGATCAAGATTATGGCATATTTTCTGTTCATCTTCGTGTTTCAAGATCCATGAGGATTTAGCAAGATTGGAGTGGATATTCATGATCAGGAGGAAAAAACAAGAAGAGCGATACCAATTTCAGTCGTTTTGGTGAAGATTTGAGACTGAACCACTGTTTGCCTCGCCGGAGAAGACGACTGGAGGTCTTCTCCGGCCACCACGCTGGTTTCCCTCCCAGTTGCATGTTCAAATGTAGACGATGAGCCAGGGCCATTGGATCAGGTTGAACTATTTGACTAAGTCTCCAGATTGTACGCGTGATATTCGTCCTGAGACTTGGACCTTTGATCGTCAAAAATGCAGTCGTTTCATTTATGTGTTGGCACGCTGGTGATCATTGGATGCGTAGACCAGTCCACAGATCTAGTGGCTGTAGTTATTTCCTGGTTTCTTATTTTTTGTTAATTCATTTTTCATTTTCTTTAATTGTTTTTATCTTCTTTAATTCATATTAAATTGTGTAATCATCAGAAAAATATGACAAAAATATGTGGATGATCTTGATTTAATTTCTGATTTTTTGATACTCTTAGATTTTATTTTGATGCAATTTCTAATTTATTTGCATTGTTTCCATTTTATTGAATTCATTTAATTTTGCATTTTGGCCTTGTTTCTTGCTGATTTTTATATGCTTTTTTGGTATAGAATTTGATCTTGATATTTTGCTGGCTGGTTGTAGACTCATTGATGAGGTTGTAGGATTTTTATCCTAATTTTTAGATAGTTCTAAGTTCTGTTTTGGAGTAGGTTTTTAGAGGCTTCCCCTTGTGGACCTTCATTTGATACCTTTTGGTTTAGGATTTCTTTAGTGCCCTTAAGTGTTGATTTAGGCTCTGATCCTTTTACCCTAGGTTCTCAACACCTTTAGAATGCCCTAGAAAAATTCATAGATTTTTAGAGGTGGATTTAGTATTTTAATTAGATTTAATACTTAGGTAGTCTTTAGGGTGCTTATAACATAGTACTTCCCATAGTTGAACTCCAAAAGTGGCCATTAGTTCATGATAGGTTTCCTAATCCCTTTTGATGGTTTAGTAGGCATGGTGATGCTTCTGTAGGCTTAATTGTAAGGCTTGGTTTTGGTGTTTTGGTTTCTTTAAGTAGCTTTCTTTAAGCTTGTAGGATTAGGGTTTTGTAGAGCCTTAGAAGTTGTTTTCTTCTTTCACAAACATGGTTTGCTTTGTGTGCATTCCATTCCCATCCTATGATGCAAGGTCCCTATGTGGGATCCTCATCCCTCCTTTGGAAGGATGTGTGGCATACCACAAAAGGTATAACCTTTGAGGATGCCTATCTTAGATGTATGGTTGAGTGCCATGATGGATTCCCTTGGTTTCCATCATGCTTCCCATCATCATGCATTGATCTTGATGTTGATTTTGTAAGTACAGAGTATGCCTAAGAGGGGGGGGGGGGGTGAATTAGGCCTTTTAAACTTTTTCCATTTTTTTTATACTTTCTTGAATTTTGCTAGTTAATGATCTTGAAAAGGAAAGCAGTAATGGCAAAAAGTAAAAGGATGACACGGTGATTTATAGTGGTTCCCTTCACAATCCGAAGGTACTCCACTCCCCTTTCCACACGAAAGAGAGTTTTCACTATTGTTTTAGAAAGTACAACATGTCACACCATCAACCGGTGAGGCCTATAATCTAACAACAAAACAAACTAGTGTGCAAGAACAATCCTCTTGCAAACACTAACCCTTGTGTCCAACAATCCTGGATCACAAGTCACAACAGACTATTCTGTAATTCTTTTTATAATTTGAGAGTACAATAGTAATATCAATACAAAGATTGATCTTCTCCTTTAATCAGAATTCACAACTTAATCTCAATACAAGTGTTCAAACAAATGGATGTGAAAGGTTATGCAAGTATGAACACTTTTGAATGTATTTGAAATTATTTAAAAAGTAGTGAATATGATTCAATGATTGTTTTTGAAAATTGTTGGAGGTGTTTTTTCAAAAAGAAATTTTCAGAATTTATATTTGTAAAAACACCCATTCAAAAAGGTATAATTATGTGTAATTCAAAAGATGAAATGGTATAACAATCACACAACATTTGAATTAAAAACAAAGCAATTTTTCAGAAAATGTTCAGTGTTAATCGGTTAACCTATATGGTTAATCGGTTAACACTGGAACGTTAGGCCAGAAAATTGAAGTTTTGAAATGGTTAACCGGTTAACCTATATGGTTAATCGGTTAACACTGTTATTTTTCAGAAAAATACTTAATAAAACAATGTTATACCAATTCCAATTCTTTCAAAAACATGTTCATGCACTATGATCAAATGATAAATTATTTGAACACTTGTATATCAATTAAATTAGAGAATTTTGATATACCATAGCTTGTGTCCAAGTCTTGAAAGATTATCGAGCAAATGTACATGAAGCTTGAATGTTGATCACTTCCATAATACTTTGATCTTGGTCTTTTGAAAGCTTTTGACTTTTTGCACAGATGAAATGAGCTTGAGTCTTGTTGTTGACGTCATCAAAACCTTGAGATGAAGCATGCTTCTACAATCTCCCCCTTTTTGATGATGACAACCAATTGAGTCTTGTGCAATACTTTGACGATGTTTGGTCCTGGTCTTGTTTCTCCCCCTCTGTCCATGAACTCCCCCTATCTAAAACAGAGGCTAAAACAGAGGCAAAAATTCTGCACACATAGACATTAGAAAGCCAAAGCTCTTCTCCCCCTTTGTCATTAGCAAAAAGGAAGGAGCTTTCAAACAAAACTAGAAAATATCGACAATTATGAAAGCAATCAAAAGAATAATCAAGTTGGTAAGCAAAACCTACTGAAATAAAATTAAACATGCAGCAAAGTGCAACAAAATAGAGTATGAGTACAACGCAAATGAAACAAAGTTAAAAACATAAGCTTAAAACTTAATGACTAGAAAGCAATAAAAGACAGCAACATCAACATATTCTCTAAATATCCTCATCAGGCATATCCTCATCATCTTCTCCCTCTTCTTCACTACCATCCGCTTCTTCAATCTCGTCTTCCACGACCCTGGTGGTTGAATGTTGAGGATTAAGGATGAGGTTGCGGAGAGAGGCAATGGCTCGGGAGGTTTCGCGGTGCATATTCATGGATTCCCTATGCTGGTTCATAATGGTAGTATAGAGAAACTCATCGGTTAGACCTCCTTCGGGAATAGGATAGGCTTGACTGGCAGGACCATCATCTGTATATCGGTATGTTCCGTCAGCTACCTTGATGATACCCGTATTTTTAACAATGGTGATCTCGTTGATTTCATTTGTGGTAGGTTTAATCTTGGTGGACGGTTCTCTGTTGAGGTCCAATTCTGTCAACTCCAGAATCCTTAAAATCACCCGTGCATACGGCATCCTTATTATGCAGTGAAGTTGTTGCTGAAGATGGTACATGATAGTCAAAATCCAGTTCACCCTAATTCTGTTCTTGATTGCATACATAAGTTGCATATCCAAATCATTAATTTGGGAATGATTTGAATCCTTGGGCATCAGAACATAACATATCACATAGTACAACATTCTATCGGAAACCGTCAGGTTCTTCGCATAACACAGCATGCGGGCGGTCCGAGAGTTTGCTATGACCGTCTCTTTGGGGAACCGGCAGATTTGATAATAATACTCCATCTTGTCATAGTTTTCCCATAGTCCATCAACATGGTTGACACCCTTCCTTAAGAAACAACCTCTTGAAGGTATTTTGAGGTGTCTAGCAATGGTGGACAGTTTCTCAGTAAAATCATTTTCTCTAACCACATAACTGATCATATGATTTTCATCAATATCCAGATATATAGCTAATTTATTCATAAAAGCTTTAACCAAGTCTGGATAAATGATACCAGAATCTAAAACAAACTTATCTATGTGCTGACACTCAAGCAGTGCAGGGAAATCAAATGAAGATGCTGGAAATGCTTTAAGATTCACATACTTTACCGGCAGAAGTTGTCGGACATGAACCTTGAAATCCATTCGCCTCTTCTTCGTAGTCTCCATGGGAATGTTGTCGTCTTGAGAGGCAGAAGCATATTCAAGAAGTTTTCCCTTGCCCTTGTGTGAGGATGCCATAGATGAAAGTTTGAGTGGTGTTGAGAGATTAGGGTTTGCTGAATTTTTAGGGTTTGAAGTTGTAAGGAGAGAGAGGTAAAGGTGTGGCAATATATATGAGAGAGATGAGAGTGGGGTTTTAAAGTTTTAGGGTTGGAAGTCAAATATCCAATAATGATTCAAACAAGAAGAAGAGTTTTGAGGAATATGGATTTGGATATTAAGAGAAATATGGACCACATAACAAAACATTTAAAACACACACAATTTTCCAAATTTTGAATTAATTTTCGTTTCTGATTTTTGACTGGTTTAACAGTGTTAATCGATTAACCACATAGGTTAATCAGTTAACATATTAAAAATTAATTTCCAAAATAAAAAGTTTCAGTGTTAATCGGTTAACCATATAGGTTAATCGGTTAACACATTAAAAAATTAAATCAGAAGTGCAAAATTAACAGTGTTAATCGGTTAACCATATAGGTTAATCGGTTAACACAGGCGAAAATTTTGAAAATTTGTGCAAAACAGAATGCAAACATATTGAAAACATTTTGAGAACATACATAATATCATGCATACATAAAATAGCAAAAGGTCAGATGTCACCTTCATCAAGAATCCCAAGTTTTCGCTGAATTTTGTAGAATGGTTCTTTCGCCAATGGTTTGGTAAAGATGTCGGCGAGTTGATTGTGCGTGTCGATAAAAGTAACATCGACATCTCCATTCAATACGTGATCTCGAAGGAAGTGATGCCGGATACCTATATGATTTGTCCTTGAATGCATGACCGGATTCTTCGTGATGTTAATGGCACTTGTGTTATCACATCGAAGAGGAATGCAACCGAGATCTACACCGTAATCGAGGAGTTGTTGCTTGAGCCACAGAATTTGAGCACAACAACTTCCTGCTGCAATATATTCCGCTTCGGCTGTACTGAGAGCCACACATGCTTGCTTCTTGTAGGCCCATGACACTAGTGCATTCCCGAGAATGTGACACGTACCACTTGTGCTTTTTCTATCGGTCTTACATCCTGCATAGTCAGCGTCAGAGTAACCAACTAAAGAACAAGTACTAACTTTAGGATACCATAATCCGACGTTCATTGTCCCTTTGAGATACTTTATGATTCTCTTTACGGCTGTGAGATGCGATTCCTTCGGACTTGCTTGAAAGTGTGCACACAAACAAACGCTAAACATAATGTCAGGATGGCTTGCCGTCAAATGTAGTAATGAACCGATCATACCTCGATATTTTGTAATATCAATTGGAGTACCGGATTCATCTTGATCAACGTACGTTCCGGATCCCATAGGAGTGGACATCACCTTGCAACTATCCATATCGAATTTCTTCAACAATTCCTTGCAATACATGGATTGGTTGAGGAAGATGCCATCCTTTGTTTGCTTGATTTGTAGTCCAATAAAATAGTTCAACTTTCCCATCATGGACATCTCGAATTCTCCTTGCATCATAAGTGAAAATTCTTCGCAGAGCTCTTTGTTTGTTGATCCAAAGATGATGTCGTCGACATAGACTTGAACCAATAAAGTGTTTCCTTTGATCTTCTTTATGAACAATGTCTTGTCAACCTTTCCTTTTGTAAATCCCTTTTCACATAAGAAGTTGCTAAGGCGGTCATACCATGCTCTTGGTGCTTGCTTTAGTCCATAGAGTGCCTTTTTCAGTTTGTAAACATGCGAGGGCTTCTTGAAGTCTTCAAAATCCGGAGGTTGTTTGACGTAGAATTCTTCATTGATGTAGCCATTCAGGAAAGCGCTTTTGACATCCATCTGGAACAACTGAAAATTCATAGAACAAGCGTAAGCAATTAATAATCTAATTGCTTCTAACCTTGCTACTGGAGCGAACATTTCATCAAAATCAATTTCTTCCTCCTGATTGTAGCCTTGAGCGACCAACCTTGCTTTGTTACGAACTATGATCCCATTCTCATCAAGTTTGTTCTTGAACACCCATCTTGTTCCTATGATGTGCTTATGATCTGGTCTTGGTACAAGACTCCAAACTTGATTCCTTTCGAATTGGTTGAGTTCTTCTTGCATTACTACAATCCATTGGTCGTCGCCTAAAGCTTCATCAATCTTGGATGGTTCAATTTGAGACACAAAAGCCATGTTGAGACAAACATCCTTTAGATTAAGTCGAGTTGCAACGCCTTGGCTAATATCACCAATAACTTTGCCTATTGGGTGATCTCTATGTGTTCTCCATTCTTTCGGAAGATCTTTATGTTCTTCAATGATTTGCGTGATATCTTTTTGGGGTATTTCTTGATTCTTTGAAATCTCCTCTTGTTAAGTAACTACTATGTCATCATCATCATCAACAATAATATTATCCTCTTTCGAGGGGTTAGTCTCATCAAAAGAAACATGAATGGATTCTTCAATAGTAAGAGTTCTCTTATTAAAAATTCTAAATGCTCTAATATAAAGAGAATAACCAAGAAATATACCTTCTTCAGATTTCTCATCAAACTTACCGAGACTATCCTTATTGTTGTTGAGAATAAAGCATTTGCATCCAAATATGTGGAAGAATGCTATATTTAGTTTTCTACCCTTGAACAACTCATACAGAGTCTTTTTGAGAAGTGGTCGAATATTGACACGGTTGCTTACGAAGCATGTTGTACTAACTGCATCTGCCCAAAAATATTTAGGAAGATTTGCGTCGCTAAGCATTGTCCTTGCAAGCTCCACCAGTGATCTATTCTTCCGTTCTACGACACCGTTTTGTTGAGGCGTCCTTGGTGCTGAAAAATTATGAGAAATTCCATGCTCTTCGCAAAAATCTTCAATGTCTGAATTTTGGAATTCTCCACCGTGATCGCTTCTTATAGAGGCTATGGTGAGTGATTTCTCATTCTGAATTTGCTTCGCATACTTCATGAATGCTTTGAAAGCATCATTTTTCTGCACTAAAAACAATGTCCATGTGTATCGAGAGAAATCATCAACAATAATTAAAGCATAAAAGTTACCTCCGAAGCTTTTTGTTCTTGATGGACCAAAAAGATCCATATGCAACAATTGAAGTGGCCTTGATGTAGAAACCACTTGCTTGGATTTGAAAGTTGTCTTGGTCTGTTTTCCCTTTTGACATGCATCACATAATTTATCCTTGATGAATTTTATCTTCGGGAGACCAACAACTAGATCATGCTTTATCAATTTGTTTAAATGCTCCATGTGAATGTGAGCAAATCTTTTGTGCAAAGCCACGCCTCGTTGTTGTTCGCCAAGAGACATTTTACCTTCAAGGAAGAATCATCAAAAGAGATCATAAAAATATTATTAAATCTTTTACCTTTTAGCAAGATGTCATGGGTGACTTCATGTTTTATCAGACATTCATCCTTTGTGAAGTTGATTCGGAACCCTTTGTCACACAATTGACTTATGCTAAGAAGGTTGTGTTTAAGGCCTTCCATATAAAGAACGTCTTCGATGATTGTACATGGAGGTGCACCAACGGTTCCAACTCCAAGAATTTTTCCTTTATTATCATCACCATAAGTAACGTATCCTTTGGCCTTTAATGATAGACTTGAAAATTTGTTTATGTCTCTCGTCATATGCTTCGAGCAACCGCTATCAAGATACTATTGATTAGTGGTTGTCTTCAAGCATACCTACAACACAAAATCAAGTAGTGTTAGGTACCCAAATTGCTTTAGGTCCTTGATAGTTAGTACCCTTTTCAACCCACACATAATGCCCTTTAGCAACACCAATATTACGCACATAGCAAGCATTAGGTGTATGGCCTTTAATTCCACAATAAAAACAAGTAGGTTGAAAGTGACTTCTATATCTAGGAACATAATTCTTTTTCTTCACAACTCTTTTCTTGTTATGATTTTGATGCTGAATTTTAGAAGTGCTTGCCTTTTCTTTAACAACTTGTTCACTTGCTCTTACAAAAATGGTCTCATTGGTGCTTGGTTTTGAAAATTTAGAATATCCTAATCCACTTTTATCATTAGGATATCTTTGGTGCTTAAGAATTTCTTCCAAGCCAATTTGACCTTTTTCGTATCTTTCTAAAACTCTTTTAAGTTGAACAATTTGAAAAGATAAGGATTCACAATTCTTACATACAAGACTTTGTTTTTCATCCATCAATTTCTGTTTTTCATTTTCAATATTTTTCATGAAAACAGTATTTTGTTCTTCTAAAAATGAAATTCTTTTCTTTTGGGATGAAATGCTTTTATACAAAGTCCTGCATTCTTTTAGAAGTTCATCTATGACTTCTTGTGCATCATTATCATAAATAGAAAAACCGTTACTAACCTCATCAATTTCTTCATCGGAATGATGTGACGCCATAAGAGCCATATTAGCACATTCATCGCTTTCCGACTCCGATGATGAACTTATCTCGTTATCGTCCCATGCAACATAAGCCTTTTTGTTCTTGAAATCCTTTTTGCCTTTGAATTTTCCTTTATTAGCGAGTTTCAGGCAATCCGGCTTTATATGACCTTGCTTCCCACATTCGTAACATGTGACTTCTTGATTTGATGTGGATGCATCCTTTTTCCTGAAATGTCTATTCTTTTTAGAAAAAGAGGAATTTTTATTATTGTTAAAAAACTTACCAAGCTTCTTTACTAGAAGCATGAAATTCTCATCTTCGGAAGATTCATCGTTTTTGTCATCCTTCGTGTCAATCTTCAAGGCAATTCCTTTGGACTTTTTATCTTGACTTTCGTGCTTCTTGAGCCTTCCAAGTTCCAATTCATGCTCTTGAAGTTTGCCAAATAAAGATGCATATGTCATTGTTGAGAGACTTTTCTTTTCCGAGATGGCGGTCACCTTTGGTTGCCATTCTCTTGTCAAAGATCTTAGGACTTTCAAGTTGAGATCATCATTGGTGAAGGTCTTCCCAAGAGAAATCAAATGATTTGTTAGATGAATGAATCTCTTTTGTAAGGCAACAATAGATTCACCGGGCTGCATACGGAACATCTCATATTCTTGACTTAAAGTGTTGAGTCTTGATCTTTTTACTTCAGCGGTTCCTTCATGCGTTTCTACCAAGGTGTCCCAAATCTCTTTTGCCGATCTACACTGTGATACACGGAAGAATTCGTCCATACTGAGAGCACTTTGGAGTATGTTGATTGCTTTCTTCTCATCAAGAATCTTTTTCTTATCATTTTCATCATACGTGCTTTTCAACTTTGCAGTTCCAACGCCATTGACCACATTTACTGGGTTGTGTGGTCCTTCTTCGATTGCTTCCCATATACCTTCTCCTTGGGCTTCAAGATGTGCCATCATTCTGATTTTCCAGAAATCGAAATATTCTCCAGAAAAGAGTGGTGGCTTGTTACTACTTCCACCATCTTTGAAAACCGGGTTGGTACTTGCGGAAGCCATACTGAATCGTTAGGAACAAGTTACCTTAACTTGCTCTGATGCCAATTGTAAGTACAGAGTATGCCTAAGAGGGGGGTGAATTAGGCCTTTTAAACTTTTTCTGGTTTTTTTATACTTTCTTGAATTTTGCTGGTTAATGATCTTGAAAAGGAAAGCAGTAATGGCAGAAAGTAAAAAGATGACACGGTGATTTATAGTGGTTCCCTTCACAATCCGAAGGTACTCCACTCCCCTTTCCACACGAAAGAGAGTTTTCACTATTGTTTTAGAAAGTACAACCTATCACACCATCAACCGGTGAGGCCTACAATCTAACAACAAAACAAACTAGTGTGCAAGCACAATCCTCTTGCAAACACTAACCCTTGTGTCCAACAATCCTGGATCACAAGTCACAACAGACTATTCTATAATTCTTTTTATAATTTGAGAGTACAATAGTAATATCAATACAAAGATTAATCTTCTCCTTTAATCAGAATTCACAACTTAATCTCAATACAAGTGTTCAAACAAATGGATGTGAAAGGTTATGCAAGTATGAACACTTTTGAATGTATTTGAAATTATTTGAAAAGTAGTGAATATGATTCAATGATTGTTTTTGAAAATTGCTGGAGGTGTTTTTTCAAAAAGAAAATTTCAAAATTTATATTAGTAAAAACAACCATTCAAAAAGGTATAATTATGTGTAATTCAAAAGATGAAATGGTATAACAATCACACAACATTTGAATTAAAAACAAAGCAATTTTTCAGAAAACGTTCAATGTTAATCGGTTAACACTGGAACGTTAGGCCAGAAAATTGAAGTTTTGAAATGGTTAACCGGTTAACCTATATGGTTAATCGGTTAACACTGTTATTTTTCATAAAAATACTTAATAAAACAATGTTATACAAATTCCAATTGTTTCAAAAACATGTTCATGCACTATGATCAAATGATAAATTATTTGAACACTTGTATATCAATTAAATTAGAGAATTTTGATATACCATAGCTTGTGTCCAAGTCTTGAAAGATGATCGAGCAAATGTACATGAAGCTTGAATGTTGATCACTTCCATAATACTTTGATCTTGGTCTTTTGAAAGCTTTTGACTTTTTGCACAGATGAAATGAGCTTGAGTCTTGTTGTTGACGTCATCAAAACCTTGAGATGAAGCATGCTTCTACAGATTCTCATCTCTCTTGTTGGAGGAAGTTGAAGCTTGAAGGTGAAGGCCTTATTATCTTTTCTCTTGAAGGATAATATGGACATGAAGACAACTATAGACAGTTGGGCTGCTTTACTGCTAGAAGATTGTTTTGCTGTTAAGCTGCTGATTTGCTGTTTTGTTTGCTGATTGACTGTATTTGTGTGACTGCTTGTTTGGTGTGTTGCATTAGAATAGGTTTTAATGTAGTTGGTTTAGGCCTAAGTGCATTGAAAGGTTGAGCTCCCTTTGCTTGTCTGCATTAGAGGTTGAGTCTGTCTCCCTCTGCTTGTGTGTTACTGTTTAGCGTTGCTTGTTGGCTGAAGGTTGAGTCTGTCTCCCTTGCCTGTGTGTTGTGTTGATTTTACTTGTTTGCTTTAGAAGTTGAGTTTGTCTCCTTCTGCTTGTATTGCTGCATTGCATGCATTTTACTTACCGTTTTATTCGTACAGTTGTTTCTGTTGCTTTCTTTTGCCATGTCCCCCTATGGACTCTAACTTCTCTTGTTCAAGAGAAGTTATGATAGATATTAGGGTTCTAACCATGCATGATAACATTAGATAGTTCCCTCCTAACCTCAATCATAGGATCAACTTTGCATGAAAACTTTAGGGTTGGATTAGTTCCCCTTTAGTGCGTCCTTTCTCTTCTCATCTGCAAACATCTTTAAAACACTTAATAAAGGTTAATTGATGTTGTACGTTACGAGCCTTAAGCTACTTGGGAAATGGTTATTAGAGGGTTTCCTTCCAATAATCATGATGTTTAGTATGGTACCCTTTGGGTGACATGCGACGCATTCGCTCCTAGGTCATAGTCTCTAGTGCGACATTAGTTGCAGACATCCATAAAAGACACTTCTTCCGTAAAAGACTTCGAAAACAAAGATCAAACTCTTTTTGTCCTCTTGGACCTTTAATCCTTGGAAACCCTTTTCTTAAGGAGAGTTTTGTTAACTCTCGGTTCTACCGCAAATGGTAAACGCCTAAGTCTTCGACGAGCGAGCTGCATACACCAACTGCTAGAACCGTCTATTAACCCTACTCGGGTAAAACATTTTGAACCAGCCTGTGGTCTTGTTAGCCCGAACTACGTTTGCTCTGATCTTTCACGCCGTGTGAAAGTACGTAGGCACGAGAGGTGATATCTCGGCGAGCAACCTTCCCCCCATTTTCACCCGTAGTTAGGCGAACTACGTTGACACTGATTTCTCGTTCCAGACGGGAATACGTAGGCATAGAAATGTTGTGTTCTGACGAGTCAATTTTCTTTTCTTTTTAGACCAACCTTTTAGCGTAGATAGATAAAAAAAACCGTCAGATAAACACAACAAGTGTGAATCCCATCGAGTACGATGGACGTGAGGGGTGCTAATACCTTCCCCTTGCGTAACCGACTCCCGAACCCAGACATGGTTGCGATGACTTTGTCTTATACCTTTTCGTCAGGTTTTTCCGATCGTTTCCTTTCCCTTTCCGTGGGATAAATAACGATAGTTGGCGACTCTTTTGTTTTGCCGGCACCTTATTTTCGCGGTAGCGACAGTACCAAGGCAAGCTCTCTAGCTGCATCAAATCCAATGTTCTCTCTCATATGTACTTTTGTACTTTTTATATTAAACAAATGGATTATGGATGGATTCTTGGTTTTGCTTTGATTTCCTTCAGATATAGTTCAAGGTTCCCTTTAACACATTATATCAGATACTTTCTCATGGTTATAAATGAAGTACATAGTTGGAAACCAAGTCTATGTTGAGTTTTGACAAGATGACAAACTAGTGCTCAGGCCCAACTTGCTCAATTCGAAAGTCTCAACTCACAAGGGCTATGGAGGAGTTATGGTACTTTTAGGAAATCCCTCATGGAGCTCTACAACTTTCATGTCTACTGAATTTTCAGATTCCAAGTGGAACTAGGTCAAAAAACCCCTCAAAGTTGGCTGAAAACATGTCTGAAAATGGCAAAAACTTAGAATTTTTTTTAAGTGTTTTCTCCCTCTTGTGATGATTTTGACTATAACTTAAAATCTATGCATTTTTTCCCATAGGTCTACTTTACACTTTTGTAGGGCTTGCCGAGACCTTTCCAACAAGCTTTGAACCACCTCATTTGGATGTGTGGTTAGGAAGTTATGGTCTTGCCCTTTTCAAAATCTTAATTCCCGACTTTTTTGATTTCTCCTCAATCCTTGATCTAATGGTCATGAAACTTCATGGATAGGTGTAATATGTTATTAGGAACATATTTTCTTCAAACTTTGGAGTCAAATTCCTTATGGTCAAAGAGTTGACTTTTCAGTCAAACGAACCATCGATCGATAACTACCGGATCGACTGTTGATGTTCTGGGTCTTCTGAGGTCTTGAAACTTCTTAAGTGGACTTCACTAAGACATATGGGCTTCATGGACCATGATTACATCATTGGAACACCTTTTAAGTCAAAAGTCAAACTACAGTTGCTTTCCCTGATCAGAAACCCTAATCGGGGATCCTGAACTGCACTGTTCTTGATCTTTGAGTGACAACTTCAAATTGGATTCATATTTAACCCAATGGAGTATCTTTGATGATGTAGAGACTTGTTTCATGGAGAATCAATCCAATACATTGACTGATCAAACATCGAAACCTCGATTCCTGACTGTATGGAACCCTGATTCACCTGTATCTTGACAAAGACAAACTTGAAATAGGTTAAGGTTAGATAAACAAATGAAGATAATCCTAGAATGATGATGAAGATCTAAGGGGTCAAATTTTGGGGTGCAACAGTGGGGTTACGCCGGATGGAAAATGGAGGTTGAAAATCGATGAAGGATGTGATTTTGGTGGAGAAATATGGTGGAAGAGACGGAATTTGGTGAGGTGAAAGGGTGAAGAAGAAAGTAAGAGAGAATGGCAGATCCATTTCGTCGGACACAGAAGAAGGGTCCCCTTCAATGAAGGAGAAGATCCCCTTCTTATCCTTCTCTCCGTCTTCTTTTCTTTTTTTATAATAATTTTTATTATTATTATTATATATTACTATTAAATTGTTATTATTATATTATATGTTATTATTAAATTTTTACTAGAATTATTATTAAAATCATTGCCACGTGTCATCTTAGGAGTGGATGTGGTGACACAAACTCTTGAAATCAGCCACTTAGGACTAGATATGTGTCTTTAATGACATGAAAAAGATGGTTTTATATTTTTCTAATTTTATTATCAATTAAAACAAAATGCAATAAAATGCTAAAATGCGATTGGTTAATAGCAAAAAGTAAGGATCATGCATGTGCACCCTTGATTAAATTTGCATCCGACGGTTCACATTTAATTAAAGAAGCACACCTAATTTAAAATGCCAAAATTGCCCTTTCTAGAAGCTTTAATTAATTTAATAGAATAAAATCAATTAAAACCCACTAAAAATTCACAACTTATTAAATAAAATGCTAAAAATGAAATGCAAGCATGGAAAATTCTAATTAATTATTCTGTACATTTTGATAAAAATATAAAAATAAATCGGGCGAAAACGAACAGAAATCGGGTGACAGAGATGCTTAAAAGATTAAATCGACTGCACACAAAAGCTTAACGCGAAATATATAACTTGGAAAAATGCCGCACTCAGTCAACTTTTGAGAATTGACAGGGACCGGTAAAAGGCTCAGATTGATCAAAAGTGATTGAAAATTTGTCGAGAGATAAGACGAGCGCGCTAGGTCAAGTTTCAATGGAAAGTAAGTTCAAATCATTAACACCTGCGAGCTTAAATTCAAAACTTTTCAATCACTGATTTTTTCGTATATTTGAGATGCAATTTGACCAGTCAGTCCACATATCCACGAGATTTATTCTGCCTAATCTTTTTTAGGAATTATTCATGCAGGAAAATACATTATGTTGTACAAGCGATGTAAAATTGAAAATAAAAGTCAGACGAATGAAAATTTGAAACAGGTGGGACAAATTTAGGGTATGACAGATGCCCCTATCTAATTATCTTGAACTCGAGAGAATGAACAGTTGCATGATGTTAATTTTAAGGTGGAAGTCAATTAGATAAAAGAAGACTACGAAATTTGTCCGATAAACAAGTAAAATGCAAAGAGATAAGATATACCAGAATGGGATAGCAGGAGGCAAAAGATGAACAAAATAACCTGAGATTCTCTGAGTGGTCGAAGCAGTCCATTATCCATTAAGGTTCTTCGCGATACCAAAGCAATGCAAACGAGATTTCTTTGGGTGGTCGAAGCAGTCCCTTATCTATTAAGGTCCTTCGCGATACTAAAGCAGTATCTCTAAATACAAACGAGATTTCTTCGGGTGGTCGAAACAGTCCCTTGTCCATTAAGGTCCTTCGTGATACCAAAGCAGGTATCTCTAAACATAAATGAGATTTCTTCGGGTGGTCGAAGCAGTCCCTTATCCATTAAGGTCCTTCGCGATACCAAAGCACTATCTCAAACACAAATGAGATTTCTTAGGGTGGTCGAAGCAAACCCTTATCTATTAAGGTTCTTCGCGATACCAAAGCAGTATCTTGAACATAAACGAGATTTCTTCGGGTGGTCGAAGCAGACCCTTATCCATTAAATTCTTTCGTGGTACCAAAGCAGTATCTTTAACACAAATGAGATTTCTTCGGGTGGTCGAAGCAATCCCTTATCCATTAAGGTCCTTCGCGATACCAAATCAATATCTTGAACACAAACGAGATTTCTTCAGGTGGTCGAAGCAGTCCCTTATCCATTAAGGTCCTTCGCGATACCAAAGCAGTATCTCGAACGCAAACGAGATCTCTTCGGGTGGTCGAAGCAGACCCTTGTCCATTAAGGTCCTTTGCTATACCAAAGAAGTATCTATAACAAAACGAGATTTCTTCGGGTGGTTGAAGCAGTCTCTTATCCATTAAGGTCCTTCACGATACCAAAGCAGTATCTCAAACACAAACGAGATTTCATCGGGTGGTCTAAGTAGTCCTTTATCCATTAAGGTCCTTCGTGTTACCAAAGCAGTATCTCTAAACATAAATGAGATTTCTTTGGGTGTTCAAAGCAGTCCCTTATCCATTAAGGTCCTTCTTGATACCAAAGTAGTATCTCAAACACAAACGAGATTTCTTCGGGTGGTCGAAGCAGTCCATTATCCATTAAGGTCCTTCGCGGTACCAAAGTAGTATATCGAACACAAATAAGATTTCTTCGGGTGGTTGAAGTAGTCCCTTATCCATTAAGGTGCTTCGCGATACCAAAGTAGTATCTCTAAAGACATACGAGATTTCTTCGGGTGGTCGAAGCAGTCCCTTATCCATTAAGGTCCTTCGCAATACCAAAGCAATATCTCGAACATAAACTAGATTTCTTCGGGTGGTCGAAGCAGTCCCTTATCCATTAAGGTCCTTTGCAATACCAAAGCAGTATCTCGATTCACATGAGATTTCTTCGGGTGGTCGAAGCAGTCCCTTATCCATTAAGGTCCTTCGTGATACTGAAGCAGTATCTCGAGCAATAAATTTAATGTGGAATAGTTGAGAAAAAATCCTATCAGAGGACAAGTGTTGACCAAACTTTGTAGGGGAAAAGCCTTCAAGAACTTTTTAAGATAACCTCTACTTGGGGAACAATAAGAGCTACAGTCGTTGGGGACTATCATGTAAGAGCAAGATTTGTCTCTACAGGATTATCTCTATGTTTTGATGATAACAATTGAGTATTTGTGAAAGAACCATTTTATGGTTTAATGTTTGTTATGTGCAGGTCATATTAAATTAAATATATTAGACCAAACAAACAAAAGCAACGTGTGCAACTAGTAATATATGGAATTACTATGTGTAACGTCATGAAGCGCGTGGGAAAAGCTAGTTTGCTTATGTATCTGATCACCATCAGTAAGGAACCAAGGATGCTGTATATTGCAGTTGCAATGCTCCTGTGGTTTATGATCTGAAGAAGTGCATCTGATCTAAAAGCAAATGAAGCTCAGTAAAGAAGCAAGTTTGTTTCTGCATCTGATCATGTTCAGTAAAGAATCAAGGATGCTGGATATTGCAGTTGCAATGTATCTATGGATTCTGATCTGAGTTGTGCATCTGATCTGGAAGCTAACGAGCGTCTCTGAAGAGTGAGCCCTCTAAAGAACTGAAGTGCTGAAGAATCTGATGACTTGAAGTTCTGAAGGCTGAAGGCTCTGAAGACCAAGTGCGTCAAGACTCTGAAGACTCTAAAGACAGGTTCTGAAGGTCAAGACTTTGAAGAAGTTTTCTGAAGGTCAAGACTCTGAAGAAGTGTTCTGAAGGTCAAGTCTCTCAAGACTCTGAAGACATGTTCTGAAGGTCAAGACTCTGAAGATATAATCATCTGAAGAAGTTTGTGCTGAAGACTCTGATGACTTGAAGTTCTGAAGGCTGAAGGCTCTGAAGACCAAGTGCAAAAGACTCTGAAGACCAGACTCTGAAGAAGAAAGATTATGAAGCTTCACCAGACAAGACGTGTTCAATCAGATGAGCTGTTGCTATCAACTCTGATGAACAAAGTGCTGAAGTCAGAATCTGATGTTTACTATGCTATCTATACCAAAGTAGTTTCTGAACTACTCATCTGTAACATCATCAGAAGAACCAAGCCAGAAGCAAATTTGTCCAAGCTGTTAAATGGAATATTACCGTTGCAAGAAAAGGGCAAGAAAGTGATGTCATCCAACACGTGCTTATCTATCCGTTGAAATATGACCGTTGGAAATAGAAAGGACTTTTCTATCCTCACAACGTCATTCTTGGAAGCACTATAAAGGCAGAATCATTTGATTATTCAAATGTTGCTTGGTGAGCTGAAGTGGTTACTAAGTGGCTGGAGCTGTTGCTCGTATTTGCTACTTGCGCTGTTGTGCTACTGTTGCCATGAAGAAAAGCTCTTAAGTAATATAAAAGCTATGTTTTAATAATCTCTTAGAGAGTTATTATTAGATTTAGTTTTTATATTAGAAAGCAAGGAGTTGTTGCTCATTACTTGCTAGGAACTTAATTAGGAGTAATCTGCTTATTTGAGAAGCACTTATGTAATCTCCGGCAACACAAATTCTATTTTAGAATTAGTGGTTCCTCAAGTGATCTTGTGAAGATCAGTATACTTGAGATGACAAGTGACAGTAGTCATTTGTGGAAATCCTAATAGGAGATCTTTAGTGATCGGATTCTATTAAGGTGTCAATGAACGTTATATCCTTAGGGATCCCTGAACGTGTCATTGTCAAGTTGTTAGTCACTTGCAGTTAGCTTGTGCAACTGTAATCTGTTTGGTTATAGTGGATTAAGTCCTTGCAGTGAGTAAGGCGAAATCACCTTGGAAGGGTGGACTGGATTAGCTTGAGAGTTGCTCAAGTGAACCAGGATATATGATGCGTTCTTTACTTATGCTTTATTATTTATGCTTCCGCAATGTATTTAATATAAGCGCATAAAAGCATCAAGTGATGAAGAAGATAAGAAAAGGAAAAAGTTTTATTAAGGCATAAACCCAATTCAATCCCCCCCTTTCTTGTGTTTATTTCTCACCTTCAATTGGTATCAGAGCTCCGGTTCTGTTATTGATGGATATCAAACACCTAACAGTGTCAGATAAAGATCCATAGGCTGTGTGAAGAAATACTTTTGGGGATATTTCACTGTTCTTACAATTTCAGTCTCATATCAGTTTTTGAGGATAATGAGTACTAAAATTATAATCTATTGAGTTACCTTGAGCAAGTCACTGATTCTATGAAGTTTGAAATTTGAAGTGTTGAAGCCTTCAACAACAAATCTCCTCCAGAAGATTCTGAAAGAAGAATGAAGAATCAGCTGACAGGATAGATTCATCAGATAAGAAGATATATCTGTTGAATGCTGATCTGAAAATACGTTTGGATTTACAACATATTTGCTCAAAGATAAATCTTCTGCAAGCAATAATTCTTGATCTCTAAAGATTAATTCTGGTGAGTATGAGATGTTTTCAAGAAACGGATTAGTCCACACTTGACTTTCTCATGACAACTCATTGGGATTTATCTTAAGTAAGAAAAGATATATTGTTGGCTAATGAATCCTATTCATCAGAACGCCAGAATGAAGTCTGCAGAAAAGGGTAAGTTTAGAAAAATATTCAAATCTGGAAGAAATGATTCTTCAGATCCAAAACATTTGAAAGTTGCTCTCCTTGAAGAGCTTCAAAGAATTCTGCAGAGGTTTCTAGAAAGGCAGTGTTTCTAACTCATCTGGATTATGATGATATGATGAATTCAGAAGATCTCATTAGAAGTAGCATGGACAATTAAGTTCTATTAACTCGAGATGTTGAACAAACTGAAATTGGTCAGATGCTATTAGACATTATTTTTCAGAAATTCATAATGAATGTTTTGAGAAATAAAGATATGAGGAAAGATACAATGATAGTAGTCATTCTGTCAAATGTAAAAAGGATTTAAGTTTCTGGGGTTATTCAATTTGAATAAGTCAGTAAACATTCTTTTTCAAGAGCAGATGTTATGTCAACTCTGATAATCTAACTCCTTACATGTTAGCTCAGCATTGTAAGAGCAAAATTGTCAGTCAGACTGTGTCTTTTGATGCATCTAAGTTTGATGATAACTGTATCTAGATTGGATCTGTATTTGTTTCAAGCAGAAAAATTCAGAAGATGAAGCCTGATGGAAGCTAGATGCTCTCTACACATGAAGATCAGATTATCTGTGCTCTGAGGATGTCTCTCAAGAATCAAATGGATGTTGTTGTGTTGATGAAGATGCTGCAGAATGCTAACAAAGGAATTGAGATCTGTTCAAGAAGAGTTATTCAGAATATTCTACTTTAGTTGCTGTTACTGGTTTGTCTCACAAGATGTTGGAGAATCAGAAGCAGAATGTGTTCCAGCTGAAGAATCAGGAGCTACTCCAGATGCTATTCAATTAGCTGTTTCTGAAGAATCAGCTCTGAGAAGTTTCCCCCAGAATCAAATCTTCTTTTCTAGAAGAGACATTCAGTGGAAAGAAGGATGATTCCATAAGTACAAGATTCTTTCTTCTCAAAGATTGTCAGCAAGAAACTCTTGACTATACAGAAGACATATGCTTTTGTGACAAGGTTAGAATTCATATTCTTTTCATCTCGTTCGTTGATCAGTATAACATCAATATAAATCAGATGAATATTAAAAATACTTTTAAATGGTTTTATTGAAGAAGAAGTATATGTTTATCAACTTCCCAGGTTTCTTTTTGAAAATTATTTTGTCAAAAGTAAAGTTGTTACTACTCTTCTTCTTAAAGACTATTAAGAAAGATATTTTAAATCTGTCAGATTTATTTACATTGATGATACTTCTATTTAGAACCATATACTTCACTTGGAAAGGAGTTTGTTGAGTGTATGCAGGCAGTAGCTAAAACTAGCATTCTAGAAGAGGCTAGTGAAGTCAGATCAGTAGCTGTACAGAAGGTTCTGTAACACTGATTTTGTAGAGGCTCTGTCAATCAAGACATCTCGCCTTCAATTGTTGGTTATTCTGAAGCAAAGCTATAGAAGATAGTTCAAAGCATCAGAAGTAACGCAACTGAGGCAGGATACTGAAGACACTTTTAGTTGGTATCAGTATAGACTCAGAAGAAAAGCTACAGAGGAAAATTTACAGAAGAATGTGATGAAGCAACGCTAAAAGGAGACTCTGAAAGTTTGTTGAGAAGCAACTCTACAGAAGACTCTGAGTAGTTGGTTGATATGTCATCAACATAGCTCACTTCTGGATAATAAGGACACCTGAAGAATGAAGATCTGGTTTGATCTGAAGCATACCTCTGGATGAACGGTTGGTTGAATCATTCTCTAGAGCTAAGCTTCATAGATCTGAAGCAGAAGATCTAATGCAAGGAATCATTTCCATAGTTGGTATCAGACTCTTATCAGTTGATATCAGACTCTTATTTTTTCTCCAACCTTCTGTTGATGATCAGAAGAACTTACTAACATAACAGAAATACTTATGGTTAGAAAGTCTGATGTAGAGAATCTCTTCAGAAGATTAAGCAGAAGCTTTGAAGGTTTCTGAAGCTAATTCAGAAAGGAAATATTGGTAATCATGTTTGATGAAAGTATTCAATACTGTAGTCAGAATGATTGATCAGTACCAGATGCAATTCGTATCTCTCTTGATGCATATTATTCTGAAAGCTTCAATTGGTATCAAGTATTATCTAATGAAGCTTTGATGCTAAGATTCAAGTTTTGATAACAAGCTTGGAATCAGAAACCAAAGGTGGAGAAACTTAAGGTGATCTAGCAGTAGATCCTACTCCTTCTATTGGTACGAGAATTCTAGAAGAAGAAGTCACCCTCAGATACTGATTGATAAGAACAAGATTGTCATTCAAATCAGTTCAAGAAATTCATCTTGGTTTGATGATAATTTTTGATGATCAACCACGTTTGTCCAAAAGATAAATTCTTGGTGCAAGAAGATATAGCTTTCATCTGGAAACAAGTCATCTTGAAGATAAAGAAGCATGATCATTGTCATCAGAAGATGGATGATCAGAAGATGGATGATCAGAAGATGAAGACCAAAAGAGGAATCAGATAAAGAATGTAGCAGACAGAAGAATAATCTGTCAGAGAGTAGCCAGCTAAGACTCTCATGCATTCAACGTACACTCTAAGAAAGAAAAAGGTTAGTAAAATGGTAGATCAGAAGCTCTACAAAGGTATGAGTTGTACTCTTCTGTATTTTACTGTTTCTAGTCCTGACATTCTTTTCAGTATATGTATATGTGCTTGATTCCAATCAGATCCTAAAGAATCTCATTTAACAGTTGTTAAGAGATTTCTGAGGTAGCTGAAAGGTACTACTAACGTGACTCTGTGTTGCAGAAAGCCAGATAACTATTTTTAGTAGGTTTTTGTTATGCTGATGATACTGAAGTCAGAGTTAGTTGCAAAAGTACCTCTGGTTAGCACTATCCCTTAAAGAAGCAAAATACATCAGATGCTGATTGAAGTATCAGATGCTCTGGATGAAGTGTCAAATGAAGGACATTCATGTACAGAAGATTGAAGGATCATATGACACATCACCTTCAATTGATATCAGATGATATCTAAAGATCTGAGCAAATCTGAAGTCGTAGACTATCAGAAGATTTGGATTATCTGGAACTCTGGATAAAAGATTCTATTAGAAGATGGTTTGTTAAATCAAACATTGATACTTCTGTAGTATAGTGTTTTGATGTTGAAGAAACGAGCTGAAATAATTTCATTATTTCACACCTTCAATTGGTATCTTACATCTTAAATTGGTATCATGTCTCTGACATCCAACCAGAAGCAAAGTGTCAGATAACTCTGAGAAAAACTTCAGAAGATGTTTGAGTGAAGATACAGAAGGTTCTGGGCGCAGAATCAAGAATCAAAGCAAAGGCCAGAACAAGTACTTCAACTCTGGAACTTGAGACTTCTTGAGATATTTTTCAGAAGTAATTAGACTCTGAAATTGGACGTATTTCAAGTTTCTCTAAGGACTGGAATTATTGGTATCAAGATCAAGCTAGAAGGAAGAAGAGTTTTCAACCTTCTTGTCTAAATCTAGCAGAGGAAAATTTCAGAAACGAAACTTCCAGATTAGTACAAGAAGCTGAAGATGCTAAGAAGACTAAGCAAAATGTTGTAGTTAGATTCTCTTGTGAAACTACTTTTGTACGTTGAGAACGTGACATTAGTAAGTTTAGAGGAGATCAACAAGCTATGAAGGAGGTACAACAAGTTGTCAGAGAAAGTTCTGTTGAATAGAAACCTGTCAACAATCCTCGTCAGAGCATGCTTCTACAAATTCTGAAGAATTGTCACTCTCAAAGAAACAGGGGGAGATATAGAAGATGAAATCTGAGAAAAGATATCAACCTACCTTAATTGGTATCAACCTGTAAGAATTAAGTTCTCAAGGGGAGAAATGAAAGATGATTAAGTTCTCAGGTGCTATCTCTCAACTCTTATCTTTTTAATTTCTGACTTTAAAAAGAGAAATTTTTTTAAAAATCTGTTTTGATGAAAAACTCAAACTTTTTGATGATGTCAAAAAGGGGGAGAAATGAAAGATGATTTTGATATTATCTGGAAGAATAGAATATAACTTGGGGAGAAATGGAAAATGTTTTTGATAAATAGAATATAACTTTGATATATTCTATAACCTGAAAGAGAATGCAAAAACATATAAACTGCGTTTATTACTAATTATTTGTTTGATGTTTTCCAAGGAACTCTGAACAAGTTCACTAGGCATTCTAAACAGGATAAATGAAAGAATTCTGAGTTCAAATGAACTGGTGTTCATATAATAGAAGTTATACACTTCGTGAACATAGATTCAGAATCAGATGGACCCAATACTGTTCAGAGATCTGAAAGTTAAAGTCATCTGGAATCATGATGTTCAGAAGATGTAAATTGTCTGTGAAAATGACAGTCAGAGCATAAGAATCAGAAATCTTCATAGAGCAAGATTTGGATTCAGACTCAGAATCATGAGTATCATGTATTGGTATCTGTCCTAGAACCAACATTGGTATCAGATTCAGAAGCTTGCTAATTGGGATCAGACTATGCTTCAAAAGATCAAGAAGTGAATCTGATCAATGCATTGAGCTCTGATAAGACCAAGAATCATAGATGAAAGCAAATCTGAGAAAGCAAGAATCAAGACTGTATAAAGCTCAGAAGATCCAAATATCTGATCTATTGTAGCCAGGGGGAGTTCTCCCAGGAAGGTTCACAAGGCAGTATATTTGATCTTCACCCAGTCTGAAACTCAGGGGGAGTTTCTCATCTGAAGAAGAAACAAATATTCTGAAGTCATATGACTCTGATATGATGGTTAGAGAAAACATGTTCTAAAGATCTGAAGATGGAAGTTCTGCTGAACTAGTCCAGATGCTGAAGACTTATGATCTCTTATATCACAGGGAAGTATTCCTTCTATTCTATTCTATTTGATTGTGTTTTATCAAATTTATTTTTTTGTAAGTCTTGGGATCAGAGTATGTCTCTGAACAAGCATAAAAATGTTTTTAAGATTAACACATTCAGGGGGAGCAGTTGCTTAGAACTCTGAATAGGTTAATGCTTGGTGATTACCCTGTATAAAATGTTCTATCAAAATACATGGTTTTGTCATCATCAAAAAGGGGGAGATTGTAAGAGCAAGATTTGTCTCTACAGGATTATCTCTATGTTTTGATGATAACAATTGAGTATTTGTGAAAGAACCATTTTATGGTTTAATGTTTGTTATGTGCAGGTCATATTAAATTAAATATATTAGACCAAACAAACAAAAGCAACGTGTGCAACTAGTAATATATGGAATTACTATGTGTAACGTCATGAAGCGCGTGGGAAAAGCTAGTTTGCTTATGTATCTGATCACCATCAGTAAGGAACCAAGGATGTTGTATATTGCAGTTGCAATGCTCCTGTGGTTTATGATCTGAAGAAGTGCATCTGATCTAAAAGCAAATGAAGCTCAGTAAAGAAGCAAGTTTGTTTCTGCATCTGATCATGTTCAGTAAAGAATCAAGGATGCTGGATATTGCAGTTGCAATGTATCTATGGATTCTGATCTGAGTTGTGCATCTGATCTGGAAGCTAACGAGCGTCTCTGAAGAGTGAGCCCTCTAAAGAACTGAAGTGCTGAAGAATCTGATGACTTGAAGTTCTGAAGGCTGAAGGCTCTGAAGACCAAGTGCGTCAAGACTCTGAAGACTCTAAAGACAGGTTCTGAAGGTCAAGACTTTGAAGAAGTTTTCTGAAGGTCAAGACTCTGAAGAAGTGTTCTGAAGGTCAAGTCTCTCAAGACTCTGAAGACATGTTCTGAAGGTCAAGACTCTGAAGATATAATCATCTGAAGAAGTTTGTGCTGAAGACTCTGATGACTTGAAGTTCTGAAGGCTGAAGGCTCTGAAGACCAAGTGCAAAAGACTCTGAAGACCAGACTCTGAAGAAGAAAGATTATGAAGCTTCACCAGACAAGACGTGTTCAATCAGATGAGCTGTTGCTATCAACTCTGATGAACAAAGTGCTGAAGTCAGAATCTGATGTTTACTATGCTATCTATACCAAAGTAGTTTCTGAACTACTCATCTGTAACATCATCAGAAGAACCAAGCCAGAAGCAAATTTGTCCAAGCTGTTAAATGGAATATTACCGTTGCAAGAAAAGGGCAAGAAAGTGATGTCATCCAACACGTGCTTATCTATCCGTTGAAATATGACCGTTGGAAATAGAAAGGACTTTTCTATCCTCACAACATCATTCTTGGAAGCACTATAAAGGCAGAATCATTTGATTATTCAAATGTTGCTTGGTGAGCTGAAGTGGTTACTAAGTGGCTGGAGCTGTTGCTCGTATTTGCTACTTGCGCTGTTGTGCTACTGTTGCCATGAAGAAAAGCTCTTAAGTAATATAAAAGCTATGTTTTAATAATCTCTTAGAGAGTTATTATTAGATTTAGTTTTTATATTAGAAAGCAAGGAGTTGTTGCTCATTACTTGCTAGGAACTTAATTAGGAGTAATCTGCTTATTTGAGAAGCACTTATGTAATCTCCGGCAACACAAATTCTATTTTAGAATTAGTGGTTCCTCAAGTGATCTTGTGAAGATCAGTATACTTGAGATGACAAGTGACAGTAGTCATTTGTGGAAATCCTAATAGGAGATCTTTAGTGATCGGATTCTATTAAGGTGTCAATGAACGTTATATCCTTAGGGATCCCTGAACGTGTCATTGTCAAGTTGTTAGTCACTTGCAGTTAGCTTGTGCAACTGTAATCTGTTTGGTTATAGTGGATTAAGTCCTTGCAGTGAGTAAGGCGAAATCACCTTGGAAGGGTGGACTGGATTAGCTTGAGAGTTGCTCAAGTGAACCAGGATATATGATGCGTTCTTTACTTATGCTTTATTATTTATGCTTCCGCAATGTATTTAATATAAGCGCATAAAAGCATCAAGTGATGAAGAAGATAAGAAAAGGAAAAAGTTTTATTAAGGCATAAACCCAATTCAATCCCACCCTTTCTTGTGTTTATTTCTCACCTTCAACTATCATTATTAAATTTAGAGTATGACACTCTGATATTAGTATTGCAATGACATTTCCTTTGTTTTCATAACTGATTTGATCTCTAACTATTCTTAATGCTTGCCCTGTTGGACCATTAGGGTTTGATTTTTGATTAACGGTTAGGCTGGACCGCCACTGTTAATGCTTTGCTTTTAATCATTATGTAGTAGATATCACCTAGGACTAGGGATACCCTATAGGAACCGGAGTATTCTTGATAATTGATTGCTTAATTTCATTTTTAATTCTCTATGGATATAGGAATTAGGGTGAACTTTTAAAGGTTTTCTCACTAAGGACTTAGGAGTAAACAATCTAAAGAATTGATAATTCGTTAGTTACATAAGTTATTGCAGTGTTAATTCAGAGTTGTTACTGAGTCGGATCACACACTTCCCCTAGCATGTTACTCATATATTTTAAACCACTTAGTCAATTTCCGTCTTTTACTTACAAATATTTTTATAATTAAACCAAACAATCCCAAAACCCCAAGTGTTTTTTGTTCAACTTAACTACTATATAGCTTGTATTTCCAACGCAGTCCTCGAGATCGATATTCGGGGAAATCTCCTTTTATTACTACATTGGCAAAATAGTACACTTGCTATTACCGATCAAGTTTTTGGCGCCGTTGCCGGGGACTGGCGAAATATAAGTTAATTTGTAATTCAATTGAAATTTTGTTGCTCTGCGATCAAAATTTTATTTTCAGTTTTTTAATATTATTTTTATTGTTTGCATTTTGTTACTACTAATCTGCGTCTAACATTTTTATGCGAGGAGAATCCTCAGCTAATTTTTCTTTTGATGCAGAGATCGAAAGAAATCTACACGCGAGGCGTAGACAAGCAAGATTGACAAGTTCAGAAGCAGAACCTCCAGCGCCAGCACAAGAAGAAGAAAGAGTCTCTATTCATTTAGAGCATTCTGACTCAAGTTCAGATTCATATAGAGATATTGTGACTATGGCTGGAGTTCCACCAGCAGAGAGACTACTTGGTAATTACGTTGGGGCTAATGCATCGGCTAATAGGTTAACAATTGTAAACCAACCGGTGAATATGGTAAATTTCTAGTTGCATCCAAGCACTATCAATCAACTTGAGAGGAAACCTTTCACTGGAAAGGTTAATGAAGATGCCGACAAACATCTACAAAGATTTATGACTATGAGCACTACTCTCAAGATAGAGAGGCACACTGATGAAGCAAAGAAATTAAGAATGTTTTCTACCAATGTAAAACATATGTAGATGATGTTATATTTGGATCTACCAATGTTACGCTGGGAAAGGAGTTTGCTCTTTCTATGCAGGCTGAATTTGAGATGAGCATGATGGGAGAATTAAGATTCTTTCTGGGAATTCAAGTCAACCAAACTCCAGATTGCACTTACATTCATCAGACTAAATATGTAAAAGAGCTTCTGAAGAAGTTCAACATGACTGATAGTAAGTTAGCAAAGACTCCAATGCATCCAACAAGCACTCTTGGTAAGGAAGAGGTAAGTAAGAAAGTAGATCAGAAACTCTACAGAGGTATGATTGGATCTCTTCTATACTTAACTACTTCTAGACCTGACATTTTATTCAGTGTATGCTTGTGTGCTAGATTCCAATCAGATCCTAGAGAATCACACTTAACAGCTGTTAAGAGGATTCTAAGGTATCTGAAAGGTACTACTAATGTGGGTTTGTGTTACAGAAAATATGATGAATTTAAACTAGTTGGATTTTGTGATGCTGATTACGCTGGAGACAGAGTTGAAAGAAAAAGTACTTCTGGAAGTTGCCAATTTCTGGGAAGTAATTTAATCTCCTGGTACAGCAAGAAACAACCTACAATTGCTCTATCAACTACAGAAGCAAAATATATTGCTGCTGCTGGATGTAGCACATAGATGCTCTGGATGAAGAGTCAGCTAGAAGATTATCAGATCTTTGAGAGTAATATTTCTATATTCTGTGATAATACTTCTGCTATATGCTTTTCTAAAAATCCAATTTTACACTCTAGAGCTAAGCATATAGAAATTAAACATCACTTCATTAGAGACTATGTTCATAAGGGTATTATAAACTTAGACTTTGTTGATACAGATCATCAATGGGCTGATATTTTCACAAAACCCCTTGCTAAAGATAAGTTTAAGTTTATTCTGAAAAATATTGGTATGGAATTCTGTCCAGAATAAAATTTATCAGAAGCAACTTTCTCAGATGCAAAATGTTTAAACTCTTAAGTATTTCATTTGTCATTCATTTAATTTCTTGAATTATTATTTCTATGTGTATCTGAACTGACAAGTCTCAGAGGATCTGAACGTTGGCTAACGTTTCATTTCTCAAAGAGTTTTCAGAAGCACATGCAAGCAAACACGTGTAACTCAGAATCTGAAAAGATGGAGTGCACAATACTGAAAAGACGTTTGAGGTACTGTTTTGAATATTTGGTTTCTCGTTTTCCCCCTAAATTGTCATAATCATTAATGCTTGAAATGATTTTTTTTCTTTTTATTAAATGCCATTAAATGCTAAATGAGAACGTGCTGAACGTGTGACCTTTTGTGTGCCCTAATTTGTCTCTATAAATTCCACAACTCACAACATTTCACACTTTTCACTCTCGCGAACACTTGTATGCATTTCTGCTTGCTCCATTGCTTTCATCTAAACCCAAAACCCAAGACCGTTCGTAACCCTAAACCTTCAACTTTTTCATCAATGGCTACTTCTTCATCAACCTCTGCACAATTCCAATCTACCATGGCAGCTGTATCATCTTCTAATCTGGGTGTTGTTCCTTTCAAGGAACCTGTTATAACAAATCTCACACCTGTTGAGAAACTGGAAGTTTTGGGTGAATCCTTGGTGGATTTTGCTTCATTGGCTGAAAATGGATTTAATCTCCATTCCATCATTGATGCTCAAAGATGGACAAAGTACTTTGATAGACTGTTTGGGCCAGTTTATCCAGTTTTGGTAAAAGAATTCTGGATTCATGCTCATGCTTATCCCAAGTTCATTGTGTCATCTGTTCTGGGAAAAGAAATTATGATTACTGAGGATCTTATAAGGAAACTCGTTGGATATGAGGAAACTGATGGAGTTTCTCATCTGACTGGGCGTGTCAACATGAAAGCTGTTTATGAAGAGGTGATTACTTCTGGAGAACCCTCTAACAAGTTCAAAGATTTGAAGCCTAATTACAATATCTAGGCCAAAATCTTCATGGGTTGCATTCATCGCAGGAGGTCTACAAACTCTCCTGATTATGTGAACAATGATCAACTTTACTTCATGTTCTGTCTTAGTCAGAGCACAAAGGTAGATCTGCCTCATCTTCTCTTCTCTCATCTATGGAATCATGTTAAGGCATCCAGAGAAGACATGAAGGCAAAATAGGCAAAGGGTAGAAATTGGATCCCTTGTGGAAGATTGATTTCAGACATTCTGACAGAGAATGGTCTGGTGGAGCATCTGCATGTGGATGGACTGAAAGAAAAACTTACATCCATTCTTGGAAAAGTTCTGAATGCTAAAAGTTTACAAAGGCTGAAAGTAATAGATGAACTTACTTCTGTTCCTGACAAACTCAATACAAAAGAAGTAAGCAAACGAAGAGTTCTGGTAGATAATTTTCCAACGTTTTATGCAGAAGAACCAAAGGAAGTTCTGATCAAGTTTGTTGGATATTGTATGGAACAAGGACTTCCAGTTCCAGAAGGATTTCTAAACCGTGAACCTATGCCAGATCTCTATGGAGAACATAAGAGGCAAAGAACACAGGAGTTAGAAGAAGAAGAAGCTGCAGGCACACAGTAGAAAAAGCAGAAAACTTCTGAAGAACCTCAGAAGAAGAAGAAAAGAAAAGCTTCTGGAGAAGCTCCTTCTGCTCCATTCAAACGCATCAAGAAAAAAGGTACTAAATCATCCTTACCTATTATTTCTGAAATTGCAATAGAACCATCAACAATTAGCCCTGTTCCTGATCCCCCATCTTCTCAAACTGAAACTACTTCTGTACCATCTCATTCATTTATACAACCACCTCCATCTTCTAAACAAACTGCATCTGATACCACACCGTTAGAATCATCTGAACCATTAACTTCTGAACAAACTGGACAACCAAAAACCTCTGAACCAAAACAATCTGAACCTCAAGATCAAACACCAGAACCAACACCACAACAACCAGAACAATTCACTCGTTCTAATCCTGAACCAGAACCTATCCAACCCTCTGAACCTTTCATACCTGATTCAGAAATTCTGGATATCCAACCCCTCAAAATTCTCTTTGACGTTTCTTCCACATCATGTCATTCATCTGAATCATCCGATTCTTCTAAATCTGATGTACACCCTGAAGTAAACTCACCACCATCTCTTCGGGGCTATGAACCAAGATCATCTGATTTTGTTTCATTTGCATCCTTGAAACCTTTACCATCTGATCCCCTTCCCTATGGATTAAAACTCAAACACTTTGTGATAAAACCAAGGCAATCTGCCTTCATTCCATATTCTTTTAATCTCAGAACTATCATTCCATCCATACGCAAAATAAAACCATTCTTTCACCTCATGCCTGCTCAATCAAAACCACCATATCCTCGTCCTCTATTCATTATCCCAACATTTACCATACCATCCCCCACCAGTTCAATCCAAACCATCAACTCTGGAAGCCTTTCTCAAACCTAAATCTAGGCTAAATGTTGATGTTTTATTTGCTACTTTCAAGAAAGAAATAACGATGAGTTTAGACTCTGTGAAAAAGAGATGCCTCTCAAGCATAAATTCAGATGAATCTGATGCTATTTGGAATAGCTTCATCTCCAGATTCAACACTGCTGCTTCAAATCTGAAGAGTGTCTGCTCTGATGATGTGAAGATCAGATTCGCTGAGACTGCCAGAACCATGCTATGGAATGTAAAAAGATCTCCAACATTGCTTCTTGAGGATGCACCTTCAACTTCTGGAGTGTCTGCCACTTCTGAGACTATTGAAGGATCTGCTTCTGAAGTCATTCTGGAAGAAAATCCTTTAGCTCTGACGATTGTGGACAAACCATCTGAATCTGTGGCTCCAAAATCTGCAACTCCAATGGATATTGACTCTGCTCCTACTCCTGCTTCTGAATCTGTTCCCTCTACTTCTTCTGAAGTTAAGAAAGAGAATCCAGACTTAGAAGACAAGATTGTTGTGCTGGAAGCTGGTCAATATGAGATAAAATCCTGGATGGCAAGGCAAGATCAGAAGACTGACAACATTGAGAAATGGATGTCCAAGCAAGAACAATCTTCATCTGAAATTACCAACCTTTTGAAGATGCTTCTCTCCAAACAATCTTAGTTTTAATGTTTTGTATCTGATGTTTGAGCACTTGTTTGCATTTCTTATCTGATGTCTTTCTTATCTGAATATTTGAATAAATGAATCTATGAATGTTTTCTGGATATGATTATATCTTTTCTCTCTGTTTCCTTTTATTTGTATTTAAAAAGTTTCTTTTTGATTATGACAAAAAAGGGGAGAAAATGTAACTCTGACTATTCAAATAAACTTTACCTGAATGGAATTCAGACATATTAAATCATAACTAACATGAATTTTTAGTATTTCAGAACAATGATGATAAATCTGACAAAATTCATTAAAGTAACTCTGAGATCCCCAAATTAAGTTTTAACTAATCAGGCTCTAATTCTGAAACGTTCATCCAAATCAAGCTCTGATTCTAAAAAGAATACTCATGCAAAAAGGGAAGTTTCTATTCTTTCTTAGTATTCAATTCATGGGGAGATTCATAATCTCAGGGGGAGTTATATTTATCTCTTTATTGAACAAAATTTCCTATGTTTTTGTCATCATCAAAAAGGGGAAGATTGTTAGAAAACAGATTGGTTCTTAGTTATATCTCTATGTTTTGAAGAAAAGACAAATGAAATTTTGTATTAAGAAATTATATACTCTAAATTTGTTCAAGTATTTTTGTTGCAGATATTAAATTTAATATTCTTCTGAAAGCAAAAATGAATCTAAACATTGAACTACGCAAGGCTCTAAGTGTCAGAAGCATATCATTAGAAGACTCTGAGCGCTGTCTACAGAAGACTCTGATGCAGAAGCTACAGAAGCATCTAAAGCATAGACTGAAGACTTTGTATGAAAAGTTTCAAGCACTGTTTTTCAGAAGACTCTGATAGTATTGTTCGCTGCAAGTACTGAGGATCTGATTTCCAAACTCTGCTCTGACTGTTATTCACGCTGAAGCACACTTGCTGCAACACTCTGATACAACAACACTCTGATACAGCAAACTCTGATAACATCAAGACTCTGATCACTCAAGGCTCTGATGTTAATTTCTATAATATAGAAGCTTGTTGAAGAAGATTATTCAAAGATATATCCGTTGGCATATTCCAAAACGACTCTTTCCTCTTTTATGCTAGACACAAGAACTCAGGCAAAAATGATTTCTCTGAACGTTCTACTTCTAGGAAAGGTCAAGTCATGTGAAGACAAAAGGCTACAACTACTTTGCAGTACGCGGTCTTCAAGCTTGCAACGCCTTGGACTTCTTTGTCTATAAAAGCAAGCCTTTAACAATTTTATATAGTTGACGTATTTTGACGAATCCATTGAAAACTCTCTCAAAGCTCTCATACAAATTTTATTTCTTTGTTGAATAGTTTCATACGTCCTTCATCTTAAATGTATAAATCACAGTTGTGATATAGCTTTCTTAGAAGCATTTTAAACACTTGTTTAGTTTACATTTGATTGTAAAAGTTCCTTAAGTAGACCAAGTTATGGTCAGTAGTTCTTGAGAAGACTAAGACAGTTGTTCTTAGTGGTTGACATTGTAATCCGTTTGATTATAGTGGACTAAGTCCTTGTGGAGAAAGGTAAATCACTCTTGATAGGGTGGACTGGATTAGTTGAGTTCAACGAACCAGGATAAAAATCATTGTGTTTTTATTGCCATATTTATTTTGAAAACCCTTATTCAACCCCCCCCCCCCTTCTAAGTATTTTCTCACCTTCATCAGATGCTAGTGTAAGTCTCATGCCTTTATCTATTTTCAAGAAGCTGAGTATTGAAAAAGTGAATGATACAGGAACAAACTTGAAGTTTTCCGACCACACGACTAAGAGGTCATATGGGCTAGTAGAGGATGTACTACTGACGATTGATAACTTTACCTTCTCAGTTAATTTTAAGATTATGGATATCCCATAAGATGAAGAGACTCCCATCATACTTGGCCGACCATTCTTGCTCACTAGTCAGTGCAATATTGATATTGAAACAGGTACTCTAACCTTGAAATCTTTTGATGAGGAAATAACTTTAAAAGTGTTGGATATCAAGAATCGAGGTAAAAAGGAAGATATTCAACCTTTAGTTGGAATGATAAAAACAGTGAAAAAAGGTAAAAGTTCAAAACCACTTCTGAACAAAGTCTCTGGTGTAATTTGTCATGTTGCAATATCTTAGTTGTCTAAGACACATAGCGAGACTCCAAAATTCATTCGAGGAGTCAAAATGGAAAAGTTGGATGTGATTTGATACACAAAGTTGCATTTATCTCTGAATCAGATAGGTCCTTTGTTGCGGAAAGGTCAAGCAACAAAGTATGGAAGCTGAAATACCGCCATAACAATAGGGAGTTAACCATCGAGCCATGCGACTTTAAACGAAGCGCTGCATGGAAGGCAACCCACGGTTTTAATTATTGATGCGTTTCTTTTTGTTGTCATTTTATTTTATTTGCAGGTAATAAACGAGACCTTGCAGGTGCATGCTAGGAAGTAGCAAATGGGTGTTGCATTACCCTCCGACTCCTCTATAAGGATCTCTATGAGTTACGTCTCTTCCTCTCTAGTTCTAAAACACTTAGGCCAATGTTTTGTTCAAGTTTGGGGGAGGATTTACTATTTTGAGTTTTCGTTTTAAGTACTTGGTAATTGTGTTTGAATGCTTTTGTTTAAAAATCACTCTGAACTCTACCCGAATAAGGACCGTAAATTTTTTTCTTGTGAATACTGTGATGTGTGAAGTAGACAGAAAATTATATAGAGTTTGAAGAAAGAAAAGTTGAAACTAGGGAATTTGGGAAAGTTTGGAGATTGAGGTATAAACTGAACACCCTAGAGTCCCCGAAGTAAAGTAACGAGTCTAACATGTAGATTTGTGCCACAGTACTTAGATTTCAGAAGTATTCCCCAACTAGTTCATAGTGATAGTCCGGCATGATTAAAGACAATTGCATCTATAAAGTTGATTGAGAGAATAACTTATGGCACCCAAAAAAATATGATGAATAATGACGGTAAAGGCAACTGGTCCTTCTAAGTTAGGTAACCCTCACCTGGTTACTTAGCCTAATGGCGGTTGAATCTCTATATTCGTCCCAAAGTGGACTAATAAACGCCAATGCGCGAGAAAAAAAAATAAAGGTTCCTCGAAAAAGTCTCGGTCAAATTTTGTACATGTAAGGAAAAGCGATCAAAGTGCCTTAATCTGATAATGCGAATGAAAGGGGTAGAAAATTGAAGAAAAGACTTAAGCCCAAAGCATATTTGGAGAGGTGACCGAAAGGGGGATTTAAGTCTGTGGTTTTACCGTGGTTTGTGTTTGTGTAATACCTTCGTTAACGGATGATTACCAAGTGAACTAGTTTTGGCCGATCAAAACAAAGGTTCGCGTATGAGTATCGACACACTTTACCTTCACAGGTCTTTTATTTGATATATATCATTTGATCTAAAAAGTTTTTATCCAAGCTTATTGATTAAGGTCAAGCAACAATTTAAGTTTGGGGGAGTTTGATTAGTGGTTTTTATACGTTATTTTACCAATAGTTTTAGTTAATTGTCTTATACATTTAGTTGCATTTTATTTCCTTTTATTGCATTTTATGCATTGGTTTGGTATATCATTGTTTTTAGGTTTAGGTAAGCAATCAAGAAGAACCAGAGCAAAAACCGGGAAAAACAACAGGAATTCAGAAGAGTTTTTGAAGGGAAACAGTGGCCTGACACGGCCCGTGTCAGGAGGGTACCAAGATGAAGAAAGTTGTGTGTTAGATAGTGGGCTGACACGGGTGCCTGTGTCACCTGGCACGGCCCGTGTCAGCAAGTCTGGAGCATGAAATGTTTTGTATCAGGCAAACAGGGGGCCAACACGGCCACCCGTGTCAGCTGACACGGCCTGTGTTGGCTGAAGCACTTCATCTTCCAATTTTCTTATTTTTGTGACCTTTGTGATCCCTAAGGGTATTTTGGATATTTTCCTATTACTGTGTTAGACCTGGGAGTATTTAAGACGAATTTTGAGAAGGAAAAAAGGACCTATTTTTGCTAGAGAAGAATTACACAATCGAGATTGGAGAGATCAATGTGATTGGGAAACTGAAGGTTTTCATGAGCGGAAGCAATTGAAGATCAAAGAATCCTATTATCTTGTAATGTCTAGTTTTTACTTTGTATTTTCTTCGAATATTATGAGTAGCTAAACCCCCCAATGCTAGGGGGTGTCCATGATTTGAATCTATAATGACTGATATTATTATAGCAATGACATTTCCTTTGTTTTCATAACTGATTTAATCTCTAGCTGTTCTTAATGCTTGCCCTATCAGACCAAAAGGGTTTGATTTTCGATTAACTATTAGGTTGGACTGCCATTGTTAAAGCTTTGCTTTTAATCATTATGTAGTTGATATCACCTAGGACTAGGGATACCCTATAGGAACCGGAGTATTCTTGATAATTGATTGCTTAATTTCATTTTTAATTCTCTATGGACATAGGAATTAGGGTGAACTTTTAAAGGTTTTCTCACTAAGGACTTAGGAGTAAACAATCTAAAGAATCGATAATTCGTTAGTTACATAAGTTGTTGCAGTGTTAATTCAGAGTTGTTACTGAGTCGGATCACACACTTCCCCTAGCATGTTACTCATATATTTTAAACCACTTAGTCAATTTCCGTCTTTTACTTACAAATATTTTTATAATTAAACCAAACAATCGCAAAACCCCAAGTGTTTTTTGTTCAACTGAACTACTATATGACTTGTATTTCCTACGCAGTCTTTGAGATCGATATTCGGGGAAATCTCCTCTTATTACTATATTGACAAAATAGTACACATGCTATTTTATCAATCAGTTATCCGGAGGAACGGGTCAACAACCAAAGTCACTATTTAACGAAACCCTACAAGTAGGATTCTAAAACGGACAAGTGCCTAGAATCATAGATATCTTTCAAAAATATTATAGCCATGACAAAGCCTCATCACGGTAATAATATCCTCGAAAGGATCTCCTTTAGGTGAGTTTTTTGTATCTTCTACACGAGAAATACTCCTCGGAGGCGTCAACTACATAACCATCGACACACGGGTTCTAAAACAGGTTCTCAGAGTCATAGGTCGAGGTTGGAAATATTACTGTCAGGAAGTAATACGTTCAAGGGATCTCATCTGATTAGGGAGTTCGTATTAATCCAAAAGGAGTTAACACTACCAACCACCATGGATAAAACGGGTTAATAGTCCTTGGGATTAACGATTCAATCTCAAAAACATTATTGCTATAGAAAATACTCACCACAACAATAACATATCCAAGGGAATATACTCCAAGTGGGTTTTTTGCTTCGGCCTTACGCGGAAGAACCCACACAAGTCTCCACTAAATAACCACCATCCTAATCCTAGGGTTTTACTCGGACTCGAGTGCAGAGCCATCTCACAAAGTACCCATAAGAAGAGTAACCCAACAATGTCACATTAATCAAAAGCAACAAAGACAAGCATAGGAAGGCAAATAAAAAACGAGTAAACGAGAAGAAAAAAACTAAGTGAAACTAACAGACTCACAATTTGGACTAAGATAGGCTCGACTCTCTCTTGCATAGAGCAATACGTCCCTAACAGAGCCGCCAGCTGTCGCACCTCAAAAAAATTACATTTTGAATAATACGACCCTCGCGCTAAAGGCACGGAAATGCGGTTCGACAGAGTCGCCACCAAACTTTATTTATCCCAAAAATATGGGAAAGGAAAATATCAAGAAAACCTTTTAAACGAAAGACAAGAACAATGGTCGTCACAACCACGTTCCGGGTTCGGGAGTCGGTTACGCGAAGGGAAGGTATTAGCACCCTTCACATCCGTTGTACTCAACGGGGACCTCTTAATTTGAATTGTGATGAATGTTAGCTAAACTTAGTTGTTTTCTTCCCAATGATAAATGTGAAACAGTACGATAAAAAGGGATAAGATGCTAGCGAAAAATGGATGGTTATTGTCACACCCTCATTTTCACCCTAGTCATGTTTATCATACCATTGCGCTTATCAAGCATTTGGGTAATGAGAAGAATGTTTTGCTTCAAGAAAAGATGTTTGGATTTGACCCAACATTTATTCATACACTTGTAGCATGAGGAAATTTGATCTAGTCCTAAGAAAATTAGGGCCATTGCAACACTTACCTACTGGGTGAGCTTGGTGTTGGTTCTTCAAAGGGAGGTTTGTCGCCTCAACTTGAGTTTAGTGTTGTGTTAGGGGAGACCTCTTTATGTCCCAGTTTGGTCAAGCTGAATACTTAATGGATTAATGATTTTCAATGGCCATGACTTTGAGTTTTCTTTCTTTTGGCAAAAAAGATTGTGTATGGATTGAGTTTTAACCAAAAATTCAAGAATGTGGATTGGCAATCCAATTTTCAAGTTGGAAATTTGACTTTATTTAATTCAAAATTTCAAGTTCCTTACCAAATGTCCTGTTTTTTAAATCTTTTAAAAATAATAATAATAATCAAGCTTCCAGATAGAAATTCCATGACACTTTTCCAATATTTGAATTCTTGCAATGTTATATAATTTCAAAATCATTTCAAGTATCCAATCTATGTTCATTTCAAGATTCAATTTCAAGTTCTTTTTTTCTAATCCCATTCATTTCAAGACCATATCAACTTCCAAGTTTCATTTTTTGGTTTAGGTTCACATTCAGATCCATGTCCCTTAAATTTTATTCAAGAATCAATTCATTTTTTTTCTTTCTTTCTTTTCAAGTAGTGATTCTAATGAAGATTCAATAATCTATCACAATTGTATTTTGAAAAATACAACCAAAATTCAAGTTCTTAATTCAAGTGTAAATTACAATTGAACTTCATTTGTATATTCTTTCCAATTCCATTCCAAAGTCACTACAAATACATATCCAAAACCACTTTTCTCATCACACAAGTTTAGGAATTTAAGTTACAATGTCAAATTACAAGTCTATAAGTTCATGAACAAATATCGAAGCCTATATGTTACACTACAACCAAGACTTCACATTGACATTCCAACCAAATTTTACAAGAAAGCCTTCAGCCATCCATCCAAGTTATGTGTTGCGCCATCCATCCAAGTTATGTAATGCGCCTACAATATAAATCCCAGTATTAACATCCAAATTGTATTACCTGCAGTGCAACCTACAAACTATTACTACCCAATCCCAGTTAACGTTTTCACGCCCATCCACCAACTCACTAGGCCAAACCATGCCCGTCCGTAAACCCTCACGCATTTTGCTATCTAAAGTCTTCACAGATCCACACAAACCTGCGCATAATAATAGTTAAAAATTAAATATGTATCCCTATCAATTCAATTCGTCTCAAATCAAATTTCAATCAAGTTCCAGCATTTCAATTCAAGTGCTATGTTCAAGAGCGTTTTTTCTTTCAATTTAAGTTTCATGATTAATATTCAAACATTTGAATCCACTCCAACTTAAGTCTCATGTTCAAGCATTTCAATCCAATTCAAGATTCCATCCAATTCAATTAAGTCCACACATTTTCTATCAAGTCCACTCATCACATTTCATATCAATTCAAACTATTTCATTTCAAAGTCTCAAATTTTCATTACAATTTCAATTCAACCAAATTCATTTTTTTTAACCAATTCAAGTTTGTGTTTTTTTTCCAAACAAATCAAGATCACAAAACCAATTCATTGCAAGCATATAACTTTAATTCATAGTTTCTAAATAGAATTCATGGGATATTCATACCATTTCCTAAACCACAACCTCTTTCAAAACATTCTTGTGCGAACACTATTGATGATTTTTTTAGCAAGGAACTTGTATATCATGAAGAATGAAGATTCAACTACCGAGGAAGGAATACTATGGTGGACTCTTCCGGTGAAATTAAAGCTCACTATTCAGCTCTCTTGATGCAAGTTCTTGCAGCACTGCAAGTACCAAAGACTCAGCTAATACTGCTGACTTTTCGGATTACCTATGTGGCGAAGCAGGATCCAATTGGCATGGCCACCATGGAGTTTCATCTAACCCAACAGCATTGCATCTACGATTTTCATAAGTTCATTGGTCGGTCTGAAAAAGCCAAAGAATCTATTAATTCTAAGATTCCACACTTAACCAACCTTTGAACATCTGCTTTCAAACCGTAACAGTTCTCAATATCATGGCCTGGAGCACCTTGATGGTATGGGCAAAATTTGTCAGCTTTGTACCAGTACGGAAGTTTCTTGGGTACCTCAGGTGGAGCTCTTGTCTGGATGTGACCTTTGTGGATCAAAACTGGGAACAAATCAGCGTACGTCATAGGGATGGGATCAAAGTCTATTCTTCTATGTACACGACCCTGATTGTTGAATGGCCGATTTTGTTGATTTTGTTGATGTTGTGGTTGATAAGCTGGAGCGTTGAGTACAGGTGATACCGCAACAATCTGATGTGACAGTGGATACCCTTTCTTGGATCTTCCTTGCTGCACGACACTTACATCATATTCTTTCTTCTTCGTAAAACCACTCCCATACTTTTTAACATTGTTAGGAGTACTTCCTTCCTTGACTAAACTTCCTTCGCGGACCCCCTCTTCCAAACGCATGCCCATGTTTACCATCTCAGTGAAGTCACTGGGCGCGCTTGCTACCATCTTCTCATAAAAGAATGGACCTAAAGTCTTCAGAAAAATCCTGGTCAGTTCCCTTTCCTCTAACGACGGCGTGACCTGCGCGACTAACTCGCGCCAACATTGAGCATATTCCTTGAAATTCTATTTGTCTTTCTGATCCATGGCCCTCAATTGATCACAGTCGAGAGCCATGTCCATTTATATTTGTATTGCCTAATGAAGGCTCCACCCAAATCATTGAAAGTTCGAATCTTCGCACTATCCAACCCCATATACCACTTGAGCGCGACACCTGTCAGACTATCTTGGACATAATGGATGAGCAATTGATCATTGTCAGTTTGTGCAGACATGTTTCTGGAATACATGATGAGATGACTCTGAGGGAAAGTGTTTCCTTTGTACTTCTCAAAATTGGGGACCTTAAATTTCGGCGGAACCTTGACATTTGGAACCAAACACAAGTCAGAAGCACTTTTGCCGAATAGCTCCTTCCCACGAAGGGGTTTCAATTCTCTCTGAATCTTAGAAAATTGGTCCTGAAATCCATCCATCCTTTCTTCAAAACCCACAGTTTCACTGGGTGACTCATGGAAAATTGGTTCGTCTAGGACATATGGAGTAGTATTCATTTGCGGAGGCGTTGTAGTCATCACAGCAGTTGCAGGAATGGCTTGAACAGTGGTTACAACAGGGACCTCAGGAACAGGAGGACAATAACCAGCCGGAGTAAAATGAGGAGGCATTCCCCACGGGAAACCTGGCGGCATGCTGTAGGTCAATTCAGCAACAGTAGGCACCACTATAATCGATGCTGACACGACTTTGGAGATAACAGTCCTCTGAACATCCTGATTGTTGAGTGCAAACTGGTTGGACAAAGCTTCAACTAAACCATTTAGTCTCTCCAAGCTTTCTTTCAGAATTGCTACCTCGTCACGGAGCACCTTGTTCTCTTGTTCAAGTTGATCCATCTTTTGACGTCGACTGGCTCGAGTGTTGTATTGGTGATTCAGCTTGTCTGTGAAGATGAAGCAAGAGTGAGACCCCCCCGGAATACAAAGTATGCTATAATGATGCAAAATGCGAAATGCAAATGCAAGAATGCAAAACAAAAGGTTTCATGGAACTCAAGTATTTATGAACGTCACAGAGTATCCAAAGAAAACTCGTTTATTATTTTTTTATATCGATTACAAATAAACATTCTCATAAGAGTCCTGACCTAATAGCTAAATAAAAGCTAATGAAGTCCTAAGGAAGTCCTTCATCGTGTTTGTCGATTTGCTCTTCTATTTGGACTTTCTTGAATATAAGTTGTTCACGATCAGCTTCTAAGGAATATTCTGATAGAGGAAAATAAATCCTCCATCATTCTTTTTTTCTTTGCTGGAAAATAAGGAAGGAATCCCTCGTTTATTTGGATCTTCAATATTGATAAAAGTATTTTGAACTTCTATTGATCTTCGATGGGAGCTTCTAACTTCCTTAGGTCATCCAGTTTAGGACCCTTAAAAGAATATTTCAAAATATTTTCCTTTTGTAATCCCTATTGGTTCTGTAATGTTTATAAATAACGTTGAATTCCATGAAACCCCAATGCAGTATGATGCTTTATGGATGCAACAAACACAAGTAAGCACATAAGGGCACACATGCAAACAAACAAGAAGGTCCTAGGTTTGCAACGAGCATGGAGCCAAAGGGTATACCCATTCCCAAAGGACATGGACTAAAGGTGGATTGTACCTGCAGAACAAGGTTCTAAGAAAGTTCCCAAAGTCATTAGTCTATCTTTCGGATATTATCAAATTCCCAAATGACTTGGTGGTTAATAATATTCACAAGAGAACCTATTTTGAGTGTAGCATCACGTAGAAACTATTTTGGAACTACTCCCTCATAGTCCTCGCACTACATCCTAATAAAGGCCAAAGTGGGGTTAAAGGTAACTACGGTCCTCAGTATCATGGACTCAAATCGAAAAATAGTAAAAGTTTTCACGACTATACTCGTTCAACTGAACCATTTTAGAAAGGGTCTCAACTGAGCGGTGATTCTCGAGTCAACTTGGTCGGGACTCACTCCCTATAAGCCTCGTTGAATATCTCACCATCCTATCATAATTTAAATCAAGTCCGGGTGTAGGCCTTTGTCTCACCACTCAAGGATATCAACCCAAAAGCAATAGAATACCAATAAACAGATAATCACATAAACAAGCAAAAATAAATAAGTTAGGGAAACCCACTGAAGGATTCCCCAGTGAAGTCGCCATTTCTGTCGCGGTGAAATTTTGATACCAAGCTATTGATGAGCCTGAATCTTAATTCATTTGCAACCGAACTTTAATTTGTCCAAAGGGAGGGAAAAAGATCGAAATACCCACAATGCAATGCAAATGCAAAGGTTTAGAGAGTTATAGGTTCGGGGGTTGGTTAAACTTAGGGAAGGTGCTAACATCCTAAGTTTCTGTAGTACTCTACAGGAACCTCTTGTTTTAACGTGTTTATTGCTAAGGGTTATCTACTTAAGGATGAAAGACCTAGGGGTTTATTTCTAAGTATACTCGACAAGATATTACATCTTGTGCCTACATATCCTGACGGGAATGGAATCAGAGTATCTGTAGTTCCCCTAAAGGGTTTGAGGAGATCTTTGACTGTGGTCAAAGTTCCAACGGGATAAGGTAGTTGATTGATTGGGTCTAGGAGAAAAGACGAGTTGTCATTTTAAGGGAGATTACTTAATTTAACCGCCACAACTTCGTAGGAAAATAGTTTTTGCATCGTCTTAAGAGAAGGGCTCAAGTACTCGGATTGTCAACAAGTACGCCTCTATCTCTCTTAAGCGGAAAAGTCCCTACATATTAATTGAATTGTTATGGGGTATAAGTTTTATCTCACTTAAGATGATTAACATCTTATTCTCTAATATGTTTGAATAATTGTATGATTGAGTTGATTTGTTTTTTTATCTAAGTTGTAAAATAAAAGACAAAGGTCCTCCTATGGGTAGGATCTATCTTAAAAGATCGACTTGAATGGGATCAAGGATCAACGAGGATTATGATGCAAATGAGATGCATACGTACAATTGTTTAATTCATGCGCAGGTTCTTCCTTTGGACGTAATGCGATAACGCGATGCAATAAAGGTAAATAGAGGTAAAGTAAAGGCAGATAAAGTAAAACATACACAAACGCATGAAAGCGCTAAGTGAGTGAGAGTGAATGCGTGAACGGAGTCGGAGTCAATGCGGGAACGTAAGCGTGCACGATTAATTGATTTGATGTTCGATTAATTTTAGTCGAATTGATTTTAGAAAAATAGTTGAATTCACTTTAAGTGAAATTGATTCTAGGTGAAAAGTTATATTGGGTTTTATATAAAAGATTTTTTTTTAGGTTATAGATTAATTAAATTAATTAATAAATAAAAACTTAGTTATTATTAATAAGTTTTAATATTATAAAAGAGAGTTGTTATTATTAGATAAAAACAAATTAAAAAGAAATCCATTATTATAATTTTTTAGTTGCAATTTACTTAGGAAAAATAATTTTATTATTATTTAAGGAATTGGTAAAATAGAAAAAAAAAGGTTGATTTAAGTATAAGTTAATTATAAAAGTTATTAATCTTTTTTATAAAAGGTCTAATTAAAACATTAGATTAATTTGTTTAATTAATAAAAATAAGAAAAAGAGGCAAATTAAAAAGATTAATGATTTATTAGATAAAAGTTATTATTTAAGGGTTAATTTAAAAGGGCATCATCTTAATTTATAAAAAAAGTTGATTAAGGTTAATTAACTAAAGGTTGAGTAATTGATATAAGTTAAATGAAAAAAAAATATTTTAATGAAATGGTTAACTAAGGGTTATTAGTTAATTTTAAAAAAAAAGTTGATTAATGTGCTGATTAATGGATTAATTAATTAATAAAATAAAATAAGTGATGATTAGGTTAATTAAAACGGATTAGAGATTGAGTGGGGGCGGATAATTCAGTGGGGCGCAGGCTATGAGGGTGCACGGTGGAAACGCGGCGTGGATTGTCCAATCTGATCCGTTAGAGATTAGAGGACTGTGTGTGAGGGTGTATGTGAGTTATGGTGGGATAGCTGCATGCGATTACAAATAATATAAACAAAACTTAAAACCTTAATCCCCAATTTCCCCTCCCTCTTCGCCGCTCGACTCTCTCTTTCCTCTCCATTTCCCTTCCGCCATCGTTATCTTCCTCCATTTTCTTCATGTTTTCTTCTCGTTTGCGAACCTTCTTCTTCTTTCCTGAAGACAAACACAAACAAATCAAAGCTTTCAATAAATTTGAAAAGAAGACGATAGTTACCGTGAGGTATCGGTGACGACAATTGGTTCTGACACAAATGAAGATCCTTCGCGGCGATCTCCGGCGATGATTTGAGTTTGCGGTGGAGTTTATGTGAGGGCTTTGAAGGTGGATGCGGAGACGGAAATGAAGATTCCCGGCGACGAAGGTTTCAATGGTGGTGGTTGAGGTTTGAGAGGTTGGATCGTGATTTCCGGCGATGCGTGCGAAGGATGGACTGCTTGCGGTTGACGGAAGTTGTGGCTTTCGTTGGTGTTTAAATGGTAGCGGCAGAGCTTACGAAAAGATAAGTTTTCTCCCTTTCTTATTACCTTAGGGTTTTCTTCTTTTTGGAATTGGGATTTTTGTTGTTGAATTCTGGATTGGTTCCCCCCCCCCCCTCCTCTGAATCTCTAATCTTCTTTTTCTTATAGGCTGAAGAAAAACTTGAAATTCAATGTTGATATTAATCCCGTAATGAAGTTGTCTGCTCCGATTTTGGAAACTAATAGGGTTTGTTTTGATTTTGCAGAAAACAGCGTAAAAGGTAATTATGAGGTATCCGGATCATGTCGGCAGACCTTCCCCTTTGGTGAATTGAACCTTAACGGGAAAACAAGATAAGTTCCCCTTTCCAGTTCTTAATTTGAGAAATAAATTCTGGTTTTTAATGAAATTGATCCTTGTTCTGCTTTTCGTAATATTACTCGATTGATACACTTGTAGACCAAAGTTCTGACATTCATCTCTTTTTCTCAACAGGTTTGTGTCTGTTTCAGGAGGAAAGTACACGAGGTAGTCGTACTTCAAGATGGTACTAACGTGAATGCATTCTCTGTTAGGTAAATTGTTTGATTGTAATAGTTTCGGCTTCTAAAACTGATGTTGCTTTTCATTAATGCCTCGATGCCTCCTCTTCTCTGTGATGTCGAACCGGTCTCGTTGCATCTCGCATACGAATCAAGGATTTGAACATAGTCGATGCAAGGGTGCATATCAAGCCAGTGAGATGAAAAGGATCTCCAAGGAGTTGTGTTCGGATGATGTCCCCCAAAGAGATTGGTTGCATTCGCAATGTCTTATTCCGATGTGTCCCGGTACGTTTTGAATTGGTTTAAAACGTTGATGATTTTAAGCTTCACTGTAATGCAGGATCTTTTCTCTGCCTTTCCATTGATCTCTCAAGATATATCGGTTAAGCTTTGGTGGCCTCACTCATCACCGACAATAAGTCATTGAGCTTCTACAGAAGTCAATTTGAATTGTCCCTTACTTGAGGCAGATCTGGACTGTTGGTGATGGTATCATCCTATGTGAGAAGCTTGTCTTCCCTTATACTGTCATACCACTTTATTTTGATCAAATAATTGTCCTTAAAAAAAACCCATGAACCTAACATCTTCAATTATTTTGCAGCAACAACACTTAGATGGCTAGGTGCTACCACTTGTGGGTTACTTGAAGGAATTCGGATACGGTGAAGATTCAGCATACTAGGTGGAAAGTTCTTGCTATTTCTAATTGGAAAAGGGATGTTCCAAACAAGCTCTTGTATGATTCATGACAGTTGTGGGCTAAAAAAATGGGAAATTCATGACAGGATAAATCATGACAGAAGACCTCCCTTTCTGCAGGAAGAAAAGTCCTTCGTGGAGCTGATAAGGTTACTTGGACATTCTCCCCTTGCTTTAAACGGATATAGTCCCTCACTATTGTGGGATCACTTTAACTACATGTTGTAATTCTTATGTGTAAAAAAAACTTTGGTATTTCCATGTAATCACTGTAAGCTAGTGGATTTATCAAGGCATGGGAATATCCACCAAATACTTAAGAGTCCGTTATGGTTCTTGTAAAGAAATCCAACCAAAGTGCTCTTGAGGAGAATGAATTATGCTTGCTTCAAAAAGTAATTTGACTTTAATCAAGCCCGCACCAGTTCATTCATAAATTCTCATGACTTGAGTTAAAATATATCATAACTGCATAGCTCAAGAAATCAGGATAAATATGTGTCATCATTGTTTTCTCTTTGAATTGCTCTTGAATAAAATTTAGAAATAAATGGTGGCAATTGAAACCCCTTCTGTACATTTCTGTTTGTGTCATGATCTAATGGCCTAACCTCTAGCCAATCCCTTGGGTGCATAAGTAAAGCTTGTACCATCTCTTAGTTTGTCCATATGCACCTGGCATACTTGCATTCTTTTTGGATTCAACCACATAACGCTTTGAAGCGTGAGCTTTGGACCTTGAGATAAAGACTCGAATTAAATCTGGAGTGAGCTTTAATTTGGACAGGTTGGAAAACAGAAGTCTTGAAATCCAATTAAATCCTCATGAGATGTACCAAATGAATTTTAAAGTGACACGAGCCAAACTTTTCCATCATAACCCAAATAATACCACATGATTAAATTGCAAGTGCATACGAATGAACCTGAACCTTGAATCTGCATCATCCTGCACTGGAAGGCTACGTAAAACCTATCAGAGACGTCTAAAAAAACCAAAATAATCCTGCATGCATTCGTTAGTCCTGATAAATACGTATATAGGAGCAGAAAGATAAAACGTAAGGAAATGCACAAGGAGGTGGAATCTTAAGGTCAAAAATTAGGGTGTGACAACTATCAAATTCCATGGGCCCCCCTTTACGAGATCCTCGATAATCACGAAGGCATCCAAAATGTTGATAGCAAAGCGGGAGGCGATGCTGAGAGGCTCCTGCATGTCCCAATCGGACGACGAGTGGACCTGCGCGACCTCGACCTCCTCGTTAACTGCGTCGAGTTCAACTTCCTCGTCAATCATGATGGTGCCTTCGGGCTTTGCGACCATTTACCTGAAAATCAAAAGAAATTAGTGAATTTGACGTCTAAGATCAATCCACCCTTCCACCACAAGTTAAGTGAAAGGGCGAAGAAAGAGGACAAGGAAACACTTGACAAACTTCCTCGACCGAAGGCACCACGCCGGAAAGTGCACACCCAAGAGTGGACTCTCCTTGACACAGAACATAAAATCACCCTCCACGGGAGAAATGTTCTTCCGCGTTTAAATTCCCCCAAGTCAAACAGGGAAAGTCCCCCCGACTAGGGACTTCCTCAAGATACTCACACGTCCACGAGGAGAAAAGCTCCCCAACATCGAGCCAGCCAAGGACGCTAAAAGCCTCAGTTGTCCCCGAGACCTTCATAGGAAACTTCATGCAGTTTCCCATAATCCTTATGAACTCCCTGGCATCTTCATCGAAAACCTCATAGTTATGTTGAAAACTTCTTCAGTTCACCGGAAACTTCATGAAGTTCGTCGGAAACTTCATGAACTCGCCGGGAACTTCATGGGCTCCCCGGTGAGACCAGCATAAAATGCATAACTCACCAAAGAAAAAACACTGGGAAAAGATAGGGAACTTACTTGTGCAATGAGTCTAGAGTTGGACGGCGAAGCAACAGGCTAGCTATGACGGCAATGGCGAACAAGTGAGAGAAGAGGAGAGAGGATCTTGAGAAATTCCGAGTTACAAGGAAAGCGTGTGAATGAATTAACCTTCCCCTATATTTATAAACCATAGCACGGGAAACGAGGAGTTTTGTAGGCACTCAAGCACCCTACTCGTAGCCCTTGTAGGCGTTCATTGCTTCTGACACATGGCACACAGAGACATCACACGCGTCCCTTCTAGTCCCCTCACACGGTTTGAGGAAATGACGTGTCAACCCTTTTTACTTCTGTCATACCACCCAACATGTCGAGAACAATGCCCGACTCCTGTGATGTCATGAACACCTCCCCGGAAATGAGATAAAAGCAAGACATGTGTGCGTGAGACAAGCACCTGCCCTTAGTATGAATAACTGAACTACCTCCGTTGTCGGTAAGGGACATAACTCACTATCAAACACAATCAATGGTTTATGTATCTGGTCCTAGATATTCGCGTGCTCGAGCACGAGCGACAAGCCAGATAATCCATCCTCGACACGATAATTAACTCTTAAGTCTTTACTCCCACCCTCCGGAGCAACAAAATAGGGGGCTCTTATTCTGGACTGGGCCAGAGGATGGCCCACAGTCGGGCAAGTCCCAACCCAACTCCTCGTCGAGAAGGGCCCAGTGATGGCCCAATCTATCAACTCACACGGGGAAATACTCATGTGTCTCTCCCACAGTCTCCACGTGCTCCCCGCGCAGGGACATGTTATCAGGACACTACCCACGTCAGAAAGAACAGGTCACCCACCTTCTGGATATCACGAGGCAGTTGTACCAGGATGAAGACCACGTGTTAATCTTCACTATGCCACATAGATCGTGACAGTTATTCATATTAGGCCTAGTGATCCGACCCAAATATAAATTAATCGTTGGCCTAGCACAGGGGGCACATTATAAACACTCTTTTCCACTAGAGGACCAGATATTCTATTCTCTACACTCTGTAGTTTCTCTCTCTTTACTCCATTTTTTAATTTGGCATCAGAGTACCTTGCAGGTGCACTCCTCCTCTTCACCACCACCGACAAACTAAGAGCTCACGACAAGTTGTTGGTTACTGATCTCATTCTGGTCCGGTAAGATCAATTTTCATAAGAAGAAAAAGGAAAAAAACGGAAATTAGACCTATCTTTGATCTTTGCTATAGTAACTTCCACTTCAGCAATGGTTCAAATGATGATTCTCTTCGACGATAGTGTGGAGAAAAGGAAATTTCGGTTCCGGAAGCAAATCAGATGTTTAAAAAAACGTTCTTTATTTCATTTTAATTTTCAGTATGTTATTTCTACCAATTAATTACTTAAGTTTTTATATTTATATTATTTTCTTATTCATTCTTTTATATAGTTAAAAATGTTGTGTTGTCGATTAATTAACACTGTTATTTTGTTCGTATCTTCATCATTGCAACTCTGATTTGTGCGAAACCAACGTCAAAATGACCGGGTGAACATAATGATATGCTCAACAAATTTATTTGCTCTTTTGAGGTTATTTTTTTTATTTAAATATGAATTTGGTATTTTTTTTTTGTGTATTTTAATATCTTTTTTTTTAATATTTTCATAAATGATTGACAACAAAACGATAGGAGGATGGGGAGTCAAAAGAGCAAACACTTGAATTAATATGTGAAAATATGATAAAGATAAGATCTTGCTTGGGGTGATCTTAAATGCGTATGGAAAGAAAAACGTCTAAGGTAAATGCACTTCTCCATAGTGATTGTAACAAAATTAATAGTTAGGTATTAAAGAATAAATTATATGATACACAATTTTTTGGAAGAGAAAGAAAATCGAATTATAATATTTGTCGATAAATTTTAATCTCGATAAAAAAAAATATGAATACTAGTTTTATATATTGTACTTTTTGGTATGATTATATGATGTGGATGAATCCTTGTTTTGTTTGTGATTATTATTATTATTATTATTATTATTATTATTATTATTATTATTATTATTATTATTATTATTATTATTTATGAATGTGATGTGGATTGATTACGATTGAAGACGAATAAATATGTGAAATAAATTTTAAGATAATGTGATACTATGTGGTTGTATGATTTGCTTAAATGGTGAAATTTTCATAAGTGGTGGAATTCTCATTTGCATCATCATGACATGACTTATGCATTTCTGTGTGGTGTCTTAGTGACGAGTTATCTTACTCATTGTTATGGGATTAATTATGTGTGGTGTCTTAGTGGCGGGTTGATGTGTGGTGTCTTAGTGACGAGTTATCTTACTCATTATTATGGGATTAATTATGTGTGGTGTCTTAGTGGCGGATTGATTATATCTGAATCACATTGGGAGAGTACAAAGATGTCTCTCACAAAGATATCATCATAAAAAGTAAGGAACTTTTGTGATGTACACACATGGCATACGAACATGGTAGAAGAAAAAGAAATAAATGGAGCATGTTTAAAGTTAAATGCATTGGAAAAGATAATAGCTGACCGGATGAGAGGGAAAGGAAAAATTTATAACAAAGATCCTATGTCAGATATGATCTCACACTTTGGCATTGAGAACATTCATAATAATAAAATAAACAACGGTAATTTATTATTATATAGCAGTAGGTTAAAGAATTGATATAACCATTCACTTCCCTTTCGTCAAATCCTATTCTATCCCATTAAAAAATATTTAAAATTTAGTGATGCATAAATTTTTAAAAAGGCCTCTCGAAAATATATTGTAGGGTAATACATACCAATTTCGTTTTGTAACACTTCTGAACATATAAAATATATCAAACTAACTTTTTCATACATAACAAATATATTAACGATATCATTACACACAAAACAACAAATAATTTAATTTGTGACACACATATTGGCACGTGGCATAAACTACACATGCAACATTTATTTGTGAAGATTGTGTTGAAACTTATAATAAATAAAAAAATTGACTACACATTATTAAGTAATAATCGATGTCATTAGGGCTATTGCCGAGAGATTCAGTTGTATAACATAAAATATTTTAATATTAAGATTTACTCATTTATATAAAAATATTTTAAATTAATTTATAAAAAAGACATATTTTTCTTGTATTTGAATATTCAAACTAATTTGTAAGAAATTTATATTTTTCTCGTATTTGAATAGAAAAGAAAAACAAAATAAAACTAATTTTAAAATAAAAATATTAGTAATAAAAATAATTAAAAAAACAATATATTTTCCGTGTTTGAACGCATACATTAGATAAACCGTATATTTTTCGTCAATGTTTACCGTATTTGTGTACAATAAATACAGTGTAGATATAAAAGAGAGTGTAAAAATAACATAGTCGTAATTAAATAAATTATTAATATTTTATTAGAATTTTAATAAATAAATAAATAAATCCAAATATGTGGTCAGGCAATGCCATCTTATCAGACCCTCGTGGATAAGAAAACATTCAAATATGAAAGCTCTATGACAATCACCTAGTTTCTTTTTGATGTCCATTGAACTTGCTCCTTAGTGGTCAAAGCTTAATGCATGTGGTTTTTATGTTGATTTATCAATTGTATCTGTTTTTTGAGTTACATTCATGCATCTTTCTAATGTACATCTTCTCTATCTCCATGCAACTCACATTCTTAAATATGCAATTAATGGTTGCAAGTATATTGTTTTTATTTAAATCTCTGGAATGATTTGTTTATTAGCTTTAATTGTAAATATTTTTATTTTGTTTTTAGTCATATTCTTTTGTTTTAATTTTTAATTGATTTTTAATAATTTTGTTTTTTTTGTAATTTGTAGAATATTTGATTTTAGTTCTTATATATATTATAAATATTAGAATGACTAAAATCAAATATTATTAATGTTACAAAAGACAATTTTAATATAAAGAAATTTTACAATGACTAAAATAAAAGTGGCCCTCGTGCCACTCAAGAGGGAACTTCGTCTTCAAAGTCTCCATTGGCCTCCCATTTTTAAGGTTGGTCACGCGGTCAAACAGGAAATCGACAGCCACGTGCGACACTGGCTATACAACAAAGTATATGTCCTTAAAAGCGCAGACAGAATCCAGGTACGCCCTGAACAGCTTCCTCGGCTGCTTTAGAGATACCTAGCTATGTTGACCCTAGAAGGACTGTCGCTGAAGATGAAAGGTGCGAAAGAACAAAGGGAGTGTGGCACCAACGCAAAGATACTCACACATGACCTCGAACGCCCGCATGAACGCGATTGCATTGGGGTGAAGTTATGAAGGAGGCAAAGTTAACCACTGGAACACCCCTTTCTGGAAGTCGCTGAAGGGCAGACGAAACCGTACTTCCCAGAACGCGAACTCATACATAGGGAACTGTATCCCTTTAAACGACGAGCATATCTGGTGTCTCTCCCTAGGATTATAGACTATAAAATTCCATGGGGGCCCCTTTACGAGATCCTCGACAATCGTGAAGGCGTCCAAATTGTTGGTAGCAAAGCTGGAGGCGATGCTAAAAGGCTCCTGCCCGGCCCAACCGGACGTTGAGTGGGCCTATGCGACCTCGACCTCCTCGTTAATTGTGTTGAGTTCAACTTCCTCGTCGGTCATGATTGTGCCTTCGGGCTTTGTGACCATTTACCTGAAAAGCAGAAGAAATTAGTGAATTTGACATCTAAGATCAATCCACCCTTCCACCGCAAGTTAAGTGAAAGGGCGAAGAAAGAGGACGAGGAAACACTTGACAAACTTCCTCGACCGAAGGCACCACGCCGGAAAGTGCACACCCAAGAGGGGACTCTCCTCGACACAGAACACGAAACCCCCCTCCACGGGAGAAATGTTCCTCCGCGCTTAAATTCTCCCAAGTCAAACACGGAAAGTCCCCCCGACTAGGGACTTCCTCGAGATACTCACACGTCCACGGGGAGAAAAGCTCCCCAACATCGAGCCAGCCAAGGACGCTAAAAGCCTCAGTTTTCCCCGAGACCGTCATAGGAAACTTAATGCAGTTTCCCATAATCCTTATGAACTCCCTAGCGTCTTCATCGGAATCCTCATAGTTATGTTGAAAACTTCTTCAGTTCACCGGAAACTTCATGAAGTTCGTCGGAAACTTCATGAACATGCCGGGAACTTCATGGACTCCCCGACGAGACCACCAGAAAATGCATAACTCACCAAAGAAAAACAGACGCTGGGAAAAGATAGAGAACTTACTTGTGCAAGGAGTCTGGAGTTGGACGGCAAAGCAAGAGGCTAGCTACGATGGTGATGGCGAACAAGTGAGAGAAGAGGAGAAAGAATCTTGAGAAATTATGAGTTACAAGGAAAACGTGTGAATGAATTGACCTTACCCTCTATTTATAAACCCTAGCACGAAAAATGAGGCGTTTTGTAGGCACTCAAGCACCATACTCGTAGCCTTCGTAGGCATTCATTGCTTTTGACACATGGCATATAGAGACATCACACGCGTTCCTTCGAGTCCCCTCATACGGCTTGAGGAAATGACGTGTCAACCCTTTTTACTTCTGTCATATCGCCCAACATGTCGAGGACAATGCTCGACTCCTGTGATGTCGTGAACACCTCCCAGAAAAGGAGATAAAAGAAAGCCATGTGTGCTTGAGACAAGCACCCGCCCTTAGCATGAACAACTGACCTACCCCCGTCATCGAAAAGGGACATAGCTCACTATCAAACACAATCAATGGTTTCTGCATCAGTTCTCAGATAATTGGGCGCTCGAGCACGAGCGACATGCATCCATCCTCGACACGATAGTTAACTCTTAAGTTTTTACTCCCACCCTCCAGAGCAACAAATTAGGGGCTCCTGTTTTGGACTTATCTAGAGGATGGCCCACAGTCGGGCAAGGCCCAACCCAACTCCTCGTCAAGAAGGGCCTAGTGATGGCCTAATCCATCAACTCACACGAGGGAACACTCATGCGTCTCCCCCACGGTTTCCACGTGCTCCCCACGCGGGGACATGTCATCAGGCAACTACCCGCGTCCGAAAGAACAGGTCATCCACCTTCCGGATATCACGAGGCAGTTGTACCAGGATGAAGACCACGTGTTGATCTTCACTATGCCACATAGATCTTGATAGTTATTCATATTAGGCCTAGTGATTCAACCCAAATATAAAATAATCGTTGGCCTAATACTTGGGGCACATTATATATACCCTCTGTTGTACCCCAAAATTTGACAAACATTTTCTTCCTTTTTGGCTTATGTTTCATTTCATTTAGCATTTGCATTTGCATAGCATTGTTCTTGATAGGGGATCAAGAGGTGTATTATTCCATTCAAGAGGAGGGCCTTATTGGTTTTAAACTCAAGCAAAGGTATTTGTGCAAGCCATCAAGTGTTTATCATCACCATGGAAGGTTCAAAGCTCCTTGAAAGGAGAGATTGGTCTGTGGATGTTATCTCCTATCTTGGGGATCATCAGAGGATCATCAGGGATTCATGAGGTCTTTATTTGGAGAAGACATGGTCTACAACCTCATTGATTACCCTAGGAGTCATTGTGGGGTTTGAGTAGCCATTCAATTCATCTGCAAAGGGCATGGACAAAGGACATAGAACTAGGGTTTCATTTGGTCAACTCAAGGTCAACTATGGGCTTGCGAAAGTTCAAGACATGGATCTAAGTATTTGAGGACATGAGAAGTTATCTTAGAGCATCTAAGATGACATTTGAAGATCAAATTAAGAGGATTCAAGGGTTCAAGAAGTTACTAAATTAGGGTTTCAGAGGTTTTCAGTGTAAAATCCCCTTCTTTGGTGCCTAACTTCAAGTTATGATACCAACAAGTTAAGGTCCTTAGATGAAGATATTTTTGGTCAACTGAAAGTCAACTCACTTCCAAGGCATTTTTGGCCTAGAATCATGTTTCTCCTCATCTTAAAGTGAGCATGAAAGTTGTTCCTCATGGTCTTAGCTTTCCAAAAAGTCCTAGAAGTCCTTTTTATCATTTGTACATCTCAAGTTATGGATCTCACAAGGCAAGGGCATTTTTGGAAAGTTCATTTTAGGTCATTTGTTTCAATGGTCTTTTTCATGAACTTATGGACCTCAAATGCAATTCCAACCAACATAAAACTTGTGCCTAATAGTCTTAACTCCACATTGAACTCAAAATTCATGAGGATTGTTGAATTATGTGGCCATATGGAGCATTTTCAAAGTGAAATTTTGGTTTTTGGTCATGGTTTGAGTACTTTGCATTATAGGTCATTTTTGCCTCATATTTTGAGTTGTTTCACACCAATACATGCCTAAAGGAATTTTGCCACAATTGGACCGACAAGAATACCATTTACATGCCATTTTTTCCAAATTTCTTATTTAAGAAGTAATGAATTGAAACCTTGTGCAAACCTTTCCTACATGAGTCAAACCAATCTTATTGTTTTCTACACACCTCATATGTTTGTTTGCTGACCTAAAGTGGTGTGTATGTTGCCTAATCCGTGTGTGGTATGAAATGGAAATTTTTTGGCAAGAATTGAAATCAACTCATGCAACCATTATGGGCCTGCATGGTTGCTGAAAAGCCCTCATATAAGAACTCAGAAACTTGCCCTAATGCTCAGTTGGTGTATTGGCTGAGTGAGAGAGCTCCTCCATTCAAAAATTCCTTAAACTTTCTTTTCTTTGAATCTTGCATTTCTTGAGGTTTTGCTTCAAACATTGGCTGGAATCATCATTAGTGAAGCTAAAGGAAGAAGTTGGAAGGTTGAAACAGAAGCTAGCCTTCTTGTTGAAGGGTCAACGAAACCTCTCCGTTTGGTAAGATTCTTCAACTTGAAACCACCATTTTAGGCACATTTATAGGACCATACTGGGTGCATCTGAAGCCCTACTCTTGGTAAGCCATGTTTGAATGTTTGGTTTGCTTGTATGATGAAATTTTAGCATGTGTATTCAAACTTTCATGTCTTCGATTCTCTTGATCCAATGACCTTTTGGAAAATGATTGGTAGACTCGTAACCCTTGTGGAGAGAGCTTTCAAACGGTACCAGATTTGGGAATTTTTATTGAGGTCTGATGACTGTTCTCTGGCGAGCTGGCCGAAGAAGACGACCAGAGCCCTAGCACCGGTGTCCAGTCATCCCTATGGTCTTAGCTGATTTGGCATGGTTTGAAAGTTCGACCGTTTGATTTGTCACGTTTTAATTTGTTTGACTGTGTCCGCGTGTGAGTTTGACTCCATGTAGGATTAATGAAACACATAGTTTTATTAATCTGAGTCTTTTGGACGTTGGGCCTTGTTGCTTTGTTATTCAAACCTCCCCCCTTTTTGAGCCCAGTGCGCATTTTGCCTTGGTTCAGTGTATCTGGTTTTTGCCAATTGCACCCCTCTTGCTCATTTCTTTATTTTATTTTTATTTCATTTTCTATTTTCATTTCCTTTTATTAAAAATACTTTTAACTAACAAAAAATTCCATAAAAAATGTTTTAAATTATTTCAATATGTTATTTAATTTTCCATGATTTTTTTTCTGATTTTATTTTATTTTTCTATTTTATTTCAATTTTCCAATTGGATCACTTTTATGGTGTATACCTTGTGTGGTCTTGATCCTTTGGACTTCAAATCCTTATCCCTTATGATCATGGCTTCTCCCTCACCTAGGTGAGGGATTGAGGCATATTTGAGAGGGATTTTGAATGGCCACTAATCATTTTTAATTTGACTTTGAGTTGACTTTTATGGTCCCTCGATTTATGCTCGATAAGGTGGAGCACCCTTGATAATTGAATTATTTGGTGATGCCTTGAGTTGAGTTTGACTTTGAAATTTTGACTTCTGTTTGCCATTTGACTTGGTTACTTTGTGCTTTTTATTTGGATTTTATTGAACAATTCTTCTATTTTTGATGGAGCTTGCAAGTCAAGTCATCTTAGAAGAGGTTCATACAAACTAGTTTGACCTAGTTCCTTTGGGAAATGACTTTTATGGATCCCATATGCACCCTATGAGTCTTGATATTTGTTTATGACATGACTAAGGTGTTTGTTCTTTGGTTTTAGGTCACACATTTGTGTAACATGTTTCACAAGTTACTTAGAAGTTAGGCATTTTCACTTGTTTTTAAGTGTTGAACATGGGATAGAACTTTGGTTCTTCCATTTTCCTTGACTTGGTTCATGTTTGTGCCTTGCTTCTAACCTTGATTTGAGCTTTCCTCTTAGTGGTATACCTCTGCCCTTTGTGCTTTGATCATCCTTCAAGGTGATTTGGTGTTCATGTTTATGCTTTGAGTGTGCCTTGAATGATGCATCTCTTTTAGCACTTGTTTGTTCTTTTCTTTTGCATGATCAATTTGAAATGTTTGATTGAGATGTTTTACATGTGCTTGCTGCCCAAGCTTATTTCTCCCAAATTCTATTTGATCATGGCCTTTTGATTTTGCTTTGTGTTTGGCATTTGTTTAAGTGATTGATGTTTGAATGGTTGTAGGAGTTGTTACTTCTCCCATTTCATCTCACTTTTTTTGACTTGTTTAAGTCAACTTGTTTTGATCATTTATCTTTGTTGCATCATTTAATTCTCATATCCCATATTTGTATCTTTGCATATCATGTTTACAATTGCATTGACTTGTTTAAGTCAACTTCTTCTCATCTTTCATTTCATCTATGATTGGAGTATTTGTTGTTTACTTGGTCTTTTGCCATGATCCCTTAGGATTCCTAGTCCCCCTGTTTAAGATGGGAGTAGGAGAGATATTAGGTGTTCAATCCTTTGCATGATAACATTAGGATAGATTCTTCCCCTCTTAATCCCAACTTTAGGAGCATTGTGCATGATAACATTAGGGTTTAGTTTCCCCTTAGAGTTTGTGTCTTCTCTTCTCATCTGTTAATCTCTTAAGACACTTAATAAAGGATAATAAATGTTGTACGATACAAGCCTTAAGTACTTGAGGAATGATAGTTGAGGGGCCTCCTCTCAATCTGTCTAGAGTGTTTAGCGTATGCCCTTTGGGCGATATGCGACGCATTCGCTCTCAAATCATAGTCTTTAGTGCAACATGAGTTACAAACTTAACTCAATTCACTTCTTGTTTAAAAAACATAAAACCAAACATCAAACCTTTTTATCCTTCGGGATTGTTTGCAAAATCATTTTCAAAAAGAGTGTGTTAAGTCTTGGTTCTACTGCAAACAGGTAACGCCCAAGTCTCCAATGGTCGAGCAACAATACACCTAACTGCTAGAACGAAGGTTTAACCCTACTCAATTAAAACACTGGAACTAATTTGTGGTCGTGTCAGCCCGAACTATGTTTGCTCTGATTTCTCATACCAGATGAGGATACGTAGGCACAAGACAACGATGTATTGGTGAGCAACCTTCCCCACCTTCACCCGTAGTTTTCCGAACTATGTTGACTCTGACTTTCCCATTGCACGAGGGAATACGTAGGCATAGAGCGGCGATGCTCTATCGAGTCTCTTTTCTTTTCTTTTGTCCTTGTGAGCCAGCCTTTGATAGATTAACACCCTATTAGATAGACGACAAGCGTGGATCCCGTTGAGTACAATGGACGTGAGGGGTGCTCATACCTTCCCCTTGCGTAACCGACTCCCGAACCCAAGATTTGGTTGCGATGACCTGTCTTTTCCCTTATTTCGTAGGTTTTCTATGATCGTTTCCTTTCCATCTCTTTGGGATAAATAACGAACATTGGCGACTCTTCTGTCTTTGCCGGCCCCTCTTCACAGCGATGCCACAGCTGGCGACTTTGCTGGGGAATACTTCCCATCTCCTATGCGAGTCAATCCTAGCGCTTGTGTATTTTATCTTTGGGTGTGTATATATGTGCATTTGTGTTGTATCTGTATTTTATTGCATTTACATTTTAATTTCCCGCATTGTATCATGTTATTGTTGTGTTGTTGGGTGGGACTGCTCCATTAAGTGATAAGCCAAAACCTAGGCTTGAGGATATCCATAGCATTAGAGTGGAAAGTAGTGATGGACCTGTATGTTTCAGCATGCATTAGTCCTCACGAAATTCGCGTTCAGACGAGGTTTTCTTTGAAGATATCCTATCCTGTACATTAGTCGGGAGGGGGTGTTGGATCTGAAAGCTGTCGACTCTGGAGACCGATCATTTGGGAGTCAGCTAAGTGAGGCCGCTTTGTTAAACTATGATGTCAAACCAGAAATGGTGAACGTATCATCATTTCTCGAAAGTCTGTGACGCTGATGACTGCATAGGATGTCGAACCTTATCAGAGATAGGTCCATACCTGTGTGTGGGAGGGTTATGCAAGAAACCTTGACCTTCAACCTACCCGGTTTTCTCGTCAGTGTGAACTTTTGATCCTTGATAAAGTGGGTTCCTTATATCGGTGTTGTGTTATTTTCTCACCGAAGTGAAGCTCTGGTTCAACTCAGTCAGCAGCACAGCAGTCTTGATCCCCTGTTGCATTTGCATTTTCATTTGTACTATAACATTTGCATGTATTTGTGTTTCAGGTGTATATTTTCTCCTTGGTTCTAGTAATCTAATCCACTGTCGCTATGGAGCCTGATTTGAAGAAGAGTGTGTTGTACAAGTTCCCGACACTAGAGATAGAACCTCTTCTTAAGCTAATTTCTATGGCTGATCGTAGTGTGATGGAAGATTTCAGAATGGAGTATGGGAGGGTTCTGAGTTTTGTCAATAAAGCCTCCAAGTTTGAGTTATATGGCATTTACGCACTGTTGCAATTTTATGATCCTCAGTTGCGTTGCTTCATGTTCTCGGGATATGTTTTATTGCCAACTTTCGAAGAGTTTGCTCAATTAATAGGAATTCTTGTGTTGGAAGAAGTGCCTTTTGTACACTCTGAGAAAGAGCCTGAGTTATCCAAGTTGGTTGGTGCTTTTCATCTCGATGTTTCTGAGTTGGAGGGTAATTTGGTATGGAGAATTGGAACTTCTGGAATTCCACTTCCATTCTTGATGGGTAAAGCTCAACATTTCTCTAAGGAGGGATGCTGGTTGGTTTTCAACGTTATCTTGGCTTTGTGCATCTATGGGATAGTCCTGTTCCCCAACCTACCTGACTTTATGGATTTGGATGCCTTCTATATCTTCGCTTCTAAGAATCTTGTGCCAACCCTTTTAGGTGATGTTTATCATTCAATCCACTACAAGAATGAGAACAGACAAGGAAAGAACGTCTCATGTTGCGCTCCGCTGCTATACAGATGGTTTATTTCACATCTGCCTAAGTCTGGACCTTTTGTTGATATTGCAGACACTGTTGATTGGCCAGAAAGATTTATGGGTTTAAGGTTAGAGAATATTGTATGGTTTAACAGAGACCTTTTGGGTATGGCAAGTATTCACACCTGTGGAGATTTCCCCAATGTTCCTTTGATTGGGAGGAAGGGTGGCATTAATTATAACCTTGCTCTCGCCGTGAGACAGTTTGGTTATGCCCTAAATGAACCTCCAAGGGAAGAGGAAATACAGGAATCTTTGAATTTCACTGATTTAGTTGACAATGAGACCTTAATCAGATTGGAAAAGGCTTGGGGTAAGATTCACCGTAAGGGAAAATCTTCTTTGGGCAAGAGCGATTGCAGAGCCTATGGACCATACGTGGAATGGATCCAGGAAAGAGTTGAGAGACTGTTGCTACCATTTCCAGTCAGGGAGCCTTTGTATCCTCTGGTAGTTGAAAAACCAACGACAGTTGACATCTAGAAGTACAATCAACTATGGGCTGAAAAGGAAGAACTACGCAAGGCAAACGAAGAGTTGGAGAAGGAAACCATTTAGCTTAGAAGTGAGAAAAATCAGGCCACCTACTCATCCAAGAAGCAGACAGATACCCTGAACAAGATGGGGAGGGAACTGACTAAAGAAATTTGCGTCAGAGGACGTCTTGGTCAAGACATGAAGAGCTTGGGTAATGCTCTCAAAGGGAAGAAAACATAATTAGAGAAAGCACACCTGGAAATATCAAAGTTCAACGCTTAATGGAATGCTATCTTGACTAACAACAAAGAAAGAGAGGACGAGCTTCGTCATGAGATTGACAGGTTGAAGACTCAACTCTGAATCAAAAATGAAAAAGCTCCTGGAGGATCTACTCATCAGTACAAAAGTGACCATAAACTATGAGAAACTCTTGCAACGTTGGAAGAGTACAAGCTGAAAGCAGACCTGAAAAAGCCCAGACTTAAGGATGCATTTGGGAGGATTCCTGGGAAGTTTATGCTCAAGGCCTGCAAGCTACCATCAGCAGGAGAGAGTTGCTTATTCAAGGGTTAGTTTCCAGACCTGATCACCCTGATATGAAGGAGTTATTGGAAGAATTTCAGACTCGCTGTCGTACTCGATGCATTTTCTCTTTTGTATTTTGTTGTTTTGTACTCCGACCATCACCAGGATTGTTGGATGAGGTCGTATTGACTCAGTTGTATTTTCCTTGGTGATATGTTATGTGTTGATACTCTGTGTCTCATTTTATTTATGAGAGGTTTTGTGGCTCCATCTGTTGGCTCTTCATTCTCCTATTGTTCCCGTGGAACTAGAATCAAGGGGAAGATTTCCCCGAACCATATTTACATGTCTGCATTTTCCATCATTTTTCATATTGCATTGCAGGTGTTCTGGTTCTGTTTACCTTATTTCTTTCTGTGATTTTCTCAGCACTGTTTCAGGATTGAAGCTATGAACCAAATCAACAAAAAGCTATGGACCGAATTCAACTTGAGCTACAGGAGTTTCGTGACTGCATGGCGCAATTCATGGACCTGATGCAAGGGGTCGCTAACGGTCAGGAACAGCTGAGAACACTTGTTCAACCTTTGATTGCTAGGGTTGACAGAAGTGGAGTTCTGCATGGTGGGACCGCTGTTATTCCTCCTCTAGATGACAATGGCATTCCTCATGCCAATGTCATCCCAACAGTTGTTATTCCTCCGGGCAGAGGTAATCACAATGGATCCCACGTTCCAGGGGCAACGTGTGCTATGCATGGAAATGCTGGTCCTCAGTGGGAGGTGGACGAACAAGATGATATTTTTTCCATGGGAGATCTAGGAGAAGGTTTGCAGTTTGATGCGGACAAGAGGTTTAAATTGATAGAAGAGAAGATGAGGAACCTTAAAAATCAGAATTCTCTTGGTCTGGACATGTCAAACTTAGGGCTGATCCCAGGTCTAAGGATCCCTCCAAATTTCAAGGTCCCAGACTTTGACAAATACAAGGGGACGACCTGTCCCAGGGTGCACCTCCGTTCATACTATAGAAAATGTCTGCATACTCTGATGACGAGAAGTTGCTGATGCACTTCTTTCTGGATAGCCTGTCTGGTCCATCCTTGAAGTGGTATATGGGTTTGGAGCCGATCAATATTAGAAGCTGGAAAGACTGGGAAGAGGCTTTTATCCGACACAATCAATATAATAGTGATCTGGCGCCTAACCATGTGTAGTTGCAGAATCTGTCGCAATGGAGTAATGAGGGATTTAAAGTGTACGCCCAGAGGTGGCGCGAGCTTGCTGCAAGGGTTTAACCTCCCATGGTGGAGAGGGAACTCATTGACATGTTTGTAGCTACACTTCTTGGTGTCTACTACGAGAAGTTGATAGGGAATATGTCTGGTAGCTTTTCAGATTTAATCATCACTGGTGAATGAGTTGAAAATGGGATTAAACTGGGAAAGATTCAGGCGGGAGAGGGATCCTCATCTGAAGGAGGAAGGAAAAACTTTGGTAACAAGAAGAGGGAAGGAGAGACGAATGCGGCCTCAGGATACATGAGTAATAACAAAAATAGAAACAGAAATCAACAATATCATCAGCAACAGCCTCAGGTTGCGAGTATTATTATTCCAGCAGTGCAGCCTCAACAACAACCACGACTAAAACAACAACAACAACAACAACAAAATTACGTACCACGACAGTTCCAAGATCATAGAAGGACAATGAACAGACATTTTGACGCACCACCAATGTCGTACTCACAATTGTTACAACATTTGTTGTAGCTTCAGTTGGTTCAGAAGAGGATGTTGTCACCTTTGACTGGCACGTCACCCCCAGGGTTTAACGCAAACGCCAGATTTGACTTTCACTCAAACGCTCTCGGGCATCATATATACAACTGTAAAGCTTTTAAGCATAAGGTTCAGGACCTTATCGATAGCAAGGCAATCAATTTTACAAATGATGCACCCAATGTTGTTCAAAATCATATTCCCAACCATGGAGCGGCTTAGGTAAATGCTATTGTGTGGGAAGAGAATTTGAATTTGTGACCAATGTTGAAGATCTGAGAACTCCTTTGAGTTTTGTTAAGAGTAGGCTATTGAAGGCTGGAGTGTTTCCAGGCTGTATTGAAAACTGTGAAGGATGTTTGGCTCGTCCTGAGGGATGTGTGGACTTGAAAAATCATGTTCATGTATTAATGAATGAAGGCATGCTACAATTTGACAGAATTGGTGAAGAGAAAGATGAGAAGGTGATTGGTCAAGAGTAGGATGAGGTTGCCACAATCTCAATTCCATTTAGAACCATTAACATATCTGCGCCGCCGAGGCCAGCTACCGTTATAATCACCAAGGCAGGACATGTGCCTTACGAAAGCACTAAAGTAATCCTGTGGAATAATGGGGCTGAAGTCTTTTTTAATGGCCAAAAACAAGAGCCAAAGGGAACAACATTTGATTCTGTGGATAATTTGGTGGGAACAGGCGGAATGACGAGAAGTGGGAGGGTGTTTGCACCTCTAGAGGCTAATGTTGAAAGACCGGATAAAGGAAAGGGGAAAGCTGTTGTTGAAGAAAGTTCTCAACGGGGTGAGAAGGATGCTTTGTTGAAAGACGCTGAGAAATTCATACGTCTAATTAGAAAAAGTGATTACAAGATTGTGGACCATCTACAACAAACCCCGTCAAAAATATCAATCTTATCATTATTATTATGCTCGGAGGCACATCAGAATGCCCTTCTGAGGATTCTAAACACTGCGTATGTGCCACAAGAGATATCAGTGAACCAACTGGAAGGAGTGGTGGCACATGTGAATGTTGGAAATGGATTGGGATTTACTGATCTGGACTTGACACCTAAAGGAAGAAACCACAATCACGCCCTGCACATTTCCATTGAGTGCAAAGGAGCTGTATTATCTCATGTTCTGGTAGATACTAGGTCGTGACTTAATGTGTTGCCCAAAAAGGATTTGATGAAGCTTGACACCCAAGGAGTAATATGCACTCCTAGTGATTTGATTGTGCGAGCATTCGATGGAACAAGAAGGTCTGTGTTTGGAGAAGTGACTCTTCCTATCCAAGTTGGCCCAAAAGTTTTTGATGCTGTCTTTTACATATTGGATATCCAACCAGCATACAGTTGCTTGTTAGGTCGACCCTGGATTCACTCGGCAGGGGCAGTAACGTCGACTCTACATCAGAAGCTAAAGTATATGGTGGGGGGTAACATTGTCATCATCAGTGGTGAGGAGGACATAATGATAAACCATTTATCCTTGTTCAAGTATGTGGAAGTCGATGGGGAGATACATGAGACTCTATGCCAAGCATTTGAGGCAGTCTAGGTCAGAGAGAAGGCGCCAGTTGTGGGCAGAGTCCCTGAGGTTGTTATGTCCTCATTCAAAGAAGTGCAAGCTTTGGTAAAGTCTGGATCATCTCAAGGTTGGGGGCAGGTGCTGAGTATCCCCAATAAGCAAGATAAGTTTGGATTGGGGTACAGCCCGTCGTCTTCTTCTTCACAGAGCGCTCCGCGCTACAGAGGACTGGTACAATTTACAAGTGGTCGAGTGATATTTGACCGAATCAACATTGTGTCCGAGGATGAGGGTGATAGTGACTGTGGTATGGATGCATGGATCCAACCATGTGTTCCCGGCCAAAGCCTGGGCAACTGGACTATTGAAGAAGTTTTCCAAGTGACCCGTGAAGAGTAATTATCTTGTTTTCTGATTATGTATAGCCCTATGTTCTACCCGGAGCATAGTGGTTTTTTTCTGTAAGGCCTTATCCTTGTTTATGTTTTGAACAATTGTTTTATCATTAATCAAAGGGCATTTTTGCATTCAAATATTGTGATCCTTGTTTTTCTTGTTTTTATTTTTTAACAAATAAAATGGCAATGTGGTTTGTGTTGTTTGCATATCATTTTAAGCATCAAATCATCATCATTGCAGGTTTCATATAGCAGATGCCACCAATTCAGACTCGTCTATGACTGGGTATGACTTTGATAATCCAATCTTTCAAGCTAAAGAAGAGATTGAAGAAGACGAAGACCTGCCTGAAGAGCTCGCCAGGTTGCTGAGATAAGAAGAGAAGGTTATTCTGCCTCATCAGGAGGAGATCGAAGTCGTCAACCTGGGTACAGAGGAAGATAGAAAAGAGGTCAGGATAGGGGCTGCTTTAGAGGATGATGTCAAACAAAGACTGGTAGAAATGCTCCGAAAGTATAAAGATGTCTTTGCTTGGTCATATGAAGATATGCCTGGACTTGATATGGATATTGTGGTTCATCGCTTGCCTCTTCGAGAAGAGTGCCCACCTGTGAAACAGAAGCTAAGAAGAACCAGACCGGACATGGCAATTAAGATCAAAAAAGAGGTCTAGAAGCAGTTGGACACCGGATTTCTTGCCATGACGAATTACCCTCTATGGGTCGCAAACATTGTACCTGTACCTAAGAAGGATGATAAGGTCAGGATGTGCGTAGATTACCGTGACCTAAACAGAGCGAGCCCAAAACACGATTTCCTGCTCCCCCACATCGATGTGCTAGTTGATAACATGGCCCAATATTCAGTGTTTTCCTTCATGGACGGTTTCTCCGGGTATAACCAAATCAAGATGGCCCCAGAGGACATGGAGAAAACGACTTTTATCACGCCGTGGGGGACTTTTTGCTACAAGGTAATGCCTTTTGGATTGAAGAATGCAGGGGAAACCTATCAGCGGGTGATGGCCACTTTGTTTCATGATATGATTCATCATGAGATTGAGGTCTATGTTGATGACATGATCGCAAAGTCACAAACGGAGGAAGAGCATCAGGTGAATCTGTTGAAGCTGTTCGAGAGGTTAAGGAAATTCAGACTAAGGTGGAATCCGAACAAGTGCACTTTTGGTGTACGATCAGGAAAGTTATTGGGGTTCATAGTCAGTGAAAAAGGAATCGAGGTTGATCCTGCAAAAATAAAAGCTATACAAGAGATGCCAGCGCCGAAAACAGAGAAGGAGGTTCGTGGTTTCTTGGGTAGATTGAACTACATTGTAAGGTTCATATCTCACCTCACAGCCACGTGTGAACCAATGTTCAAGGTGTTAAAGAAAGATCAGGCGGTGGTCTGGAATGAAAATTGCCAAAGGGCATTTGAAAAAATAAAGGAATATTTGAAGGAGCCTCCGATACTGATACCCCCAGCGGCAGGAAGACCGTTGATAATGTACTTGACGGTTCTTGAGAACTCCATGAGTTGTGTTCTCGATCAACACAACGAGACAGGAAGAAAAGAACATGCCATCTATTATTTGAGTAAGAAGCTCACAGATTGCGAATCCAGATACTCAATGTTAGAAAAGACGTGTTGTGCACTTGCTTGGGCCGCCAAACGCCTAAGGCAATATATGCTAAATCACACAACCATGCTGAATTCGAAGATGGATCCGATTAAGTATGTGTTCGAAAAGCAGGCGCTTTCGGGAAGGATTGTTAGATGGCAGATGGTTTTGACAGAATATGACATTCAATATGTCTCCCAAAAGGCTATCAAGGGGAGTGTACTGTCAGAATATCTCGCAGAGCAACCAATCGATGATTACCAGCCGATGAAGTTTGAATTTCCTGATGAGGATATCATGTTCCTGAAAATGAAAGATTGCGATGAGTCGTTACCGGATGAAGGTCCTGAGATAGGCTCTCAATGGCAAATGATCTTTGACGGTGCTATTAACTCTTATGGCAGTGGAATTGGGGCAATTATTACCACTCCCCATGGTTTACACATACCATTTACTGCCAGGTTAACATTTCCCTGCACCAATAATGAAGCTGAGTATAAAGCATGTATCATGGGTATTAAAGAAGTGATTGATTTGAGAATCAAGAACCTTGATATTTATGGTGATTCAACTTTGGTAGTCAATCAGATCAAAGGAGAATGAGAGACTCGTCAGCCTAACTTGATTCCCTATATGAACTATGCAAGGAGGTTGTTACCTTTCTTTGACAGGGTAGAGTTTCATCATGTGCCAAGAGCGTAGAATCAGATGGCAGATGCCTTGTCTACAATATCCTCGATGTATAAGGTGAATTATTGGAACGATGCTCCGAGGATTGTCATCTCCCGCCTCGATAGGCCAGCATTCGTATTTGCAATAGAGGAAGCTTCAGATGGGAAGCCATGGTATTATGATATCCGGAACTTTCTTAAGAATCAGGAATATCCGCCTGGGGCATTGAGCCGGGATAAGAAGACCTTGAGAAGATTGTCTGGAAACTTCTATCTAAACAAGGATTATGTACTCTACCGAACAAACTTCGACTTAGTTCTGTTGAGATGCATGGACGAAAAAGAGGCAGGGTTGCTTATGGAAGAAGTCCACAATGGTGTTTTTGGTATGCATGCAGGCGGACATGCAATGTCTCGAAAACTGTTGAGGGCAGGCTATTATTGGATGACCATGGAGTCTGATTGTTTCAAATACGCCAAGAAATGCCATAAATGTCAGATTTATGCTGATAGATGCATGTACCGCCAAGTCCTCTGAATGTCATGGCGTCTCCCTGGCCCTTTTCCATGTGGGGCATTTATATGACCGGTAAGATAGAGCCGACCATATCCAATGTACATCGTTTCATATTAGTGGCAATTGATTATTTCACTATGTGGGTTGAAGCAGCTTTTTTCGCCAACGTCACCAGACAGGTCGTGGCTCGATTCATCAAGAAAGACATCATCTATCGTTACGGAGTACCCGAACGAATCATTACTAATAATGGTTCGAATTTGAATAAAAAGATGATGAAGGAACTGTGCCAAAGTTTCAAGATTGAACATCACAATTCTTCTCCCTATTATTCGAAGATGAATGGTGTTGTTGAGGCGGCCAACAAGAACATCAAGAAGATTATGCAGAAGATGGTTATGAACTATAAATATTGGCACAAGATGTTTCCCTTTGCATTACATGGATATCGTACTTCAGTACGTACTTCAACTAGGGCAACCCCTTTCTAGCTAGTGTATGGTATGGAAGTTTTCCTGCCATTGGAAGTCGAGATTCCTTCTTTAAGAGTGTTGGTTGACGTTAAACTGGATGAGGCAGAATGGGTGAGGAACAGATTGAATCAACTCAGCTTAATGGACGAGAAGAGATTGGCGTCCATTGCATATGGTCGTCTATATCAAAGCAGGATGAAGAAAACTTTTGATCAGAAGGTGCGCCCACGGAGCTTTCAGGCAGGTGACTTAGTGTTGAAGCGGATTCTCCCTCCACAGACAGATCACAGGGGCAAATGGACTCCCAACTACGAAGGTCCATATGTTGTAAGGAATGTTTTCTCCGAAGGAGCCTTGCTACTCTCAACCATGGATGGAGAAGATTTCACGTCCTCTGTGAACGCAGACGCGGTTAAAAAATACTTTTCTTAAAGAGACCCGCTGGAATTAAAAAAATAAAGTCCAGGAAAAAATGGGGCATTCCGACGAACCATAAAAAGAATGGGTTCGGGAAAAAATTAGGGATAAAAAGAAAAAGAATGTAAACCCGCAAAGTTGAAAACCTGAAAAGGCGACTTTGGCAAAAATGGATATCCCGGTGAATCAAAAACCCGTAAGGGCGATTAAGGCAAAAGTTAGGGATTTGAAAAGCAAATGACCGTGGTTTGTGGAGGACCTGAGGGTCAACCATTCAAGTCAGTCTCTTCGGAAGATGAATCATCAGGAGAAGCATCAAAGTCATGCAAGTCATAGGTGAATCGACACATGGTGGTTGTCTGTACAACATTGCCGACATTTTTGTATAGTTTCTTGCATTTTTGTACTATTTGCGCAACTTTCTCTTTTCAGGGGTTGCATCTGTTGTAAATTTGCCTATTTATAGGCCATTTATCAATGAAGAATATATTATTCAGAAAGCTTTTATGCTTGTTTTAGCTTTTACTGTTTTGTTTGCAAAAGACACCTGATGTTTTTTATAAAACTTTGCATACATAAACTTGTGGGATTTGCTAATAATCATTAAAACTTTGATTTTCTTGAACGATGTCATGGACAATAACCAAGGTAGCTCTTGTTGTATACAGGATACTTTGTTTGTATTTGTTGCAGGGCTCTTATTCCTGAGACTATTCCAAAGGTGCATCCCTAGTAGGTTCACCATGTCTTTGTCCCCACAAGAGGAAGATATACGATCTGAGACTAGTTTCTCCCCAGCAGATTATGACTAGTTTCTCCCTAGCAGATAATGACTAGTTTCTCCCCAACAGGTTGAGATTGTGGTATCCCCAGTAGGTATTTGGGATTATTCCCCCGGAAGTGGGACGAGTGCAGTGTTGTTGCCCCCGCAGATTCTAAATCTTTGACTCCTTTCCCCTCAGAGTCTAGGTCATTGACTCATTCCCAAGCGGAAGTAGATATTATTGAGTTTATTGCTCATTTCCCCAAGCAGAGGTGGATGTTGATTCCCTCATTGGGTAATCCCAAACAGAGTTGTTGTCCGTAGTAGAATCCAGCTGGTCATTGGTATTCGTCAGAGTGAGTTTCCCTCGGGATATTTCCCCAATTAATTTTCATCCCCTACAGATCCCCAGCAAAGTTGTTGGAGTAGTTTTCTTCCCCGCAGAGTGGGATTGACCTAGAGATTGTTATTCTCCATCCTCGGCAGAAAGAGTTTGGGATGTCTTCCCAATAAATCTTATTCATTATCCCTAGCAGATAGCGGATTCAATCTTCAGTATAGCGGAATCCCCGACAGAGATGAGTTATTCCTAGCAGTTTGCTTTACTCCCCTAGTAGAGTCGTATTCTGAAAGGCCATCCAGGGATGATTTCCCCAGTAGAGTGAATTTGTTCTCCCCAGCCAAGTTGTTTGTTCCCCAGAAGAGTTGTATTCTGGTAGGCAATCCAGGGTTGTTTTCCTCAGCAGAGTTTGATTTGATCCCAGCGGGTTGGATTTTGTTCTCAGCAGAGTAGTTTTACCCAGGAAAGTTCATTTCCAAGAAGCCATCCAGCGCTTGTTTTCCCTAGCAAAAGTCCAATTGTACTTGGCGCACTCGGTCATCCCCAGCGGAGTTGGCTTCGTCTCTTCAGCATTTATTTTGCTAGAACGGTTCCTTTGCATTGTGCATAACATCCTCCCAGACCTGTAGCATTTCCATTTCGTGTGGAGCATCACGTCATTTTCAAACATATGCATTTGAAACATAAGCCAGGTTGTTACCTCTGGTTTCCATTTGTATCTCCAGCAAACAATGGTATATTCTCTTGAGCCTGCATGGTATCCAGACCCCGACAAGAGTTATTGACATACGTGCTCATCTTACTGATATTGGTTTATTTCTTTTGCCCGTGCGGTATCTAGACCCCGGCTTTTACCGGAACTATTGGCTCAAGCCCGTGCGGTATCCAGACCCCGGCTTCCACCGGTTTATTTCTTTTTCCTGTACGGTATTCAGACCCCAGCTTCTACCGACTTTTTTCTCAAGCCCGTGCGGTATCCAGACCCCGGCTTCTACTGGTTTTATTTGCTCAAGTCTGTGCGGTATCCAAACCCCGGCTTCTACCAGTTTTATTTGCTCAAGCCCGTGCGGTATCTAGACTCCGGCTTCTATCAGTTTTATTTGCTCAAGCCTGTGCGTTATCCAGACCCCGACTTCTACCAGTTTTATTTGCTTAAGCCCGTGCGGTATCCAGACCCCGGCTTCCGCCGGTTAATTTTTCAAGCCCGTGCGGTATCCAGACCCCAACTTCCACCGGTTTATTTCTCAAGCTCGTGCGGTATCCAGACCCCGGCTTCCACCAGTTTATTTCTCAAGCCCGTCCAATATCCAGATCCCGGCTTCCACAGATTTATTTTCCTAAGCTTGTGCGATATCCAGACCCCGACTTTCATCGGATCTATTGGCTCAAGCCCGTGCGGTATCCATTCCCCGACTTTTAATGACTTATCTTTTTTGACCGTGCGGTATCCATACCCCGGTAGATTATGACATTTTCTTTAGCCCGTGCAGTATCCAGACCCCCGGAAGATTGACATGTCCTTGACAGATGCGTTCATCCTGTCACATTTTCCCTAGTAGAGTTTATCAGTTACGATTATCAGTTACGGTTTCTTTTTGCAGTTGGAAAATTTTCGGGTTATTTGGTATTCAATCGTCTTTTACCTTGAATGTTTGAAAGCTATACACTTTTCACCCCTTCAGGTCCAAGTCGTTTGAATAGGGGCAGCTGTTGTACCCCAAAATTTGACCAACCTTTTCTTCCTCTTGGCTTATGTTTCATTTCATTTAGCATTTGCATTTGCATAACATTGTTCTTAACAGGGGATCAAGAGGTGTATTGTTCCATTCAAGAGGAGAGGAGGGTCTTATTGGTTTCAAACTCAAGCAAAGGTATTTGTGCAAGCCATTAAGTGTTTATCATCACCATGGAAGGTTCAAAGCTCTTTGAAAGGAGAGATTGGTGTGTGGATGTTATCTCCTATCTTGGGGATCATCAGAGGATCATCAGGGATTCATGAGGTCTTTATCTTGGAGAATACATGGTCTACAAGCTGATTGATTACCCTAGGAGTCATCGTGGGGTTTGAGTAGTCATTCAATTCATCTGCAAAGGGCATGGACAAAGGACATAGAACTAGGGTTTCATTTGGTCAACTAAAGGTCAACTGTGGACTTGAGAAGGTTCAAGACTTGGATCTAAGTCTTTGAGGCCATGGGAATTTATCTTAGAGCATCTAAGATGCCATGTTAAGATCAAATTAATAGGAATCAAGGGTTCAAGAAGTTACTAAATTAGGGTTTCAGAGGTTTTTAGTGTAAAATCCCCTTCTTTAGTACCTAACTTCAAAGATAATTTACCCTATGATGCAAGCTCAATCTATTTTTCATGAAAACATGAGACTTGTAGGGAATGTTATTAGCTTTATTTTGAGTACAAGAAATCATCTATTGAGTTTGTACATCTCAAGTTATGATACCAACAAGTTAAGGTCCTCAGATGAAGATATTTTTGGTCAACTGAAAGTTAACTCACTTCCAAGGCACGTTTGGCCTAGAATCAAGTTTCTCCTCAACTTCAAGTGAGCATGAAAGTTGTTCCTCATGGTCTTAGCTTTCCAAAAATTCCTATAAGTCCTTTTTATCATTTGTACATCTCAAGTTATGGATCTCACAAGGATAGGGAAGTTTTGGAAAGTTCATTTTAGGTCATTTGTTTCAATGGTCTTTTTCATGAACTTATGGACCTCAAATGAAATTCCAACCAACATAAAACTTGTGCCTAAGAGTCTTAACTCCACATTAAACTCAAAATTTATGAGGATTGTTGAATTATGTGGCCATATGGAGCATTTTCAAAGTGAAATTTTGGTTTTTGGTCATGGTTTGAGTACTTTGCATTATTGGTCATTTTTGCCTCATATTTTGAGTTGTTTCACACCAATACATGCCTAAAGGAATTTTGCCACAATTGGACCAACAAGAATACCATTTACATGCCAATTTTTTTTCCAAATTTCTTACTTAAGAAGTAATGAATTGAAACCTTGTGCAAACCTTTCCTACATGAGCCAAACCAATCCTATTGTTTTCTACACACCTCATATGTTTGTTTATTGACCTAAAGTGGTGTGTATGTTGCCTAATCCATGTGTGGTGTGAAATGGAAATTTTTTGGCAAGAATTGAAATCAACTCATGTAGCCATTATGGGCTTGCATGGTTGCTGAAAAACCCTCATATAAGAACTCAGAAACTTGCCCTAATGCTCAGTTAGTGTATTGGCTGCGTGAGAGAGCTCCTCCATTCAAAAATACCTCAAACTTTTTTTTTTTTCTAATCTTGCATTTTCTGAGGTTTTGCTTCAAACATTGGCTGGAATCATCATCAGTGAAGCTAAAGGAAGAACTTGGAAGGTTGAAACAGAAGCTTGCTTGCTTGTTGAAGGGTCAACAAAACCTCTCTGTTTGGTAAGATTCCTCAACTTGAAACCATCATTTTAGGCACATTTATAGGACCATACTGGCTTCTCTTTGAGGGTGATTTTGAATGGCTATTGATCATTTTTCATTTGTCTTTGAGTTGACTTTTATGGTCCTTCAATTTATACTCGATAAGGTGGAGCACCCTTGATAATTGAATTATTTGGTGATGCCTTGAGTTGAGTTTGACTTTGAAATTTTGACTTCTGTTTGCCATTTGACTAGGTCACTTTGTGCTTTTTATTTGGATTTTATTGAACAATATTTCTATTTTTGATGGAGCTTGCAAGTCAAATCATCTTAGAAGAGGTTCATACAAACTAGTTTGACCTAGTTCCTTTGGGAAATGACTTTTATGGATCCCATATGCACCCTATGAGTCTTGATGTTTGTTTATGACATGTTTAAGGTATTGGTTCTTTGGTTTTAGGTCACACATTTGTGTAACTTGTTTCACAAGTTACTTAGAAGTTAGGCATGTCCACTTGTTTTTAAGTGTTGAACATGGGATAGAACTTTGGTTCTTCCATTTGCCTTGACTTGGTTCATGTTTGTGCCTTGCTTCTAACCTTGATTTGAGCTTTCCTCTTAGTGGAATACCTCTGCCCTTTGTTCTTTGATCATCCTTCCAGGTGATTTGGTGTTCATGTTTATGCTTTGAGTGTGCCTTGAATGATGCATCTCTTTTAGCACTTGTTTGTTCTTTTATTTTGCATGATCAATTTGAAATGTTTGGTTGAGATATTTTACATGTGCTTGCTGCCCAATATTCTTTCTCCCATATTCTATTTGATCATGGCCTTTTGCTTTTGCTTTGTGTTTAGCATTTGTTTAAGTGATTGATGTTTGAATGGTTGTAGGAGTTGTTACTTCTCCCATTCCATCTCACTCTTTTTGACTTGTTTAAGTCAACTTGTTTTGATCATTTGTCTTTGTTGCATCATTTAATTCTCATATCCCATCTTTGCATCTTTGCATATCATGTTTTCAATTGCATTGACTTGTTTAAGTCAACTTCTTCTCATCTTTCATTTCATCTGTGATTGGATTATCTGTTGTTTACTTGGTCTTTTGCCATGATCCCTTAGGATTCCTAGTCCCTCTGTTTAAGGTGGGAGTAGGAGAGACATTAGGTGTTAAATCCTCTGCATGATAACATTAGGATATATTCTTCCCCTCTTAATCCCAACTTTAGGAGCATTGTGCATGATAACATTAGGGTTTAGTTTCCCCTTATAGTTTGTGTCTTCTCTTCTCATCTGTTAATCTCTTAAGACACTTAATAAAAGATAATAAATGTTATACGCTACGAGCCTTAAGTACTTGAGGAATGATAGTTGGGGGGCCTCCTCTCAATCTGTCTAGAGTGTTTAGCATATGCCCTTTGGGAGATATGCGATGCATTCGCTCTCAAATCATAGTCTTTAGTGCAACATGAGTTACAAACTTAACTCAATTCACTTCTTGTTTAAAAAATACAAAACAAAACATCAAACCTTTTTATCCTTCGTAGGCACAAGACAACGATGTCTTGGCGAGCAACCTTCCCCACCTTCACCCGTAGTTTTTCGAACTACGTTGACTCTGACTTTCCCATTGCACTAGGGAATACGTAGGCATAGAGCGACCATGCTCTATCGAGTCTCTTTTATTTTATTTTGTCCTTGTGAGTCAACCTTTGATAGACTAATACCCTGTTAGATAGACGACAAGTGTGGATCCCGTTGAATACAACGGACGTGAAGGGTGCTCATACCATCCCTTTGCGTAACCGACTCCCGAACCCAAGATTTGGTTGCGATGACCTGTCTTTTCCCTTCTTTCGTAGGTTTTCTCTGATCGTTTCATTTTCCTCTCTTTGGGATAAATAAAGAACGGTGTCGACTCTTCTGTCTTTGCCGACCCCTCTTCGCAGCGATGCGACACCCTCTTCCACTAGAGGGTCAGGTATTCTATTCTCTACACTTTGTATTTTCTCTCTTTTCACTCCATTTCTTAATTTGGCATCAGAGTACCTCGCAGGTGCACCCCCTCCTCTTCACCACCATCGGCGAACTAAGAGCTCACGACACATTGCTGGTTACTGATCTCATTCTGGTCCGGTAAGATCAGTTTTCATAGGAAGAAAAAGGAGAAAAAAAAGGAAATTAGACCTATCTTTGATCTTTGCTATAGTAACTTCCACTTCAGCAATGGTTCACATGATGATTCTCTTCGACGATAGTGTGGAGAAAAGGAAATTTCGGTTGCGGAAGCAAACCAGATGTTGAAAAAAATGTTCTTTATTTCATTTTAATTTTCAGTATGTTATTTCTACCAATTAATTACTTAAGTTTTTATATTTATATTATTTTCTTATTCATTCTTTTATATAGTTAAAAATGTTGTGTTGTGGATTAATTAACACTGTTATTTTGTCCGTATCTTCGTCATTGCAACTCTGATTTGTGCGAAATCAACGTCAAAATGATCGGGTGAACATAACTAATATGCTCCTCAAATTTATTTGTTGTTTTGAGGTTATTTTTTATTTAAATATGAAATTGGTATTTTTTTAGTGTATTTTAATATCTTATTTCTTTTAATATTTTCATAAATGGTTGATAACAAAACGATAGGAGGATGGGGAGTCAAAAGAGAAAACACTCGAATTAATATGTGAAAACATGATAAAGATATGATCTTGCTTGGGATGATCTTAAATGCGTATGGAAAGAAAAACGTCTAAGGTAAAGGCACTTCTCCATAGTGATTGTAACAAAACTAATAGTTAGGTATTAAAGAATAAATTATATGATACACAATCTTTTGGAAGAGAAAGAAAAACGAATTATAATACGAGTCAATACATTTTAATCTCGATAAAAAAATATGAATACTAGTTTTACATATTGTGTTTTTTGGTATGATTATGTGATGTGGATGAATCCTTGTTTTGTTTGTGATTATTATTATTATTATTATTATTATTATTATTATTATTATTATTATTATTTATGAATGTGATGTGGATTGATTATGATTGAAGACGAATGAATATGTGAAATAAATTTTAAGATAATGTGATACTATATGGTTGTATGATTTATTTAAATGGTGAAATTTTCCTAAGTGGTGTGATTCTCATTTGCATCATCATAACATGACTTATGCATTTCTGTGTGGTGTCTTAGTGACGAGTTATCTTACCCATTATTATGGGATTAATTATGTGTGGTATCTTAATGGCGGGTTGATTATATCTGAATCGCATTGGGAGAGTACAAAGATGTCTCTCACAAAGATATCATCATAAAAAGTAAGGAACTTTTGTGATGTACACGCATGGCATACGAACATGGTAGAAGAAAAAGAAATAAATGGGAATTTTTTTTTAAACTAGCAATGTAATAATTTTTATTTACCAAATAAATCACACTTTCAAAAATATTACCAAAATGGCAATGTTTCAAATTGCATCAACATGCATTCGCCAGACCAATTGGCGAAATAGGCCAAATTGGGTTTGAACCAATTCGCCAAACCAATTGGCGACAGTGTTGTTTTTGTGGGCATTCGCCACAGCAATTGGCGAATTGGTTTTAGTTTTAGGGTTTGTTTCGTTTTTCAGTTTTGTTTTAATTATCATATAATATATTTTAAAGTTTTAAAGTTTTAAAATTATCATATTTTTAGAGAAAATCATACTAAAGTTTTATAGTTTTAATTATCATATTTAAAGTTTTAATATGTAATTGTTTTTTGATTTTAATTATTATTACTATTAACCATAAAATATATTAATTTATAATATAATTAATATTAATATAATTGAAATATATTCGTAAGCATAAAGTGATAATAAAATGAAATTATATTAATTTATAATGTAATTAAAAATACACGAACAAAAATATAAATATAATGAAAATTACAAAAAAAAAAACCTAATGATCGGCTCTATCCAAGTGACCACCGGTGCCACATTGAGGGGACGCGTGTTGCGACGAGGTCTTCGACGAGGTTGTTGTGGTGTGTCAGGATGTTGTGTGTTCAGTTGTGGTGGAGGGTTCTGTTGGGACGGCCCCGGCGTATCAGCTAGATCTTGCATCATTTGACCCCAATAGTCGGGAGGTCCCATTTCACATGCACTTCCGTAGTCAAGGCCAATGCCCATGTTTTCGTACGATTGTCGGGGAGGGTGGGTGGAGTATGGACGGTATGGTTGTCCGAAAGTGTACATGGAGTTGGGTTGGTCTAGGTGTGTTGGTTGTTGTGGGGTGTGGTAGTTAAATAGTGGGTGGTTGGAGGTGTAGTTGGAAAGGGTAGGGTCGAATGAGTTGTCCGGGATATAGGTGGCAGGGGTAGGATCAAAAGACATATCAGGGATGTACTGGTTAGATGGTTGAGGCTGGGATTGGATTGGTGGCATGTAAGGTGGTTGTTGTTGATAGGGGGTATATGTTGGCATGGATTGGGGGGTGTCTTCGTATGGTGGTTGTTGTTGATGGTCTTCGTATGGTGGTTGTTGTTGATGGGGGGTGTCTGTTGGTATTTGTGGGTATGATGAAGAACCACGTTCCCTTGGATCGGCCAAATAGGTTGGCTGGGACAGGAAAGGCTGGGTTGTCGTGACAGAACTAAACCAAGTCATATATTGAAGACTTGGCCTAGCCCCGTGCACAATATTGTCGGTTAAGACGTATTGCCTTCTTCTTTTCCAAAGTACACGCAGCTCCTTTGCAAACTCCTTCCAATCACCAACCATCCACTGTGCGTCTACCCGTTTTTGATGCCACTTCCCCAAGTCTACGGGAACATCTGGAATATCTTGATGCATCCCAAATTGGAGTTTCACCCGATCACTTCGGTGCATCTCCACCGTAGTGAACCTAATTATAGGTGTCTTTGTTGTCCACACAGCGACATCGTCGGGGTTGGGCTGGTGGTCGAGACCCTCGTACGGCATCCAGACAAACTACAATGTAGTTGTAAAATTAAGTTAGACAGGATGTGTGAAGTATATGCATATACATTAAAAAAAATTAGGGTAAATAGCTTACATCGTTTGGCCCAAGGTGGTCGATTAGGTTGCGGTATTGAATTATAGAGTGCCTTGGACATTTCTCATAATTCATCCCGGGTACAGACCACCTAAAAAAATAAAGAGAAGTTAGAAATTATTAACTGAAATAGAATATGTAGCTGCTAAATAATGTTGAAAAGATACTTACTTTTTTGCGTAGGGGAACGTAAAAGAATTTCTGTTTATTGGAGCAAGCATTGGCATCCTCGACCAACCCCAAGCTTGCAAAAGATAGGCACAACCAAAAAAAGTACAAGAATTTTTTTTGGACGTCTTACAAAGTGCGCTATATAGATGGGCGAGGACTGCTGATCCCCAGCTATATTCACACACCTTGTTGATATTACGCAATAATGGTAAATACATAGTATGAATTGTATTTCCAGTGCCGTCTGGAAATAAAAAGTGCCCAAATAAAATCATAATATAGCACCGAGTTTTGAGTATTTTCTCATACTCGGTGCTCTCATCCGTTAAAACAATACCGTTGTATTGTTCTCTCAGATATTTTAAGTTAATACCCTGACCCCTCGGGCGGCCCTTGCTTGCCGCCTGAGGTCCGTCCTCACAAAGAGGGGCGCCCAATAAATCTTCACAAAGTCGGTCAGGGACACCAACTTTGCCATTGACGGCCTTACCATCAATGTGTAGGCCGAGCAACATATAAACGTCCTGGAGAGTCACAGTACACTCACCACAAGGAAGGTGAAATGTATGTGTCTCCGGTCTCCAGCGTTCTAACAACGCTAGAATAAATTTTGTGTCAAGGGAATAAGATTTGATTTCGATGACACGCCCAAACCCACAATGTATAAGATAGTTTGTAATGAGGGGGTCGTGTGGTATGTAGTCATGCACACGATACCGAAACCTTGATACATCCTGCAAAATAATGAAGTAAAATTACTATAGTTTTTTAGACAAAATTACTATAGTTTTTTTGGACAAAATGGTAAAACATAGACATGAACAAAAGGACTTACAAACTCGACGATGTTTTCAGCCGTCCCTCTATGAGAATCACCCATGGTTAGTACAGACATTGTCGAGAGTTGGGAGTTTGAAAGTTTAAGAGTTTCAGACTTTGAGAGTTTGCGAGTTTGAGAGTAGGAGAGTAAGAGAGTAGGAGAGTAAGAGAGTAGGAGACTTTAAGTGTGAGTAGAATTTGATGGGTAAATACCCCATATTTATATTCCAAGAGTGGATATGGTTTAAGTGCATGCTTGACACTTGTGATGAGAGATATGTGTTGTGTGGGTGCATGCTGAGCACTTGGCGTTACATATGTGTTGTGTGGGTGCATGCTGAGCACTTGGCGTGACATATGTGTGATGTGAGTGCATGGTTGGGACTTTGCTTCAGCTATGCATAAATGCAGTGTCTTTTTGGTAAAAGGATGCAGATTCCTTCAGTGTAGCGTCTAATCAAACAGGCTACATGGCATTTATTGTAATGCAGTGTCCCGTCTAATGTATGAAAGCAGATGCTCGTAGGCCTGCATGGTCAATGTAGGGATGCAAATCACATGTGAAAAAAGGAGATTCCTTCAGTGTAGCGTCTAATCATACAGTGGTTCATTCATTGCATAGTGTGATTTTTTATCCAGCATATTATATAATATTTTTATTCATCGTAACGTGATTTATTTCATCATATTATATAATATATTTAATATTTTTAAGTCAAAGTGTGATTTATTTCATATTATACTATTTTCCATATTATACTTTGTTCATATTATGGAGCATGCGTGATAAATGAACATCACATGTAAATGCAGAACTTTGCATTGTCACTTCATATCAAGTCTGTGGTTCACGTTATTGATTATGGAGCATGCGTGATAAATGTAAGGCAGACAGAGATTCCTGACTTGAACATCACATGTAAATGCAGAACTATGCATTGTCACTTCATATCAAGTCTGTGATTCACGTTATTGATTATGGAGCATGCGTGATAAATGTAAGGCAGACAGAGATTCCTGACTTGAACATGACATGTAAATGCAGAACTATGCATTGTCACTTCATATCAAGTCTGTGGTTCACGTTATTGATTAAGGAGCATGCGTGGTTAATGAAAGGCAAAACTTTACTGATACATGCAAAAACACTAAGCCCATTTTATAAAGCCTTTATCAAACACACTCAAAGACTCAAACATTCAGAAGCACTAAGGCCATTATATAAAGCCTTTATCAAACACACTCAAAGACTCAAACATTAAGAAGCACTAAGGCCATTATATAAAGCCTTTATCAAACACACTCAAAGACTCAAACACACTAAAACACTAAAACGTTGTTACACTCTGTTATTCAGACACCATAATTTCCACAATGTCTCAAACACCACAACACATGATTGCCGCTCATATGAATGATGAAGCTTTCGAATGTGAGGTCTCGGGATACACTTTCAGAAACACGGAGGTTACAAGATTTTTAATTGACAGAAGGTCTAATTTTTTACACCTGAAGTCAAGAATCGAAAAAAAACTGCAGTGCGGTCCAGTTGGCCAAATAGTATACAAAAACCCAGTATTCTTTGGCGGACTTGATTCGTGCAAATTTTTTCCTTTAAAGGTGCGAGATGATGAAGACGTGCGTAACATGTTCCGCACTCACGAGTATTCAGGGTTCTCAGAAATCATGGTATACGTTACGTTACAACAACAACAACTGTCTCAGCAACTTGATTCGTCACAAGTTTTTTGCGATTCTGAAGATGAACACCCCGAAGTCAATGTCGTTGACGAAGAAGAAGAAGCAACTGAAGTCATTGTTGACGAGATGGTGAACAATCCGGAGGACGAATTTCAACCTGAGCATGTCTATTGTCCACCAAATCACATGACTGATATCACCTTAGTTGATGATAAACCCGCAACGGATGTTTTCTACATCCCCAACTACACAACACGAGGCCAACTTAAAGAGGGCGACGAGTTTCGTACGAAACAAGATTGTGTCCAGGCTATCAAACAGTTTCACATGGAATTGTCAGCCGATTACAGAGTTGATCACTCAAATCCAACGCGGTATATGATCTATTGCCGTAACAAGGAGTGCCCGTTCAAATTAACAGCATCTTTCAGGAAGAGAAGCGATTCCTGGAAGATAGGGTCAATGGGTCCGTTCCACAGCTGTATAATCTCGAATCCGATGCAAGACCATCGCAAACTAAACTCTAAGTTGATTTGTGATGAGATTTTATCTTTCGTCAGCGACAACCCATCTTTGAAGGTGAGTACCATAATTGCGCATATGGTACAAAGGTACAACTACACTCCTTCGTACCAAAAAGCCTGGATAGCCAGGAATAAAGCTGTTGAAATGGTGTTTGGAAATTGGGAGGAGTCATACAAGGAACTTCCTAAATTCCTAGTAGCCCTTAAACACTACTCTCCAGGAACCGTTGTGATATTGGAGACGTTGCCTGCTTGTACACCAGACGGGAGTTATGTTGCTGGAAATGGAATTTTCCACAAAGTCTTTTGGGCATTCGAACCATGCATTAAAGGGTTTGCATTTTGTAAACCTATAATTCAGATTGACGGAACCTGGCTTTACGGGAAATATAAGGGCACACTTCTGATGGCTGTGGCACAAGACGGGAACAACAACATTTTTCCCGATAGCCTTCGCCATAGTTGAAGGGGAGACTGCTGGGGGTTGGAGTTTTTTCTTAAAAAACCTACGGTCATACGTGTCTCCCCAACCTAACTTATGTTTGATCTCCGATCGACACCCATCCATCGAGAGTGCTTACAACAACCATGACAATGGTTGGCAGGATCCTCCATCGACCCACGTCTATTGCATAAGGCATATTGCCCAAAATTTCATGAGGGAGATCAAAGACAGGACGCTGCGGAAGAAGGTTGTGAACGCGGGGTATGCACTAACTGAACCAACATTCAGATACTACCGTGACGAAATCAGATTGAACAACGCGGATGCATTAAGATGGATTGACGACATTAATAGGGAGAAATGGACGCGGGCATATGACAATGGGGTGTGATGGGGCCACATGACAACCAACCTCGTCGAGTCAATGAATTCTGTTTTCAAGGGAATTCGAAACCTCCCAATAACTGCTTTGGTAAAGGCAACCTATTTTAGGATGGGATCACTTTTTGATAGCAGGCGTGCGAAGTGGGGTTCGGTATTACAATCGGGTCAGCTGTACAGCGACACTGCAATGAAATTCATGAAAGACGAAGCTGCCAAAGCCAACACCCACGTGGTCACAACTCACAATATTTGACCGTACAGCTGGTTGGTTCAGTGTTGCCGAGGCTATAGATCACAATGAAGGAAGGCCCAGGGTATGTTATCGTGTTGAATTAGATAAGAGCTGGTGTGATTGTGGAAAGTTTCAAGCATTCCGTATGCCTTGCTCTCATGTCATAGCAGCTTGTTCGAAGGCGCGCCAGGACCCAACCAACCTTCTTTCTGCAGTTCACCAAGTCATAAGTCTATGCAATGTCTACTCATGCAGTTTTCAGGTGTTGGCAAAGGAAGACTATTGGCCGGAATACGAAGGCCAAATTGTTTGGCATAATGACTTGATGCGTAGAAAAAAGAAGGGTCGGCCTAACAGCACGCGCATACGAACAGAGATGGATACCTCGGATAAGCTAGTGAGATTGTGTAGTTCGTGTCGGCAACCAGGACACAATCGTACGACATGTCCAAACGTAGGACTGAGCAGCAGATCATAGTTTCATTTGTAAACGTGTCCATTTAAATCAATAGTAACTTTCATTTGATTAAAATCAAATTTCATGCTATTACAAGCAGAGGTAACTGCAAATTTCCTTCTATTACAAGCAGAGTTAACTTTCATAAATTAAACAAACATAACAACAAAGTAAAGACATACAACAAAACACTGGAACAGAGCGTCTACGATATCACAACCATCAACTTTATCTCCTTTGGTGTCAACATCATCACAAGGACGCCGGCATCATTTTCCACTTTTCTCCATTCACGAGTAACTCTGTTTCTATCGGTCTTCTCCACCAACCTCTCAATTTTCCTAATCTTTTCTCCTGGAGCAATATCCCCTTCTAGCCAGCAGTTCAGTTCCCTGTGCAAGTGCTCCAACGTCTGCGTATTCCACAGGAGCACCTTCATCGGAGGCTTTGTTGCTGAAAACACCACAAGGGCATTTCTTTTCATTATATCAAACGTTGGAAAAGGTTCCTCCGATGCTGATGGCGAAGAAGAAGAACGTTGATTTAGAAATGCAGACATTGTGGACTACACTCAACTCAAACCGCACTACCACTTTAGTCTTTTAGGAAATAATGTTGTGAAAACAAACATGTGTTTGAGCTCGTATTTATAGCTCATATTATACAAAAGGATTGATCCTCCTCAGGGATTGAACCTAGGCTAGTAAGGTGAAATGCACATTTGATGACAAAGTGATTACCACTGGGGTGGCTATACATCCATTGATGAATGTCACCCCAAAAATATATAAGGGAAGTTTAAAACCCAAGCTGGGCGATTTAGCAAGCAAACCAATTTATTTTAAATTTATAATTTCATAAAATAATTTAACCTTTTAAACTTAATTTTTTTAATATTATAAATGAAATTATAAATTATATTATAAATTAATATTAATTATATTAATATTAATTAGATTATAAATTTATATATTTTATGGTTAATAATAATAATAATTAAAATCAAAAAACAATAAAAACGGAAACCCTAAAACTAAAACCAATTCGCCAATTGCTGTGGCGAATGCCCACAAAAACAACACTGTCGCCAATTGGTTTGGCGAATTGGTTCAAACCTAATTTGGTCTATTTCGCCAATTGGTCTGACGAATGCATGTTGATGCAATTTGAAACATTGCCATTTTAGTAATATTTTTGAAAGTGTGATTTATTTGGTAAATAAAAATTATTACATTGTTAGTTTAAAAAAAAATTCAATAAATGGAGCATGTTTAAAGTTAAATGCATTGGAAAAGATAATAGCTGACAGGATGAGAGGGAAAGGAAAAATTTATAACAAAGATCCTATGTCAGATATGATCTCATACTTTGGCATTGAGAACATTCATAATAATAAAATAAACAACGGTAATTTATTATTATATAGCAGTAGGTTAAAGAATTGATATAACCACGCACTTCCCTTTCAGTCAGATCCTATCCTATCCCATTAAAAAATATTTAAAATTATGGTGATGCATAAATTTTTAAAAAGGCCTCTCGAACATATTGTAGGGTAATACATACCAATTTCGTTTTGTAACACTTCTGAACATATAAAATATATCAAACTAACTTTTTCATACATAAATATATTAACGATATCATTACACAGAAAACAACAAATAATTTAATTTGTAACACACATATTGGCACGTGGCATAAACTACACATGCAACATTTATTTGTGAAGATTGTGTTGAAACTTATAATAAATAAATAAAAATTGACTACACATTATTAAGTAATAATCGATGTCATTAGGGCTATTGCCAGATTCAGTTGTATAACATAAAATATTTTAATATTAAGATTTACTCGTTTATATAAAAATATTTTAAATTAATTTATAAAAAAGACATATTTTTCTCGTATTTGAATATTCAAACTAATTTATAAGAAATCTATATTTTTCTCTTATTTAAATAGAAAAGAAAAACAAAGTTGCTCATAGATTAGTCAAATTATTACATCAATAATAAAAATCTCACCTTTAATTTATTTTCTTAATAAATATTATATTTTAATTTTAAAATAAAAATATTAGTAATAGAAATAATTAAAAAAAGAACATATTTTTCCGTGCTTGAACACATACATTAGATAAACCGTATATATTTTTGTCAATATTCACCGTATTTGTGAACAATAAATACAATGTAGATATAAAAAAGAGTGTAAAAATAACACAGTCGTAATTAAATAAATTATTAATATTTTATTAGAATTTTAATAAATAAATAAAAAAATATCCAACTTTGTAATAGATTAATGCTAGATCAATATAGGTCCGAATTATGTGTTTTTTCTTAATGTTAAATTGCAAAAGTTATAATAAATAAAATAATAAAATTAACTGTGAATATTTATTAAAAATATATAATAAGATAAAAATTTGAAGAGTCAATCACATCATAATTGATACAAGTGAAAGATCTCCTATTTATATATGAACTTTAATTAATATAATATTGAAAATTTTGTGATTGTCATCTTCAATTAATAATACAATTATAACAATAAATAAAATATTAAATTGGTGCAATACATAGAGTTGGTCATTTCAAAATTTATTAGAAGAAATTTAACACATTCTTAAGAGTAAGGATAATGTATCATAAATTAGAATTTATGGCGTGTGTCTTGAGGCACTGTACATATAAATATATGTCACTATAGATATAGATATAGGTCTTCTATATTGTTATATCAATATTTTTTTGTTATTTTCAAACATTAATAGTAAAAATATCACATCAATTAATTTTCATATGTTTATTCAACATATTTTCTAGTTATATCATATTTTTAAATAATCTTTTATTGAAAAATATTTTTTTTATTAGTCATCAACTTTAGGGTTTAATGCAACAATATTTAATTAATTTATAAATGATACTCTTAATTACTTGTTGAAGAGAAATAAATGAATGTAATTAAATTATGAATATATTTAAAAAATAATTAATGGTATAAAGAATAATAAATTGTATTAATATTGCAATAATAATTTTATGATATAAATGACACTAAAGATACAAAATACACTCCCTTCCTCCCAAAAAAGTTTATTATAATCATACCAATAATATCAATAATAATTATACTAAGACAATTTTTTAACAAAAAAAAATTATTATATTTAAAAGAAAGATATATATTTATTTATATTTGGATAATTATACTAATATTAATTTAGTTATTTTCCTTTTCGAATACAATGATAATATATATATATATATATATATATATATATATATATATATATATATATATATATATATATATATATATATATATATATATATATATATATATATATATATATATATATATATATATATATATATATATATATATATATGTTAGTATCAAATATTTTTTGGATAATTATATAATTATATTGATGTTTTTAATTAATGTATTAATTTTTTTTATATAATAACAATAAATATTTGTATATTAATTAGAATGGTTGTTGATACTATATTGTTGAATTTTAACATTGAAAACCAGTGTTTTAAAAACCGGACCGGTCATCGAACCCGTGAGGGTATTGAATCACTGGTTTATCGATCGAACCACTTGGTTACTGGTCGAACCGCATGACTAAACCGGATAACTCAGTTGAATAGATCTGTCATTATATACATATAAAACCGATCGAATTAAATGATTCAGTTTTTAAAAAAATATAATTAGAATTTAAATTTTTTGAAAATATCATATCATAAATTCATAATTTAAATTCAAATTTTAAACAAATGTATCATATATAACAAAATAATACAAAATAATAAAATAATTGCAACATAATTTAATTTTAAACAATTTTTTTTAATTTTTATAATTTTTGCATTTAAATTTTAATTAAAAAATAAAAAAATGAATTAGAACCGGTCCAATCCTAAATCTGATTTTTCTCAATTTTTACCGATCTGATGACACAGACGATCGAACTAGTAAGTTAAACCGGTTATTAAGCCGGTTCCCGATCTGATTCGATTTTTAAAACACTGATAGAAACTTATAAATGATTTATTGATACGGTTTTTGGTCTAACAATATGAAATCATTAAGCTATTTTTTTATAATAAAAGTTAATGTAATGATGTCTTATGAGATAGTATAAGATATCCGTTGTTTTTTTTTATAACCGTTGTTTTTTTTTTATAATAGTTAATATAACGATGTCTTATGACATAGTACAAGATAAGAGTTGATTGGTTAGACACTACACTGATATTCAATGTATAAAAACTGCCAAAATATTATATTTCTAAAAAATATCCCCTAAAATCTAGCTTTTTGAAAGAGAAGTCTTTTCAATGTCACTGTACATCAATTTGTGAATTTTTTTTAGAGTAACTAAGTATTAATAATAATTTACTATAAATGCAGATTTCAAATTTTTTTTCAAAGTAACCAAGATTCAACCTTCGATCGCCAAGTGAAATGGCGACACAGTGTTGCTAGAATTGGATTCGCCAAACTAATTGGCGACACAGTCTATTGTTGATGGGCCTCGCCACACGGATTGGTGACATAGGCTTAACTTAGGTTTTTTTGTTTTTTCCATAATTTTAATTCATAAAGTTTTTAATGCATTAATTTTTCGTTTTGATATTTTTTAAATGGAAAAAACATTAAGTTTGTTATTAAATTTATAAATATTTTAATAAATATTTTATTTATGTGTTAATAAATATTTGTTATTAAATTATAGTTTATATCTTTTATAATTAATTGAAATTAAAATTTAAATAACATTAAGTGTATAGACATGTAAAAAATATTAAAAAAATATTAATTTACAATATAATAAAAATTACAACTGAAAAAATAAACTAATGGCTCTTCCAAGTGACCACCGGTGCTACATTGCGGGGGATGCGCGTTGCGACGAGGTCTACGATGAGGTTGCTGTGGTGTGTCTGGTCGTTGTGTGTTGAGTTGTGGAGGAGGGTTTTGTTGGGACGACCCCGATGTATCAGATAGATTTTGCAGCATTTGACCCCAATAGCCGGGATGTCCACTATCAACGGCGCTTCCGTAGTTAAGCTCAATGTCCATGTTTTCGTAGGATGGTCTGGGAGGTTAGGTGGAGTATGGAAGGTATGGTTGTCCGAATTCGTACATCGAATTGGGTTGGAAATGGTGTGTTGGTTGTTGTGGGGTGTGGTAGTCAAATAGTGGATAGTTGGAGGGGTAGTTGGAGGGGTATGGTCAAATGAGTTGTCTGGGCTATAGGTGAAAGGGGTAGGCTCAAAAGACGTATCAGGGCTATAATTGTATGGTGGTTGAGGCTGAGGCTGAGACTGGGTGGGTGGCATGTACGGTTCATGGTAAGGATGTTGTTGTTGATGGGGGGCATTTGGTGGCATGTATGGGTTATGGTAAGGCTGATTTTGGGCACTGGACTGTTGTTATGTGTTTGACGAAGAAACGCATTGCCTTGGGTCAACCAAATAGGTTGGCTCGGACAGAAATGGCTGAGATGTTGTGACAGACCTAAACCAAGTCATATATTGAAGACTTGGCCTAGCCCCGTGCACAATATGGTCGGTTAAGACGTGCTGCCTTCTTCTCTTCCAGTGTTTACACAACTCCTTCGCAAACTCCTTCCAATGACTGACACTCCACTGTGAGTCCACCCGCTTTTGATGCCACTGCCCCAATTCTACTGGAGCATCTGGAATATCCTGATGCATCCTAAATTGTAGCTTCACTCGGTCACTTTGGTGCATCTCCACCGTAGTGAACCTAATTATGGGTGTTCTTGTTGTCCACACAGCAGCATCATTGGGGTCGGGCTGATGGTCGAGACCTCGTACGACATCCAGACAAACTACAATAAAGGTGGATACATTTAGTCAAACAGAGATAGACAAGTTTATGCATATAAGTTAGACAAATTAAAGGGAAATAACTTACATCATCTGGCCCAAGATGGTCGATGAGGTTGCGGTATTGAATTATAGAGTGCCTGGGACATCTCTGATAATTCATCCCTGGAACAGACCACCTAAAAAAAGGAAACACATATAAGTTAGCATCTAAAACGCATCTCACAAATTATTAACTTACAAAGAAAATTTGGTTGCTAAATAATCTTGAAAAGAAACTTACTTGTTGGCGTACGGGAATGTAAAAGGATTTCGGTTTATTGGAGCACGCGTTGACATCATAGACCAACCCCAAGCGTTAACATATTTTTAATTAGTATGAGTGTAATAATAATATTGACTTATTAAATGTTAACATAATATTTTTAGCGTCAAACATAATATAACAAGTATATTCAACATTAAATTTCAAACACACATCTTACGGGGTTCAGATTGTTACTGCGGCCATGTGACATACATTTATTAGGCATGTCAAAGTGCAGCTGATAAGCAATGTCCTGTCTAGTCAAGCATGCTGCATGCATAGTAAGAATCTCATAGGCCTGCATGCAGGGTCATTGATAGGCATATGCATATGTTGTCTTGTCAAAGAAACTGAGTTATTAGGTTTAACATATTTTTAATTAGTAAGAGTGTAATAATAATATTGGCTTATAAACAGAGGATTTTTGCCCAACAAATGCTCACTCTCAATCTCTCAAACTCTCAAACTCTCAAACTCACAACAAGTCTTTCTAAACACAATTTTCGCTATGTCTCAAACACCACAATATATGATTTCCGCACATCTTAACGGTGAAGTTTTCGAATGTGAAATATCGGGTTACAATTTCAGAAACACTGATGTTACAAGATTTTTAATTGACAGAAGGTCTAATTTTTTACACCTTAAGTCTAGAATAGAAAAAAAACTGCAATGTGGTCCAGTTGGGCAAATAATATACAAAAATCCAGTGTTTTTTGGCGGCCATGTCGAATGCAAATTTTTCCCGTTAAAGGTGCGAGACGATGACGATGTGCGTAACATGTTTTGCACTCACAAGTATTCTGGTTTCTCAGATATCGTGTTACATGTTACGTTACAACAACAAAAATTGTCTCAACAACTTGATTCTTCTTAAGTTTTTTGTGATTCTGACGAGGAACACGCTGAAGTCAATGTCGTTGACGAAGAAGAAGAAGCAACTAAAGTCATTGTTGATGGGATGGTGAACAACCAGGAGGATGGGGTTCCACCCGGCCATGTTTATTTCCCACCTCAACACATGATAACTCTTGACTTAGGTGGCGATGAACCCTTGACAGATATTTTCTACAACCCCAACTACGCAACAGAAGGGCAACTAAAAGAGGGTGACGAGTTTTGTACCAAAGAATATTGTGTCCGGGAAATCAAACAATTTCACATGGACTTGTCATCCAACTATAGAGTCGATCGGACAAATCCGCCGCGATATACGATCTATTGTCGTAACGAGGAGTGCCCGTTTCGATTAACAGCGTCTTTCAGGAAGATAAGCGATTCCTGGAAGATAGGGTCAATGGGTCCGACCCACACTTGTATAATCTCGAATTCGATGCAGGACCATCGCAAACTCATCTCTCGATTTATTTGCGATGAGATTCTGTCAGTCGTTAGCGACAACCTGTCTTTGAAGGTGAGTACCATAATTGCACATATGGTTCAAAGGTACAATTACACTCCTTCATACCAAAAAGCCTGGATTGCTAATATTAAAGCGGTTGAATGGGTGTTTGGGAATTGGGAGGAGTTGTACAAGGAACTTCCAAAATTCTTGGTGGCTCTTAAACACTACTCTCCAGGAACTGTTGCGATATTGGAGACAATGTCTGCACGTACACTAGACGGGACTTGCATTAGTGGAAATGGAATTTTTCATAGACTCTTTTGGGCGTTTGAACCATGCATCAAAGGGTTTGCATATTGTAAACCTATAATTCAAATTGACGGAACTTGGTTATACGGGAAATATAAAGGCACACTGCTCATGGCTGTGGCACAGGACGAGAACAATAACATTTTTCCAATAACCTTCGCTATAGTAGAAGGGGAGACTACTGGGGGTTGGAGTTTTTTCTTAAAAAATCTCCGCAGTTACGTGTCTCCCCAACCTAACTTATGTTTGATCTCTGATCGACACCCATCAATCGAGAATGCATACAACAACCTTGATAACGGTTGGCAGGATCCTCCCTCGACCCACGTCTATTGCATAAGACATATCGCCCAAAATTTCATGCAGGAAATCAAAGACAAGACGCTACGGAAGAAGGTTGTGAATGCAGAATATGCACTAACAGAACCCACATTCAGATACTACCGTGACGAGATCAGATTAACAAACACGAATGCATTAAGATGGATTGATAACATTGATAGGGAGAAATGGACGCGGGCATATGACAATGGGGTGCGATGGGGCCACATGACAACTAACCTCGTCGAATCAATGAATTATGTTTTCAAGGGAATCTGAAACCTCCCGATAACTGCCTTGGTAATGGTAACATATTTTAGGCTAGGATCACTCTTTGATAGAAGAAGTACGAAGTGGGGTTCAGTATTACAATCGGGTCAGCTGTACAGTGATACTTCAATGAAATTCATGAAAGACGAAGCTGCCAAAGCCAACACACATGTCGTCACAATCTTTGACTGTACAACTGGTTGGTTCAGTGTTGCCGAGTCGATTGATTACAACGAAGGAAGGCCTAGGGGATGTTACCGTGTTGAACTGGATAAGAGCTGGTGTGATTGTGGGAAGTTTCAGGCATTCCGCATGCCTTGCTCTCATGTTATAGCAGCATGATCGAAGGCGCGCCAGGACCCAACCAACCTTCTTTCTGCAGTCCACCAAGTGATAATTCTATGCAATGTCTACACATGTAGCTTTCAGGTGGTGGCAAAGGAGGACTATTGGCCTCAATACAAAGGCGAAATTGTCTGGCATAATGACTTGATGCGCATAAAGAAAAAGGTTCGGCCTAATAGCACGCGTATTCGAACGGAGATGGATACCGCATACAAGCTGGTAAGATTATGTAGTTCGTGTCGGCAACCAGGACACAATCGTACAAAATTTCCTAATGTAGGATCAAGCAGCAGGTCATAGTTTCATATGTAACCGTGTCCCTTTAAATGAATAACAAATTTCATTCGATTAAAAACATACTTAACTGATTACAATTAGCAAGCAACAATAATTAACAAACATAACTTAATATCACAACAACACTCCGAAAATAACAACAACATAAACACATAAAACAAAACACTGCACCAAGGCGTCTACGATATCACAACCATCAACGTTATCTTCTTTGGTGTTAACATCATCATAAGGACACCGACATCATTTTCCACTTTCCTCCATTCACGAGTAACTCCATTTCTCCCAGTCTCCTCGACCAACCTCTCAATTTCCCAAATCTTTTCTCCTGGACCAATATCTCCTTCTAGCCAGCGGTTCAGTTCCCTATGCAAGTTGTAACACCCTTCTAAACCCCACGGATAATATATGAATAATCAGAGTAAATTTCCATGCATTTACAAAAGGGCATTACACATAACTTTCAAAATATCAAAACCACCTGTCATGCTCATTACTATTTCAATATAAAATTATGCTTTACAAAACTTCATTTTGCATGTAGCAGCGGATTCAATTATACCACAATTTTCATAAAAGAAACATTTGTTTTTATCACATAAAACAACATCACTTAGGCACTAAGGCCAACATCATAATATTCCAATGGATATAAACACGTTTATAGAGTACATAATGTATATCTTAAACACAACCCAAGCGATCCCAGTGTTACATGACCAGAGCATGACTCGACCCAACATAATTAAATCACTAAACGGCTACACCAAAAGCGACCTCGTAACTACGAGCAATACTACTCCTTGATACCTGCACGATGTCATGTAGGACATCATTCCAGCAGAAGGGTGAGAAATATTATCATAATAACAATGCATATAATTATATATACACAAATACACAAGCACAAAATACATATATTCCACATTTTCTCACCACAATTCATTATAACTCATCATGTACAATACAACATATATATAATCAAATATGGATAATCACCAAGCATATTCATCATGCACGTATCCATAAATCTCAACATTCCACATGAACATACACATATTATGTTTACTCACTAATTCACAATTCTCAAATCAACAATTCGTGTTCATAAGCATACTTTCATATAATGATCACATATTCATAACTCTCAATTACACAAGTAATGCACATACGTATATTCCACCATTCTCACCATACTTCATCATAACTCATCATATACTTCACAAAGCATATATATATATATATATATATATATATATATATATATATATATATATATATATATATATATATATATATATATATATATATATATATATATATATATATATATATATATATATATATATATATATATATATATATATATATATATATATATATATATATATATATATATATATATATATATATATATATAGGCAAATACAATCATCAAACATATCCATAGTTCACAATTACACAAGTCATGTACATACACCTATGCATAACTTCATACAAAAATCATATATTCATTCCATGAGACTCAATGCAACTCATGCCATGTGGTACCAACACTTGTTATCATTTTTCGGTTTTTACACTTAAACCGGGTCCACCCTTCTAGACCGATAACAACAAAAGCCCGTTCCCTAAGCTTTCAAACCCACCCTTCTAGGTTTGGGACAAGCCACTAGTCTCCATGAAACTAGCAAACATTGCCTCTTGACTAAATGATGCATATGCAATCAACAACAAAATGCACTTAAGACCGATCACACGTCTTAATCCCATGCATTCACATAATTCCTCCCATCAAGAATTAAACAAGATTGCACACACAACATATCATATAATCAAATATTCATACTTTTCATCAACATATTTGTCAAACAATGCACGCATATCTTACAATATGCTCCCATGCATTAATTCACAATAATCAGATACAACAAATATGCATTCATAATTCAACCTCATTACCTTTTCAAACAATGCACACATATTCACAATATGTTCTCATGCGTTCACAATATCGCATATAATCAATATGCATTTACACTTCAATATCATTACCACATTTATTAAGTAATGCACACATATTCACAATATGTTCTCATGCATTCTTCACATACAAACAATATGCATATATTTGTCAAAAGACTATATTTCATAATCGATTCCACCATCTAGGATTCACGCCATACGGCTACCCACAGCATATCATATCACAACATGCACAAGCTATACGTTATATAACAAAAGTATTCTGCACAATAACACATCAATCACACACATTCGCGACGGTAAAAATCAATACAACAATATGTTTTCAATTTTCTGCTATAATTGAACTAGGTACAGGCCTCAAAGCCATTTTTTCTAGAAAGACAATCTCGTTAACTTACCAACGCTTCGATCGGAGGTCAAAACCGACTTACGGTTCAAGAGTTATGAATTTTCGAAGTTTTCCGAAAAACCAGAATTTTGCCTAAACACGGCTACGGGATTTTGCATTTTCGCCCGAAAATCCGACCGATTCAATTCTTTTTTCGAAACAAACACATACTCATACTCACCTAACATATAGCAGTGAATTAGAACCATTAAACACGATTTCTACGACGTCCGATTTTCACTCAAATCTCAAACCCTCAATTATCCAAAAATGTCAAAACTCACAAACTCAACCAAATTCAATCAAACGAAATCCAATAATCATGGCTAAACATTACCCGACTAAACTATGCAATTTATTTTGAATTCTAACTGTTCAAAACTCGATTCTACCGATTAAACCATTTATGCCCTATAAATAGAAAATAAAGAAAACTACCAACAAATCCAACACAACTCATACATAATCATACACATTGATCAAATAATAATGTTTCTCACCCTTACCTTGATTGGATTGAAGCTTGAAGTTGATTCTTGATGATTCCTCCAAGTTTCCCTCTTCTCTTCTCTTTTCTCCTCTTTCTCTATTCTTTCTCTCCTTTTCTTTCTTTCTTTCTCTTATGTTTCTATCTCTTTTCTTTTCTCTCCAATTTCCCTTATATATCCTTTTATTTTCTTTCCATCATAATTCTTCTCTCAAAAATATCTATCAATTCATTTCTCACAAAATATCTCATTTTATCATTAATTAGAGAATATCTAATAAATCCACATTATTCTACCAAGTAGAATAAATTAATTAAATCCATTAACTCATTTAAATAAATCCAATAATTTATTTAAATCAGATAAATCACATAAACCAATTAATTAGCACAATTAATCACTTATTGAAAAATTGGGTTGTTACAACCCTCCCCCACTTTAGGAATTTTCGTCCTCGAAAATGTTACCTGATTCAAATAACTCTGGATACGACTCTCGCATCCTAATCTCCCAACTACCTCCACCAAAGGAATCTCTATACCTCGAAGTTGCTTCTCGTTCATCAACCTGAACTGGCAATGTCTCAACAATCAAATCCTCTCTCACTCGTACACTATCCATCTGAATCAATGCACTTCCTCAACTTAGACACATGAACACATCATGAAATTCCCACAAGCGACCGCGGTAAAACAATCTAACATGCTATTTTCTCCATGCTTCCGCTGCGCCACTCTGATACAGATCAACAAAACACAGTGGGTGCTTCCGAGACCTCAAGCTCGACCGACACCAGTTACTATTGTAACTCTCGAAACACGTCTTTTCTTGGGTTCTTTTAATCTTTCTAGTCATCTCTTGCACAATCTCAGGTCCGAGTACAACACTCTCACCTGACACACATCAACACAAAGGATTCCTACACCTCTTACCATACAAATCCTCATACAATGTCATTCCGATACTAGAATGATCATTGTCATTGTAGGTAATTCAAGCAACGATAATTAACTATCCCACGATCCACCTTGATCCAACACACAAGCTCTCCACAAATACCCTACATACTAGATAGTTCTCTTTGTCTGTCCATTCCATCCACGGATGCTAGACAAAGTTTAACTTCAACATGACACCCAAAGCGTCTACAACTTTCTCAAAATCTCAACGAAAATTCAGATTCCCATCTGACACAATATTCGACGGTAACCCATAATACCCCGCAACTTCCTCACTATACCTCTTAGCTAGCTTCAGCATAGAATGATTCATCCTCATTAGTAAGAAATGAGTTAATCTTGCCAATCCATTCATAACCACCCAAGTCGAATCATATTCCTTCACATTTCTTCGGAAAACCCGAAACAAAATCCATGGGAATACTATCCCATACCATTTAGAAATATTCAATAGTTGTATCAGGTCCAACAACCTCTGATGTTCACACTTCGACTTCCGATAAGTCACAAATGATCGGTCCCCAGAGTCGACAATCCACCAAACCAGCAACCGTCTCAACCCAAAGGGTTGAAAGAGAAGCCAACCGGGAGAACCTCGTCTGAGCATGGATTTCATGAGACACTAGTGCCTACAAAGCAAGCACGCACCCACTAATTTCCACAACTAATGCTATGTTCACTCAAGCCTGGGTCTGCCTTCTCACTCATCAGAATGCCCCTCCCACAACAGCACAGATAATCATATCATACTGCAAATAAAATGCGGGAAGTAAAATGCGAGAAATAAAATGCGATAAATAAACATAGCCCAACAAGTAATCATACAAGCGCTAGGATTGACCCGCATAGGGAACCGGAGAACCAGAGATTCTGGGTTAATTCCCCAGCAGAGTCGCCAGCTGTCGCTTTCGCGAAAATAAGGTGCCGGCACAATAGAAGAGTCGCCACCTTTCGTTATTTATCCCTCGGAGCGGGAAAGGAAACGATCGGAAAAACCTAACGAAAAAGGGTAAGACAAAGTCGTCGCAACCATTGTCTGGGTTCGGGAGTCGGTTACGCAAGGGGAAGGTATTAGCACCCCTCACGTCCTTCGTACTCGACGGGATCCACGCTTGTTGTGTTTACTGGACGAGTTGGTTTATCTATCTACCTATCAAGGCTGGCTTAAACAGAAAAGAAAAATGACTCGGCAAAGCGTCGCGCTTTATGCCTACGTATTCTCATCAGAGAATGAGAAATCAGAGTCAACGTAGTTCGACCTACAACGGGTTACGGGGAAGGTAGCTCGCCAATACATCAGTATTGTGCCTACGTACTCTCAACAGGTATGAGAGATCAGAGCTTACGTAGTTCGGGACACTACGGATTATTTTCTGTCTTTTACGGAAGAAGTGTTTTTTATTGTGTTTGCAATTTCAATCGCACTAAAGACTATGATCTGAGAGTGAATGCGTCGCATGTCACCCAAAGGGTACCATACTAAACATCCAGACTGTGGAAAAGAAACTCTCCCACAATCCTTTCTCAGATAGCTTAAGGCTCTTAACGTACGAAAGAAATCATTCATGATTACTGTATCTTAAACTGTTTTGAGATGAGAAGAGAACAGGCTCAACTAGGAGGGAGACTATCAAGTCCTACTGTTGTCATGCCAAGGATTCATCCTATGGTTGAGGTTTGAAACAGGGAACTCCTAAAAGTTATCATGCATAGGTTTCAACCTAAAGTTCTATCATCACTTCCGTATCAAAGGAAATGAGAGTCCTAAGGGATCATGTCAATGATACATAGAACAGACAAAGCATCAGCTTAAACAGTAAACAGTAATACGGTAAAATGCATGCAATGCAAGTGAGGGAGGAAATGTGTGTGGGGCATCAGCCTCCACAAGCTCATCTCAACCTCAAGCCAGAATGAATAACAGTAATCATACTGAAATAAAACATGCTATCAAGCAAAATACAGTAAACTGCAATCATACAGAAGAAGATAAAACAAGATGCCATCAGGCAAACAAACCACATGGGCAAGGGAGCTGGGCTCTACCGAATACCCGCAAGCAAAGCCATACAGTAACAGTACAAGCAGAGGGAGCAACTCAACCTCTAGTGCAATCATGCTCCTAGATTAAAGCTATTCTAGATATGGACTTATTCTAATGCATCAAGCAAGTCAAACAAGGCACGTCAATACAGAAGAGAAACAAAGAAGAAAGCAGATCAACTCCTCTCTCAACTCCAAGCTTCAGCTCTTCTAACAGCAACTCAGTCTTCAGACTTCCATCACTCTTGACAGATATCAATTTGCTTTTCCAGGTTTCAACCCTTCAACATAAGTTTCAACTTATCTTCTTCTTCAAGCTTCAGCTTTCCTTAATCAGTTCCACCTTCAGGCTTCACTCTTAACCACAAGTGTCAACCTGATTCCTTCAGGATCTTCAGGCTTCCAAGTAAGTATCAACTTAATCTTTTGATCTTCAAGCCTCAGCTCTATACTCAATCTCAATTGAATCTTCTTCATAAGTGTCAACTTAGTCTTCAAGCTTCAAAGCTCTCCTTGCTTTACCAGTATTAACTTGGTCTTCTCTTCCTACAAGCTTCAGCTTCTCAGAGTAACCTTTAATCACTTAAAAGTGTCAACTTCATCCTTCAGTCTTTTCTCAAGCCCCAGCTCTTCATTCAATCTTTACTGGATCTTCACTTGGGTCTTCAAGTATCAACTTGCTCTTGTCCTTGCTCTTCAAGCTCTTCAAGCTTCAGCTGAAATGGCAATGCTCAGGGAATCATCCTCTTCCATACTCTTCAATGAAGTCTTCATCTTCACAGTCAAGCCCAACACACTTAACCGAATAAGCTAGGATATTAAACTGCTTATTGACCACCAAAGGTGACCTATAAGGGTTTAACATCAAAAGAAGGGTTCCCTCAAAGGTTCTACCTCCTAGGTACCGTCACTTATCCCTCCAAAGGAGGGAGGTGAATACCATGGAAGGACCTTGAATCATGGGGAAGAATGGAGGTGAAAGATACCATCCATGTTTAAGAAAGGAATTAACTAATTCTAAGCTCTTCCTAATCCCTAACCCTAAAACAACAACAAAACAAACAAGACTCCAAGCTCTCAAGCTCCTTCTTCAATCTCCAAGTCTTCTACTATGCTCCTCCATGCTCCTCAAAGCAAAACCAAGCCCACCAAGCCAAGCAAAAACCCACAAAGCAAAGCAAACAAAAATACAAGCCCACAAGGGCAACACAAACAACAATCCATTACAAAAATCAATTAAAAATAGTATACTATCATATTAAAATCTAATATAATTTCTAGGGGATCCTATATACCTACCCTTAATACCCTATATGCCCCACTACCTAACTTGACCTAGAAACCCAAAATTCTAGTGTTTTTGTGGACCTATGTTGAGGATTAACCTAAATCTACACAACCTAAATTCATCTAACCAAAACTAATCAAAAATTAATCACAAAATAATGGAATAAATCCAGAGGGGATCTAAAGTCCTAATCTAACTATCCTAAAAAGAATGGCCTAAAAATATGAAGGCAACTAGCTAAACAAAATTCTACAAGCCTATGCATCAACATAAAATGAATTAAAAAGCTATTAAAAGAGAGAATACACAAAAAATATTAAAAATGCATGAAATGCGAATATTTTGATTTTATAATTTTCTAGGCATTATCATGAAATGGAAAAAAAATTCCCATGCAAAAATCATCATTTTTCTATTTATTATGATTTTTCAAAGATTAAAATAAAATGGAGAAAAAAGAAATTAAAATGAGAAATGATTGGTGTGAATAGCAAGCATATTCAGTTCAAAATGCAGATGGGCTCAAAATGGGGGTGGGGATATCAATGCGCGCCAGACCCAATTATTAGTAAGAAATTAATTCACAAATTATAAAGAAAGAGAAAAAGAAACGGTGCAGTTAGTAACAAAAACTAGTTCAAAACAATCATGGGCCATGAAAGGGGGTGTGGTTATCAAACTCAACTAAAGCCCAAACCCTCAGGTTTAATGAAACGCCGTGTTTCATTGTTCAGCATTTCCCTCTTCAAATAAAATTGAATCTCATCCACACGATCTAAGTCCCAGTCAATGAGTCTTTGGGCATCCAACGACCATCTCATCATCTTCTTCCTCCAGCTAGGGTTCAAAATGAGGAAGCCATGGAAACAGAGCTCCATAGTGAATCTTCACCCAACTCGTATCACCTCAATTCTCCATGAAAAATTAAGATTCAAAACCCTAATCCATTCTAAATTCCATGCTGATCACAACCATGGCCTCAAAATCAATTGAAGTGACCTAAATCTCCAAACCCGATCCAAGGTCAAAAATAAGCTCAGACATCAACTTCAACAATTCTTGAAATTAATTACCTCAGAATGATCACCACCCCACACTGGTTAATTCTTGATATCAAACTCATGCTATAGCTCACTATATCTCATGTTCTTGGTCAAAACAAAAATGGTGTCATCAACTGAAACTTCACCAATTGATCTCAAACTTCCCAGAATCCATCACCTAATTGTCTCTAACCGTTCTAACCTAACAATTCTACCTAATTATGCTTAAATCATGGTGTAGAAGAAAGTTTACTAACCTGTCAAATCTTGAACACCAGATAGGGTAATCCTCCACTTCAAGCTCTCAAATTCTTCAGAATCAATCCTTGAATGATGATAAAGCTTCTGTTTGCAAAAGATTGGGCCAAGAAAGCTTGAATCTCCAAACCCGATTGTGACTTGCAACCTTCAAAATTCAAGTGCTATCTCTTCAATTCTCCATGGTTTTGCCTTCAATTTGGTCTGCACAGCTTCAGTATGATCAATGGAATGTGTTTGGATTGAAAGAAGAAATGGAAATGAATCAGAATGTGGAATTTGATTTCAACTTGCAATGGAAGCAATTGAAATGGCTATCTCACTCTCCTCTCAAATCTCTCACCAACCTTGCATCTGAGCATGTTCTAAATCATATATAGAATGGTTTAGACTCATCTAGAACCATCTGGAACCATCCAATGAGAAATTGGGATTCTCATGTCATGAGTTTATGATTTCCATCCATCTCATGTATCATCTCATGCCATAACCCCTTGCAGCACTTGCCTTGACCTGAAATTCTCCTTAGATGAGATATATGACATGTTAAGACACTTAGCTAGCTTGTACATTGAGTTTCCTTGTGTTTTGCATTTGTTCCTTAAGATGCAAGCAACCATTTTCCAAAGCAACCCCATGATTTAGGCCTCAAATCAAAAAAGTGGTTGAACCATTGTTTCTAAAATGTTCTTTGGATTCAAAATGACCTATCATATGCCATGGTTTGGATGTGTAACTTGGAATTTCCCATTTCCAACTTCAACTTATTTAACTTATGCCTCCATTTTAGGTCATTTTTATCACTTTTTGCTACAAGCCTTTTCAACATCTCATGACCTCCCTACTAGCCTTAAAACATCATTCTAAGCAAGTTTTATATTGAAGATTTTTCCATTTGAAGCTTGGAAATAGGAGTTATGGCCTTATGCTTGAAATGACCTGTAATCTCCAAATGACCAAAATGCCCTTGACTTGTCAAAGCCATAACTTGAGTTCTACAAATCCTATCAAGGACTTCTAGTACTCTATAGAAATCTAAGAAGATGAGGAACAACATTCATGTTGACCAAAAGTTCATAGGAATCATCCTTCTTGGGCAAAAGTTGGATGCAAGTTGGGTGACTTTCAAGGACCCAGATTCACATACCTCAAATGACATGTAACTTGTCAAAGTCATAACTTGAGATCTACAAATCCTATCAAGGACTTCTAGTACTCAAATTAAAGCTAAGAAAAAGCTCTAAAACATTAATGTTGGGGGTATGATGAGATGACAATCACATCTTGAGCTAGACTGACTTTAAGATAGGGATCAAACTAGGGGATTTTACACTGCCAAACCTTAGAAACCCTAGCTTGAAACTTCTCAAACTCTTCAATCATGATGAGTTGATCTTGGAATCATCCTTATGGCATCTCAATGCATCAATCCATGATCACATGTCTCTTGGATTAGGTCTCAACCCTCTCCAACTCATCAGTTGACCTAGGGTTGACCCAGTCAAACCCTAACTGCACCACTCATGGCTGAGTCTTCTTATTCTTGCATAATGACCTCTCTAGGCTTCATGATGGCTTTCAAGACATCTCATAAGCTCTCTCAAAGCTTCAAGTCCATCCTCATAGCCTCAGAATCATCTGAGGAGCTCCCACAACTCTCAAGTTATGAGGCACACAACCTTGGTTTCAACCAATCTCTCTGAGGATCTCTTAACCTCTCTGACAAAGATATCAACCTTTGAACATTTGAACAACCTTCTTGGCTAGCTTCAAAGTCTTGATTGGTACTCTTTATTGGCACTCATACCTCTTGATGAACACAAGCTAGGTAAATAAATGTTGGTCAAATTTTGGGGTGCAACAGCTGCCCCTATTCAAACGGCTTGAACCTGACTGGGTGAGGAGCGAACGGCTCTCAACCAATCAAGGTAAAAGACGGTTGAATACCAACAAACCCGAAAATTTTCCAACTGCGCAAGTACACGGTACTCTGATGGGAACAAATCTTCGAAAACTGAAATATTAGCTGCACGACAACTAGCTGGAGACTTGGTCACACGGTAACCGGTAATACATGGTCGATCATACCGTCAGGAATCAAGATTCCTCGGGACTCACCAAGTCAACCATCAGGTTGATCACGTTAAATCATGCCGTCAGGCACTCAAAGAAAACTTTCGGGCATAAGCCAGACTTCATCAGCAAGTCGGGAATAGAATTCTTGGTCAATCATGAACCAATTGGGAATATCCAAACCTCTGCCATCAGGCACTCCGCATCAGCTGAGAGAACTGCTTCATTAACAGTTGGACTTCAATCATCAAGTCTTCAAGGGAAGTTTCAACTTCGCTGTTCAGAAACCTGCTGGGGATGACGCATCTCCACTGGGGATTCTGGAGAACTATCAAGTAACTCCGCTTCGGGGATCCAGAAATCATTCTGGATGAATCAACTCTGCTGAGGACTTCAAAAATCATCTTGGACAAATAACTCCGTCGGGGACTTCAAGAATCATCTTGAACCGATAACTATGCTGGAGGTTTCAGGAATCATCCTGAGCAAACACTCTGTCGGGAACTCTAAGCATCAGCTTGAGCAACCAACTTTGGAGACTGCACTGGGGATCTTAAGAATCATCTTAAGCAAACGACCTCGCTGGGGACTTCAAGAATCATCTTGAGCAGGAGACTTCGCTGGGGAGATTTCAAGAATCATCTTGAGCAATCAATTCTGCAGCGGAACACCTGCAAAACAAGAACGGTAACAACCTAGATCATGTTTATTATGCATATGCTTCGGCAATGGCGCAATGCTCCACACGGTGGAAATGCTATGCGTTTATGATAAATGCTATGCAGTCATGCACAATGATGCGATCCCATCAGCAAAATAAATGCTGAAGGGAGAACCCTCCTGTCAAGGAGAAAGAACCACTCAGATAGGGGGAGGAATCATCCTGCCGAGGAGCACAAGGTCACACCAATCTCAATTGGACTCCGCAGGGGACACAACTTCAGTTGACTGCTGCGGGGGAACGAAGCTCTACGAGAACTTGGACCTGCTGAGGGAAAGCGATATCAATTGCGGGAATAGACTGCACGGCCTTCACGGCTACTTCCCTGGGAATAACGTCTCCGGTGGGGAAATGTGGCATCAGCTATTCAACACTCCACTGGGGAAAGCCAATCATGGCCCGAGCGGCTTTCAAGGATTCAGCTCTCTTGGGGATCTGCAAACTCGACTGAGGAAGGAGAAATCATTCTACTTGCTGGGGAGAGTACGACTCTGCGGGGAATCTCAATTCCGCTGGGGAAGAAGGAATCATCCGGCTTCGGAGGAGAGTACGACTCCGTGGGGAATCTCAATTCCGCTGGAGACTTCAGTCTGGTACCATCAGTTGCTGCACACTTCAGTATGACTCAGCTGAGGAGATGACATTCCTTCAGGATGCATCTGATTGGGGAGAGAATCTTCTCTGCCTGGGGAGACATATCAATTCTTACGATCTCGGGCTCCGACTCTGCGGGGAGAGGCTGCTGAACTTTGCTGGAGGAGGAGGAATCATCCTGCTCGGGGATGCGCACGACGCACTGTCTGTAATATGCTATGCCTGTAACAACACAAACAGACAGACAAGATACCCTTCTCAAAGGGACCTATCAAGGTTATTATCTCGTGACAATATTCAAGTAATTCATTGTTTCAACAATCAATGGCCTAGGCCAGTAAGTTTATGTATGCACATTTTATCAAAAACATCGGCGTTCTTTTCGCAAACAAAACAGGTAAATGCTAAACAGGCAAACAGAATTGCTGAATAGTATACATTTTATTGATAGCGAACCCTTGAATGGGTAAAAATGTTTTACAACTGATGCAAGCTCCTGGAATGAGGAAGCCGCGCAAAAATAAAACATAAATATACATCAGTATATACAAATGTCGGTAATGAGGCGTAGACGAACACCATGAGTTGATCCCTCTATGACCCACTCGACTTCGATACTTCTCCGACGCTTCAACTTCAGAAGAGATTGATTCAGATAAACGGCCCTCAGGTCCTCCAAACCTCTAAACAAATACAGTCCGCACGCGGAACGCAGTCATTTGCTTTTTCAAATCCCTAACTTTTGCGTGAACCGCCCTTTGCGGGTTTTCAGTTCACCGGGATACCCTTTTTTGCCAAAGTCGCCCATCCGGGTTTTCGACTTTGCGGGTGTACATTTTTTCAATTTATATCCCTAATTTTTGCCCAAACCTTTTTCCTTTTTTATGGTTCGCCGGGATGCCCCATTTTTGCCTGGACTCTCTTTTTACTGTCCAGCGGGTCGCTTTCAAGCAAAGTATTTTTTAACTGCGTCCGCGTTCACCGGGGATGCAAAATCTTCACCATCCATCGTGGATAACAACAAAGCTCCTCCCGAGAAGACCTTGCTGACGATGTACGGGCCTTCGTAATTGGGAGTCCACTTGCCCCGGTGATCGGAGTGTGGAGGAAGAATCTTCTTTAGGACGAGATCACCCGTTTGAAAGCTCCTAGGACGCACATTCTTATCATAAGCTTTCTTCATTCGGCTTTGGTATAAATGACCATGCGCAATCGATGCCAACCTCTTCTCGTCCATCAGGCTGAGTTGGTTCAGTCGGTTCGTAATCCATTTTGCCTCGTCGAGATTCACATCAACCAAAACTCGCAAAGAAGGGATCTCCACTTCTAACGGTAGGACAGCTTCCATACCATACACCAAGGAGAAATGAGTTGCCCCGGTTGACGTACGTACCGTCGTACGATAACCGTGCAATGCAAATGGCAGCATCTCGTGCCAATCTTTGTAGGTCACAACCATCTTCTGAACAATCTTCTTTATGTTCTTGTTGGCCGTTTCAACGGCGCCATTCATCTTCGGCCGGTAAGGAGATGAGTTGTGGTGTTCAATCTTGAAACTCTGGCACAACTCCTTCATCATCTTGTTATTCAGATTCGAACCATTATCAGTAATGATCCGCTCGGGAATTCCGTAACGACAGATGATGTCCCTCTTTATGAATTTAGCCACCACCTGCTTGGTCACATTAGCATACGAGGCTGCCTCCACCCACTTGGTGAAGTAGTCGATAGCTACTAGAATGAAGCGATGACCGTTAGATGCAGTGGGCTCGATCTTGCCTATCATGTCGATGCCCCACATGGAGAACGGCCACGGGGAGGACATGACATTTAACGGGCACGGCGGCACATGAACTTTATCAGCATAAATCTGGCATTTATGACATCTCTTCGCGAATTTAAAGCAATATGATTCCATCGTCAGCCAGTAGTACCCTGCTCTCAGGATCTTTCTCGTCATAGCATGCCCGCCGGCGTGCGTACCAAACGTGCCTTCATGGACTTCTTCCATGAGCATACTCGCCTCTTTCTCATCTACACATCTGAGTAGCACGAGATCGTGGTTTCTCTTATACAACACTCCGTCAGGATTGAGATAAAAATTTCCAGACAGCCTCCTCAGAGTCTTCTTATCATGGGTTGACGCACCCGCAGGACACTCCTTAGTCATAAGGAAGGTCTGGATGTCATGGAACCATGGCTTGCCGTCGGCGGCTTCCTCGATTGCAAAGACGAAGGCAGGTCTATCAAGACGAGAAAGGACAATTCTTGGAGCTTCATTCCAAAAATTGACTTTATACATCGAAGCCAACGTGGCTAAGGCATCAGCCATCTGATTTTCTGCTCTGGGCACATGATGGAGTTCCACTCGATCAAAGAACGGAAGCAGCCTTCTGGCATAGTTCATGTACAGCACCAAATTCGATTGACGAGTCTCCCACTCCCCTTTAATCTGGTTAATCACAAGCGCCGAGTCACCATATACGTCTAGGTTCTTGATTCTCAAATCAATCGCCTCTTCTAGACCCATGATGCATGCCTCGTACTCCGCTTCATTATTGGTGACTGGAAACGTCAGTCTCGCAGTAAACAGGATATGGGATCCGTGGGGAGTCGTGATGACCACCCCTATGCCACTTCCGTAGGAATTAACCGCCCCGTCAAATATCAACTTCCACTGGGATTTCCTATCTGGCCCCTCGTCGGGCAACGACTCATCGCAATCCTTCGCTTTGAGAAACATGATATCCTCATCAGGGAATTCAAATTTCATCGGCTGATAATCCTCGATCGGTTGTTCGGCAAGGTAATCAGACAATATGCTGCCCTTAATGGCTTTCTGGGACACGTAGTGAATATCATATTCCGTCAACACCATTTGCCATCTGGCAATCCTACCCGAAAGCGCTTGCTTCTCGAAGACGTACTTGATCGGATCCATCTTCGAAATTAGCATGGTGGTGTGATTGAGCATGTACTGTCGTAAACGTTTGGCAGCCCAGGCTAGTGCACAACACGTCTTCTCCAGCATTGAGTAGCGAGATTCACAGTCAGTGAACTTTTTACTCAAGTAGTAAATGGCATGCTCCTTTCTGCCCGTCTCGTCGTGCTGATCGAGAACACACCCTATACTATTCTCAAGAGCTGTCAAGTACATGATTAATGGTCGTCCAACCACTGGAGGTATCAAGATTGCAGGTTCCTGAAGATACTGCTTTATCTTTTCGAATGCCTTCTGGCAATCCTCATTCCAGATAATCGCCTGATCTTTCTTTAAAAGCTTGAACATCGGTTCACACGTGGCTGTGAGCTGAGAGATAAACCTTGCAATGTAGTTTATTCTGCCCAAGAAACCACGAACTTCTTTTTCTGTTTTTGGCACTGGCATTTCTTGTATGGCTTTTATTTTCGCAGGATCAACCTCGATGCCTCGTTCACTCACGATAAACCCCAGTAACTTTTCGGACCATACTCTGAAAGTACATTTGTTAGGATTCAGCCTCAACCTGAACTTCCTAAGCCCCTCAAAAAGCTTCAGCAAATTGACCAGATGTCCCTCCTCCGTTTGGGACTTCGCGATCATGTCATCAACATAGACTTCAATCTCGTGATGAATCATGTCATGAAACAAAGTTACCATTGCTCGTTGGTAAGTGGCCCCTGCGTTCTTCAGACCGAAGGGCATTACCTTATAGCAAAATGTTCCCCAAGGAGTGATAAACATCGTTTTCTCCATGTCCTCCGGCGCCATCTTGATCTGATTGTAACCGGAGAAGCCATCCATGAAAGAAAACACGGAGAACTGCACTGTATTGTCGACCAACACATCGATATGAGGCAACGAGAAATCGTCTTTGGGGCTCGCCCTATTCAAATCCCGATAATCGACGCACATGCGTACCTTACCGTCCTTCTTTGGTACAGGCACTATGTTGGCGACCCACGGAGGGTAAGTGGTGACCGCTAAGAAGCCAGCATCAAGCTGCTTCTGCACTTCTTCTTTGATCTTAACGGCCATATCTCGTCTCGTCCTCCTAAGCTTCTGCTTAACGGGAGGACAATCTTCTCGCAGCGGCAAGTGGTGGACCACGATGTCCGTGTCAAGTCCGGGCATATCTTCGTATGACCAAGCAAAGACGTCACTATACTCTCTCAGCATCTCGACTAATCTCTGCTTGACATCACTCTGCAGTACGGCCCCTATCCTGACGTTTCTGACGAGCTCTTCAGAACCCAGATTCACGATCTCAATCTCCTCTTTATGAGGCAGAATAACTTTCTCCTCTTGTTTCAACAAGCGGGCCAACTCTTCAGGAAGGTCTTCATCTTCATCAATCTCTTCTTCGGCTTGATAGATCGGGCAATCGAAGTCGAAGTGAGCCGTAGAAGGTCCAGAGTCGATGTCATCTGTTATGTGGATCCTGTAATAACAAGGGTTAAGTTTAAAACAATGATGTGCAGGTTAGCACAAACCCCATTGCCCTTTTACTATTTTTCAAAACAAATATAAAACAGGAATAACAGAGAAAACGCCTTTGATTTATTAACAAAATGCATGTACATAATCCAACAAGGCCCTGACAATAAAACCGCTATGCCCCGGGTAGGACATAGGGTTGTATAATGATTGGAAAAAAAAGTAAATCATTACTCTTCTCTTGTCATCGGGATGATATCCTTGATGGACCAATTGGTGAGGCCCTCGCCTGGCTTGCTTGGCTGGATCCAAGAGTCGAGGTCACAGTCGCTATCTCTGCTGTCTTCAGACACCGCGTTGATGCTTTCGAAAATCATTCCGCCACTGGTAAACTGGATCGGCCCTTTACCTCGAGGCGCACTGCTAGACGAAGAAGAAGCTTCAGCTCCAGGAGAATATCCCAACCCAAACTTGTCTTGCTTGTTAGGTATCTCCAAAATTCGCCCCCAGCCTGGGGTAGATCCGGCTTGGACAACGGTCCGAGCTTCCTTGAATGAGGAGAGAGTCATCTCTGGCTTTTCTGTGACTACAGGAGCTACGTCCTGTACCTTGACGGCTTCGAACGCTTGGCATAGAGTTTCATGGATTTCGCCATCCATTTCCACATACTTGAAGGACGACAAATGGCTCACCATTATGTCTTCCTCGCCACACACGGTTACGATGCTTCCCCCGACAGCATATTTGAGCTTTTGGTGCAACATGGAGGTCACGGCACCAGCAGCGTGGATCCACGGCCGGCCCAAGAGACAACTGTAGGCAGGCATGATGTCCATAATATAAAAGACCGCGTCGAACGTTTCCGGCACGACTTGGATTGGCAGGGTCACCTCCCCGAAAACATGTCGTTTAGTTCTGTCGAACGCCTTCACAACCAGATCACTGGGTGTGCAAATCACTCCACGAGTATCCAACTTCATTAATGCCTTCTTCGGAAGAACATTAAGCGACAAACCCGTGTCCACCAGCACGTGCGACATGATTGTGCCCCTACACTCTATCGAGATGTGCCGGGCACTATTATGGTTTCTCCCCTTCGGCGTCAGCTCCCGGTCCGTGAAACCTAGCCCGTTTCCAGCATTCACATGGGCTACGACCTCTTCTAGCTGATTTACCGATATTTCTTGCAGTTCATAGGCAGCGTTCAACACCTTCAGCAGCGCATTGCGGTGTGCTTCAGAACACAGCAACAGGTTCAGAATGGAAATCTTCGAGGGCGTCTGATGGAGATGATCCACAATCTTGTAGTCACTCTTTTTAATCAACCGCATAAACTCCTCGGCATCTTTAACAAGCAAGCCTTTGTCTGCTCCGCGCGGGGCCTCTTCAACGACTTTACTTTTACCTTTATCGGCCGCATCAGCTCTGACCGCTTTATCCGCCGCGACCTCTGGTGGTGCAAATACTCTTCCGCTGCGAGTGATACCACTGACTCCCGCAAGGTTCTCCACGGTCGTCCCAAACGGTTCTAGCTCCAACCTCTGTCCGTTGCAGTAGACTTCAGCCCCATAATGCCACGGGACGGCGTTAGTGCTTTCGAACGGTATTGGCCCAGCTTTGGTAATAGTAATCGTGGGCGGTCTGGGTGCAGAAATAGTTATTGGCCGGCGAGGGATGGTGATGGTGGCGACTTCATCGGCCTGCTTCAGCACTACCTCTCCTGATCCACTTTCAGCCCTCCGGCTAAACTATAAAATCCCCTCAGTCATCAGACTTTGGATTCCCTCTACCAACTGCTCACATCCATCAGAACGTGTGGCACAGTCCATACATAGCTCTCCGCAACCTGAAAAGAACCCTCTTTTCAGCAACTTAGCTTTAACGAAGCTAAGCGGCGTCTTCAGATCTCTGACATCAGTCAACAAATCCAAATTCTCTTCTTCGATAATGGCGTTCACTCCACCTCCCCTATGATTCGGCATAGGATTCTTCGTGACATTTGGCACATTATCGGAGAAGTTGATGATCTTGGCATCCACCATGTCCTACACCTTATGCTTGAAGGCTTTGCAGTTCTCTATTGTGTGGCATGGTGCCCCTGAATGAAAATCACAAGTGGCATTCGCGTCGTACCCTGGCGGAGGTGCCCCTGTCAAGGGAGCCAGCGTCCTCTTCTGGATCAACTGCAGCTGAAGCAAAGTCTGCAAGAGTTGCGCGTACGACATGGGCGGTGTCTCGAAGTGACGGTTCACCAAAGGTGTCCGATTCTGGTACTTTCTGTATCCCTGTTGATTCGGTTGCTGCTGCTGCGGCTACGGAGCTGCCGGGATATTTATACTGGCCACCTGCTGATGAGGACCTTTGCCCTTCCTTCGAGCGTTGGTCACAGCGCTCACTTCCCCTTCCCGTCTTTTGCCAGCATAAGGTTTCTTTCCGACTCCTCCAGCTGAGGATGACTCACCTTGAATTTTCCCGATCTTGATCCCATTTTCGACGTGCTCACCCGTGATAATGAGATCTGAGAATGTCCCAGACATACCGCTGACTAACTTCTCATAGTAAACCCCTGGGAGGGTGGCTACAAACATCTGCACGAGCTCACGTTCAACCATCGGCGGCTAAACCCTAGCTGCCAACTCACGCCACCGCTGGGCGTACTCCTTAAACCCTTCATTGTTCCTCTGCGACAGATTCTGCAGCTGAACTCGGTTCGGGGCCAAGTCGCTATTGTATTGGTAGTGGTGCACAAATGCTTCAGCAAGATCCTTCCATGTGCGCACACTAGTGGGCTCCAGACCCATGTACCACTCGAGGGATGGCCCGGAAAGACTGTCTTGGAAGAAGTGCATCAGCAACTTCTCATCCTCGGAATGAGAAGACATCTTCCTGTAGTACGATCTTAGGTGGACACGAGGGAAGGTGGTGCCCTTATACTTTTCAAAGTCAGGTACCTTGAACTTGGGAGGCACCTTGAAATCAGCAATTAGCCCCAACTTGGACATATCAACGCCCAGAGTATTCTGATTCTCGATATCTCTCATCTTGTCTTCAAGTGCCTTGAATCTAAGCCGTGCTTCAACATTCAGCTCCCCTTCAGCACCTCTCTGAGAGAACACATCGTCCTGACGATCCTCTAGCCATGGCTGGGGCACAAACAGATTCCCGACACCTGCATTGCCGTTGCCCGGCCCGATATTGACATTAGCTCCCAGACTCCCATTACCGAAGCCCGTCGTATTGAGTCCGATGTTGGTCATCACATTGCCGTTAGCACTGCCGTTTCCCCTGGTCACGGGGACACCATTCTGCGGAGTTTCAACTGGTGGAGGAGTAGGCACAGTCCCCCCGTGGAGTACGCCATTGCTATCAACCCTCGAAATCAAAGGCTGGACCAAAGTTCTGAGCTGCTCCTGGCCATTAGCGACCGCTTGCATGAGCTCCATGAAGCGATCCATTCTTTCGCGAAGTTCCTGAACCTCAGTCTGCACTTGCTCCATGATCCTGATTTGATTAGCTCTGGTCGGATAGCGGTGAATCAGTCTCTGATCAATCCTGGAACCACCTGAGACAACCTGAAACAACCTGTCACAACCTGAAATAACCTGGAAAACACAAAAGGGTTAGGAAAAACAACAAAATGCTCGCTATGCAAATGCTTCATGCAAATGCAAACGTGTGTCTGTGTGTTAGGGGGATCTCCCCCGATCCTAGTGCCTGAGTGCCAGTGCTGATAATAATAAGAAGTCCAAGTCCAATCATGGAAATAACAATCTCATATATAAAGAAATCCCATCAAGGCAGTACACAACATCAGCGAGTACAAGATGAATCAACAGTGTGACCTCAGCCAACAAGCCTGGTGATGGCCAGCATACAACAATGATCAAAACAAAAGGAATACAAATAGTTAAGTACGACCACGAGCGCGATATTCTTCTAACAACTCCTTCGTTTCTGGATGATCAGGCAGAGTGAGTAACCCTTCGACGAGTAATTCCCTCTGCACAATGGTATACTGAAGTCCTTCGATCGAACCTTCCCATGCTCCTTCGCCGAAGCAATCTTCTAACTTCCTTTTCTTGGACTCAAACGTCAGTTTGCGCTCCTTCAGGTTAGCGAGAGCCTTGTTGAGCTGGCCTTCAGCGGCGTATCTGCGAGCGGTTTCTTCATCAAACCTTTTCTCACTATCCTTCACCTGGGCTTCCAGCTTGGAGATCTGTAGCATCAGCTTATCCTCCATCTCTTTCCTGGTGGCCAGGGAAGCCTTCCAGTGCTGGTTGAACTTGGATGTCCTCCGATATGCTTCGTCCAAGTGTTGCTTCTTCGTAGCCAGTACGTCGTTGACAGCTTTGAAGTCTTGACCCATGAGTTCACGCTCGGCTATCTGCTTAGTCAGGTTTGTACCCAGCTGGTTCACCAGCTCTGTCTGCCTTTTGAAAGAATGAACGACTTCGTTCCTCTCGCTTCGGAGCTGAGCCAACTCTTTCTCCAGTTCTTCATTCGCCCGCTTCAATTCATCTCGCTCAGCTAACACCCGATCATGCTGCTGAATGGGCACAGTAGTAAGCTCTTCAATCATTGGAGAGCTTTCTGGCTTGGCATGAGGAAACAGAATCCCTATAGCATCTGCCCTGGCTCTGACCCAAGACACATACAGAGGGTAGGCTTGGTTGTTGCTTCTCCCCATCAATGGCTTTCCTCGCTTACTGATACCATTCCAGGCGCGCTGAAGCTTGGATAACAGATCCCCCTCTAGAAGACCAGTGAGGTACAGAGATTCCTGCACCTCTTCATCCTTCGGCGGAGCTCTCAAAGCATACGCGAACTGTCGGACCAGTAAAGACGGGTTGTAGTTTATACAGCCCTTCCTGCCTATCAAAGGCACGTTCGGAAACCCGCTGCAGCTGAAGATCACCTCAGTACCCAGCCTATCTCTGTCAAACCAGTCAATATCCTCTGCAGATAAACTCATCAGACGCTCGGACCACTCAGCTGTGGCTGCAGACGAAACGAAAGGACCCCTCTTGGGCAGATGACTATCAAGCCATTTATAAAGCAAGGGTACGCAGCATGAGACATTCTTGCCCCTCCTGTTTTCGTTTTTGTAGTGGATAGAATGGTAGACATCTCCTATCAAGGTAGGGACTGGATTCCCTAAAGCAAAGATATGAAATGCGTCAAAGTCCACAAAATCGGGCATATTGGGGAACAAAATGATGCCATATATGCACAAAGCGAGAATGGCGTTGAACACGACCCAACATCCGTCTTTGGCGCACTGCTGAGCCTTTCCCACTAAAAACTGCAAGGAGAAACCAGGAACCTTGTTCCAACTAGTCAATACCAATTCGGAGGCATCCAGATGAAGAGAAGGAGCTAAACCAGCCAGATCAGGCTCAACATCCATATGAACAAAAGGCATCTGCCTCTTGATAGGCATACCTAACAAATCAGCATATTCCTCCAGCGTAGGTGCGAGAACAAAATCCTGAAAAGTGAAACATCTCAACGGAGGGTCGTAGAACTGCAGTAAAGCATGCAACCCATTCAACTCGAACACAGAAGGTTTACGAACCAAGCTGAGCAATTTTCCATAAGATTTTCTGAACTCATCCTTCACAGAATCATCTGCTAAAGCTATCAAACCAGTCAACTTAACCACATCAGGGGCAGGGAACTTGTAAGCCACTGTCTTCCTCAGAGAACCCATAACAAATACAATAGGAGGCAAGAAATCCTGGATCGGGGAAAACGGCACCTGCAACACAGACACACGTTAATGAAATGCAAATGAGTATGCGAACTAATGCAAAATGAAATCATGCAACAGGAGATCAAGGTAACTGTGCTGTGGAGATTCTGTATCAACAAAACCATAACGCTGCTCTATCAAGAACAACCACTGATAAGAAGAAAACCCTGGTGTAGGACCACAAATCTGCTCTGTCAAGAACAACCATCTGATAGGGCCATATACATAGGATCATAATTCTTCTCCATCAAGAACAAATGTCAGATAATAAGGACCTCTGATACAGGACCAAGAGACTGCTCTATCAAGAACAAACATACATCTGCTGACGAGATCTTCAGACCCCAATCATAAATATCTGCTGATGAGATCTTCAGACCCTAGTCATAAACCTGCTCTGTCAAGAACAAATACACATCTGATGATAAGATCCTTTGATCAAAACCTGCTCTATCAAGAACAAATACACATCTGATGATAAGATCCTCTGATCAAAACCTGCTCTATCAAGAACAAATATACATCTGATGATAAGATCCTCTGATCAAAACCTGCTCTATCAAGAACAAATATACATCTGATGATGAGATCCTCTGATCAAAACCTGCTCTATCAAGAACAAATATACATCTGATGATGAAAATATCCGGTACCAACAAAACTGATTCGCTGTCAAGAAAACCAGGTAGTCTGAAGGTCAAAGTTTCCTGCAATAAACCCAACCCTGCTCACAGGTATGAACCTAAACTGACTCAAGTTCGGCATCCTATGCGTTCATCAGCGTCACAAACATTCAAGATGGGTGATACGATACCCAGAAGGTGTGGCATCACCAGCTCATGAAGCGGCCTCACTCGGCTGAATCACAAATGATCGGTCCCCAGAGTCGACAATCCACCAAACCAGCAACCGTCTCAACCCAAAGGGTTGAAAGAGAAGCCAACCGGGAGAACCTCGTCTGAGCGTGGATTTCATGAGACACTAGTGCCTGCAAAGCAAGCACGCGCCCACTAATTTCCACAACTAATGCTATGTTCACTCAAGCCTGGGTCTGCCTTCTCACTCATCAGAATGCCCCTCACACAACAGCACAGATAATCATATCATACTGCAAATAAAATGCGGGAAGTAAAATGCGAGAAATAAAATGCGATAAATAAACACAGCCCAACAAGTAATCATACAAGCGCTAGGATAGACCCACATAGGGAACCGGAGAACCAGAGATTCTGGGTTAATTCCCCAGCAGAGTCGCCAGCTGTCGCTTTCGCGAAAATAAGGTGCCGGCACAACAGAAGAGTCGCCACCTTTCGTTATTTATCCCTCGGAGCGGGAAAGGAAACGATCGGAAAACCTAACGAAAAAGGGTAAGACAAAGTCGTCGCAACCATTGTCTGGGTTCGGGAGTCGGTTACGCAAGGGGAAGGTATTAACACCCCTCACGTCCGTCGTACTCGACGGGATCCACGCTTGTTGTGTTTACTGGACGAGTTGGTTTATCTATCTACCTATCAAGGCTGGCTTAAACAAAAAAGAAAAATGACTCGGCAAAGCGTCGCGCTTTATGCCTACGTATTCTCATCAGAGAATGAGAAATCAGAGTCAACGTAGTTCGACCTACGACGGGTTACGGGGAAGGTAGCTCGCCAATACATCAGTATTGTGCCTACGTACTCTCAACAGGTATGAGAGATCAGAGCTTACGTAGTTCGGGACACTACGGATTATTTTCTGTCTTTTACGGAAGAAGTGTTTTTTATTGTGTTTGCAATTTCAATCGCACTAAAGACTATGATCTGAGAGTGAATGCGTACGCATGTCACCCAAAGAGTACCATACTAAACATCCAGACTTTGGAAAAGAAACTCTCCCACAATCCTTTCTCAGATAGCTTAAGGCTCGTAACGTACGAAAGAAATCATTCATGATTACTGTATCTTAAACTATTTTGAGATGAGAAGAGAACAGGCTCAACTAGGAGGGAGACTATCAAGTCCTACTGTTGTCATGCCAAGGATTCATCCTATGGTTGAGGTTTGAAACAGGGAACTCCTAGAAGTTATCATGCATAGGTTTCAACCTAAAGTTCTATCATCACTTCCTTATCAAAGGAAATGAGAGTCCTAAGGGATCATGTCAATGATACACAGAACAGAAAAAGCATCAGCTTAAACAGTAAACAGTAATACGGTAAAATGCATGCAATGCAAGTGAGGGAGGAAATGTGTGTGGGGCATCAGCCTCCACAAGCTCATCTCAACCTCAAGCCAGAATGAATAACAGTAATCATACTGAAATAAAACATGCTATCAAGCAAAATACAGTAAACTACAATCATACAGAAGAAGATAAAACAAGATGCCATCAGGCAAACAAACCACATGGGCAAGGGAGCTGGGCTCTACCGAATACCCGCAAGCAAAGCCATACAGTAACAGTACAAGCAGAGGGAGCAACTCAACCTCTAGTGCAATCATGCTCCTAGATTAAAGCTATTCTAGATATGGACTTATTCTAATGCATCAAGCAAGTCAAACAAGGCATGTCAATACAGAAGAGAAACAAAGAAGAAAGCAGATCAACTCCTCTCTCAACTCCAAGCTTCAGCTCTTCTAACAGCAACTCAGTCTTCAGACTTCCATCACTCTTGACAGATATCAATTTGCTTTTCCAGGTTTCAACCCTTCAACATAAGTTTCAACTTATCTTCTTCTTCAAGCTTCAGCTTTCCTTAATCAGTTCCACCTTCAGGCTTCACTCTTAACCACAAGTGTCAACCTGATTCCTTCAGGATCTTCAGGCTTCCAAGTAAGTATCAACTTAATCTTTTGATCTTCAAGCCTCAGCTCTATACTCAATCTCAATTGAATCTTCTTCATAAGTGTCAACTTAGTCTTCAAGCTTCAAAGCTCTCCTTGCTTTACCAGTATCAACTTGGTCTTCTCTTCCTACAAGCTTCAGCTTCTCAGAGTAACCTTTAATCACTTAGAAGTGTCAACTTCATCCTTCAGTCTTTTCTCAAGCCCCAGCTCTTCATTCAATCTTTACTGGATCTTCACTTGGGTCTTCAAGTATCAACTTGCTCTTGTCCTTGCTCTTCAAGCTCTTCAAGCTTCAGCTGAAATGGCAATGCTCAGGGAATCATCCTCTTCCATACTCTTCAATGAAGTCTTCATCTTCACACTCAAGCCCAACATCTCTCAAGACTCAAACCAGAGGAAATCACTTAACCGAATAAGCTAGGATATTAAACTGCTTATTGACCACCAAAGGTGACCTATAAGGGTTTAACATCAAAAGAAGGGTTCCCTCAAAGGTTCTACCTCCTAGGTACCATCACTTATCCCTCCAAAGGAGGGAGGTGAATACCATGGAAGGACCTTGAATCATGGGGAAGAATGGAGGTGAAAGATACCATCCATGTTTAAGAAAGGAATTAACTAATTCTAAGCTCTTCCTAATCCGTAACCCTAAAACAACAACAAAACAAACAAGACTCCAAGCTCTCAAGCTCCTTCTTCAATCTCCAAGTCTTCTACTATGCTCCTCCATGCTCCTCAAAGCAAAACCAAGCCCACCAAGCCAAGCAAAAACCCACAAAGCAAAGCAAACAAAAATACAAGCCCACAAGGGCAACACAAACAACAATCCATTACAAAAATCAATTAAAAATAGTATACTATCATATTAAAATCTAATATAATTTCTAGGGGATTCTATATACCTACCCTTAATACCCTATATGCACCACTATCTAACTTGACCTAGAAACCCAAAATTCTAGTGTTTTTGTGGACCTATGTTGAGGATTAACCTAAATCTACACAACCTAAAGTCATCTAACCAAAACTAATCAAAAATTAATCACAAAATAATGGAATAAATCCAGAGGTGATCTAAAGTCCTAATCTAACTATTCTAAAAAGAATGGCCTAAAAATATGAAGGGAACTAGCTAAAAAAAATTCTACAAGCCTATGCATCAACATAAAATGAATTAAAAAGCTATTAAAAGAGAAAATACACAAAAAATATTAAAAATGCATGAAATGCGAATATTTTGATTTTATAATTTTCTAGGCATTATCATGAAATGGAAAAAAATTCCCATTCAAAAATCATCATTTTTCTATTTATTATGATTTTTCAAAGATTAAAATAAAATGGAGAAAAAAGAAATTAAAATGAGAAATGATTGGTGTGAATAGCAAGCATATTCAGTTCAAAATGCAGATGGGCTCAAAATGGGGGTGGGGATATCAATGCGCGCCAGGCCCAATTATTAGTAAGAAATTAATTCACAAATTATAAAGAAAAAGAAAAAGAAACGGTGCAGTTAGTAACAAAAACTAGTTCAAAACAATCATGGGCCATGAAAGGGGGTGTGGTTATCAAACTAAACTAAAGCCCAAACCCTCAGGTTTAATGAAATGCCGCGTTTCATTGTTCAGCATTTCCCTCTTCAAATAAAATTGAATCTCATCCACACGATCTAAGTCCCAGTCAATGAGTCTTTGGGCATCCAACGACCATCTCATCATCTTCTTCCTCCAGCTAGGGTTCAAAATGAGGAAGCCATGGAAACAGAGCTCCATAGTGAATCTTCACCCAACTCGTATCACCTCAATTCTCCATGAAAAATTAAGATTCAAAACCCTAATCCATTCTAAATTCCATGCTGATCACAACCATGGCCTCAAAATCAATTGAAGTGCCCTAAATCTCCAAACCCGATCCAAGGTCAAAAATAAGCTCAGACATCAACTTCAACAATTCTTGAAATTAATTACCTCAGAATGATCACCACCCCACACTGGTTAATTCTTGATATCAAACTCATGCTATAGCTCACTATATCTCATGTTCTTGGTCAAAACAAAAATGGTGTCATCAACTGAAACTTCACCAATTGATCTCAAACTTCCCAGAATCCATCACCTAATTGTCTCTAACCGTTCTAACCTAACAATTCTACCTAATTATGCTTAAATCATGGGGTAGAAGAAAGTTTACTAACCTGTCAAATCTTGAACACCAGATAGGGTAATCCTCCACTTCAAGCTCTCAAATTCTTCAGAATCAATCCTTGAATGATGATAAAGCTTCTGTTTGCAAAAGATTGGGCCAAGAAAGCTTGAATCTCCAAACCCGATTGTGACTTGCAACCTTCAAAATTCAAGTGCTATCTCTTCAATTCTCCATGGTTTTGCCTTCAATTTGGTCTGCACAGCTTCAGTGTGATCAATGGAATGTGTTTGGATTGAAAGAAGAAATGGAAATGAATCAGAATGTGGAATTTGATTTCAACTTGCAATGGAAGCAATTGAAATGGCTATCTCACTCTCCTCTCAAATCTCTCACCAACCTTGCATCTGAGAAAGTTCTAAATCATATATAGAATGGTTTAGACTCATCTAGAACCATCTGGAACCATCCAATGAGAAATTGGGATTCTCATGTCATGAGTTTATGATTTCCATCCATCTCATGTATCATCTCATGCCATAGCCCCTTGCAGCACTTGCCTTGACCTGAAATTCTCCTTAGATGAGATATATGACATGTTAAGACACTTAGCTAGCTTGTACATTGAGTTTCCTTGTGTTTTGCATTTGTTCCTTAAGATGCAAGCAACCATTTTCCAAAGCAACCCCATGATTTAGGCCTCAAATCAAAAAAGTGGCTGAACCATTGTTTCTAAAATGTTCTTTGGAGTCAAAATGACCTATCATATGCCATGGTTTGGATGTGTAACTTGGAATTTCCAATTTCCAACTTCAACTTATTTAACTTATGCCTCCATTTTAGGTCATTTTTATCACTTTTTGCTACAAGCCTTTTCAACATCTCATGACCTCCCTACTAGCCTTAAAACATCATTCTAAGCAAGTTTGATATTGAATATTTTTCCATTTGAAGCTTGGAAATAGGAGTTATGGCCTTATGCTTGAAATGACCTGTAATCTCCAAATGACCAAAATGCCCTTGACTTGTCAAAGCCATAACTTGAGTTCTACAAATCCTATCAAGGACTTCTAGTACTCTCTAGAAATCTAAGAAGATGAGGAACAACATTCATGTTTACCAAAAGTTCATAGGAATCATCCTTCTTGGGCAAAAGTTGGATGCAAGTTGGGTGACTTTCAAGGACCCAGATTCACATACCTCAAATGACCTGTAACTTGTCAAAGTCATAACTTGAGATCTACAAATCCTATCAAGGACTTCTAGTACTCAAATTAAAGCTAAGAAAAATCTCTAAAACATTAATGTTGGGGGTAAGATGAGATAACAATCACATCTTGAGCTAGACTGACTTGAAGATAGGGATCAAACTAGGGGATTTTACACTGCCAAACCTTAGAAACCCTAGCTTGAAACTTCTCAAACTCTTCAATCATGATGAGTTGATCTTGGAATCATCCTTATGGCATCTCAATGCATCAATACATGATCACATGTCTCTTGGATTAGGTCTCAACCCTCTCCAACTCATCAGTTGACCTAGGGTTGACCCAGTCAAACCCTAACTGCACCACTCATGGCTGAGTCTTCTTATTCTTGCATAATGACCTCTCTAGGCTTCATGATGGCTTTCAATACATATCATAAGCTCTCTCAAAGCTTCAAGTACATCCTCATAGCCTCAGAATCATCTGAGGAGCTCCCACAACTCTCAAGTTATGAGGCACACAACCTTGGTTTCAACCAATCTCTCTGAGGATCTCTTAACCTCTCTGACAAAGATATCAACCTTTGAACATTTGAACAACCTTCTTGGCTAGCTTCAAAGTCTTGATTGGTACTCTTGATTGGCACTCATACCTCTTGATGAACACAAGCTAGGTAAATAAATGTTGGTTAAATTTTGGGGTGCAACACCCATAATACCCCGCAACTTCCTCACTATACCTCTTAGCTAGCTTCAGCATAGAATGATTCATCCTCATTAGTAAGAAATGAGTTAATCTTGCCAATCCATTCATAAACACCCAAGTCGAATCATATCCCTTCACATTTCTTCGGAAAACCCGACACAAAATCCATGGGAATACTATCCCATACCATTTAGAAATATTCAATAGTTGTATCAGGTCCAACAACCTCTGATGTTCACACTTCGACTTCCGATAAGTCAAACCAGCACATACCACTTCAACCACTTCTCTCTCCATGTATCTCAATGTTCTTCTTCCAGAGTACTCTTATCCAACTCACACTATTTGGAACACACACTCCATCATGACATCTCATGGTACCATTCTCATCAATCCGAAAATCAGTTCTTCGACTTCAATTCATTAAATTCAATCAATCTATTAACTCAAATTAGAACTTCAACTTCTTCGAATCTTATCAAGAATACCTATAGTCAGTCTCAAGATACAAAGCTCAACTCCCTAAGATATTTTCTTCACAGACCAAACTCATATCCCGAATTTGCTTCATCAGTTCTAACTCATTACCATCATCATTGGTATATACAGAAATTTCCAATTCGATACCTCTGCTACCACTTGGTCTCACTCGAATGATAATTCAACCCAAAACCATACTCCTTCAGAAGTCCCTATTTATTTCCTCTGCACCATATTCAACTCTTTTTCAAATCAACAAATACCTTAAGTTCTTAAGATCACCAACCATCTCAAATCTCAACTAAACAATTGAGGCTTCCAAACTCCGGCACAAACATGCAACAGCAACCAACTCCAATTACTTGTCAAATAATTCCCTTATGTACTTTAAGTTGCCTTAAAGCATAACCAAAACTCGATGATGTTGTACTTAACATATCCCCCAATCATATCAACCAAACATCACAAAACACAACAATTTGTTCTGTCGGATTCGGCAAAACCAATACACGAGCTGTTGTCAGCTTTCCTAACAATTCCTTAAACTTTCTTCACAGTAGAATATTACTACTTCTTCTCCAACACTGATAACTCAAGTTCCCGATGCTCAACATGATCCTCTATACTCTTCGAGTATATCCAAATATCATCGGTTACCCAACCATTGGCTCACTCAATTAAGTATGGAGAATCCTATGCCAAACGGACACTCAATTGTGAGTCATGGCGGAAATACAAACCGCACTTACTACAACAACCAAACATATTCCATCAATAAATAATTAATTCCATGTCACTACTTCACCATCACATAAAGCATTGTTTCCCGCGCTTCTAATCTTGTGTCATTCCGAGTTACGGTCCTCCCGTTACGACAAAAATACGAAAACAACATTTCCACACTTAGAAGGCCATTCAACATATCTTCAACTCTTGAAATGTTTAAAGGTCTAATTATACCAATATAGTATCCCACACCTTACTTCCTTTAATAATCACCAGAAGTCACTATCCACCCTTTATATACTTGACTTCACAATCTGTTGCCACAACACACACACAAGACACAAGTCTCAAAACTACTCAATCAGTTTAATTCCTTGACTATCCAAATAGACATACAATATAGAGCTCTTAATATCGGACTAGTTCCCGTAACTAAGTCAATCACAACTCCACTTCACGTCCTGGCTGTATATCACTATCCTGTCAGAATAACTTCCAGACAACCACAATTAATCGACAAACCGCCAACTTCCCACTTTCGTTAACACTCAAAATTTCCATCAAAATGAAACATCTCATCACTGTCCTGCGCCGACTCATCAAAACAATTTTTCAGCACTTGGCTTAACTCCAAACAATTCATTGCTCACGCCATCTAAGCTTGCAAGACACGTCTATCCCATCCAACACAATCCCAACTACTATCAACAAGAGATTAAGGGTGATCAGTTCCTCAATTTATCGATAGACAGCCAAAAATCATGATGGGGTATAAACCATCTTTACCAAACTATAAGAGCGTTTAACCACACACTGAGCTACAACTCCGCACTTGCAGTATCCTGGAGAAGCACAAGTTTCTCCCCCACTTAGATCATTCCCACTTCTGTAGACAAAGGTTAGACAACAAACATGTATCGACAGAGTTTTCACACACATGTCGCATACAAGGGAATAACCAACATTAGATAACTTGGCCGGACGGACCGACCTGCTCTGATACCACTAATGTAACACCCTTCTAAACCCCACGGATAATATATGAATAATCAGAGTAAATTTCCATGCATTTACAAAAGGGCATTACACATAACTTTCAAAATATCAAAACCACCTGTCATGCTCATTACTATTTCAATATAAAATTATGCTTTACAAAACTTCATTTTGCATGTAGCAGCGGATTCAATTATACCACAATTTTCATAAAAGAAACATTTGTTTTTATCACATAAACAACATCACTTAGGCACTAAGGCCAACATCATAATATTCCAATGGATATAAACACGTTTATAGAGTACATAATGTATATCTTAAACACAACCCAAGCGATCCCAGTGTTACATGACTAGAGCATGACTCGACCCAACATAATTAAATCACTAAACGGCTACACCAAAAGCGACCTCGTAACTACGAGCAATACTACTCCTTGATACCTGCACGATGTCATGTAGGACATCATTCCAGCAGAAGGGTGAGAAATATTATCATAATAACAATGCATATAATTATATATACACAAATACACAAGCACAAAATACATATATTCCACATTTTCTCACCACAATTCATTATAACTCATCATGTATAATACAACATATATATAATCAAATATGGATAATCACCAAGCATATTCATCATGCACGTATCCATAAATCTCAACATTCCACATGAACATACACATATTATGTTTACTCACTAATTCACAATTACACATTCACAATTCTCAAATCAACAATTCATGTTCATAAGCATACTTTCATACAATGATCACATATTCATAACTCTCAATTACACAAGTAATGCACATACGTATATTCCACCATTCTCACCATACTTCATCATAACTCATCATATACTTCACAAAGCATATATATATATATATATATATATATATATATATATATATATATATATATATATATATATATATATATATATATATATATATATATATATATATATATATATATATATATATATATATATATATATATATATATATATATATATATATATAGGCAAATACATTCATCAAACATATCCATAGTTCACAATTACACAAGTCATGTACATACACCTATGCATAACTTCATACAACAATCATATATTCATTCCATGAGACTCAATGCAACTCAATGCAACTCATGCCATGTGGTACCAACACTTGTTATCATTTTTCGGTTTTTACACTTAAACCGGGTCCACCCTTCTAGACCGATAACAACAAAAGTCCGTTCCCTAAGCTTTCAAACCCACCCTTCTAGGTTTGGGACAAGCCACTAGTCTCCATGAAACTAGCAAACATTGCCTCTTGACTAAATGATGCATATGCAATCAACAACAAAATGCACTTAAGACCGATCACACGTCTTAATCCCATGCATTCACATAATTCCTCCCTTCAAGAATTAAACAAGATTGCACACACAACATATCGTATGATCAAGTATTCATACTTTTCATCAACATATTTGTCAAACAATGCACGCATATCTTACAATATGCTCCCATGCATTAATTCACAATAATCAGATACAACAAATATGCATTCATAATTCAACCTCATTACCTTTTCAAACAATGCACACATATTCACAATATGTTCTCATGCATTCACAATATCGCATATAATCAATATGCATTTACACTTCAATATCATTACCACATTTATCAAGCAATGCACACATATTCACAATATGTTCTCATGCATTCTTCACATACAAACAATATGCATATATTTGTCAAAAGACTATATTTCATAATCGATTCCACCATCTAGGATTCACGCCATACGGCTACCCACATCATATCATATCACAACATGCACAAGCTATACATTATATAACAAAAGTATTCTGCACAATAACACATCAATCACACACATTCGCGACGGTAAAAATCAAAACAACAATATGTTTTCAATTTTATGCTATAATTGAACTAGGTACAGGCGTCAAAGCCATTTTTTCTAGAAAGACAATCTCGTTAACTTACCAACGCTTCGAACGGAGGTCAAAACCGACTTACGGTTCAAGAGTTATGAATTTTCGAAGTTTTCCGAAAAACCAGAATTTTGCCTAAACACGGCTACGGGATTTTGCATTTTCGCCCGAAAATCCGACCGATTCAATTTTTTTTTTCCGAAACAAACACATACTCATACTCACCTAATATATAGCAGTGAATTAGAACCATTAAACACGATTTCTACGACGTCCGATTTTCACTCAAATCTCAAACCCTCAATTATCAAAAAATGACAAAACTCACAAACTCAACCAAATTCAATCAAACGAAATCCAATAATCACGGCTAAATATTACCCGACTAAACTATGCAAATTATTTTGAATTCTAACCGTTCAAAACTCGATTCTACCGATTAAACCATTTATGCCCTAGAAATGAAAAATAGAGAAAACTACCAACAAATCCAACACAACTCATACATAATCATACACATTGATCAAATAATAATGTTTCTCAACCTTACCTTGATTGGATTGAAGCTTGAAGTTGATTCTTGATGATTCCTCCAAGTTTCCCTCTTCTCTTCTCTTTTCTCCTCTTTCTCTATTCTTTCTCTCCTTTTCTTTCTTTCTTTCTCTTATGTTTCTATCTCTTTTCTTTTCTCTCCAATTTCCCTTATATATCCTTTTATTTTCTTTCCATCATAATTCTTCTCTCAAAAATATCTATCAATTCATTTCTCACAAAATATCTCATTTTATCATTAATTAGAGAATATCTAATAAATCCACATTATTCTACCAAGTAGAATAAATGAATTAAATCCATTAACTCATTTAAATAAATCCAATAATTTATTTAAATCAGATAAATCACATAAACCAATTAATTTGCACAATTAATCACTTATTGAAAAAATTGGGTTGTTACACAAGTGCTCCAACGTCTGCGTATTCCACAGGAGCACCTTCATCGGAGGCTTTGTTGCTGAAAAGACAACTAGGGCATTTCTTTTCATTAGATCGAATGTTGGAAAGGGTTCCTCCGATTCTGATGACGACGACGAGGAACGTTGATTTAGAAATGCCGACATTCTAGACTCCACTCCACTCAAAATGCACTAACGCTTCAGTCTTTTGGTATACAATGTTGTGAAAACATATATGTGTTTGCAGTCGTATTTATAGAAAAATTAAATAGTACGTGCCCCATATGATATGTCTTAAATATACTTACAAACTTTATACACTTTAAAATTTAATGGTTAATCAATTTTTATGTTTTAAAATTTACAATTTAAATCAATTTATATGCTTTAAAATTAAATGGTTAACCAATTTTTATTTTATATTTAAATTAATTTATAATTAAAATTTTAATAATGTTTATAATTTAAAAACAATAAATATTACTTATTCTATAATTATTACTTAAAAACAATAAAATATATCACAATTATATATTTATTAAACCTAAATTTATAAAAACAATTTAAGTTTATTTTTAATTAAACCTAAATTTATAAAATTAATTTAAGATTATTTTTATTTCAACCTAATTATTTTAAGTTTAGTAATTAAAAACTTTATTTTAACATTACATGAAAAAATTAAAATATTAATAATAATTGTGTTTATTATTTAAAAAATTTATTTTAAATATTAATCATAATTATGTTTTAATTATGTTATAATAATAATACATTAAATAAAAACAAAAAAACGCAAACCCTAGCAATGGTTTGTGTCCGCCATTCCCATTGGCGAGTCTCTTGGCTTAACAACAATGTCGCCAACTTTCAATATTATGGTAAATTTTAAACAATAGTTGGTTATTATAAAAAAAAATTCTCAACTTGTTGCATATATTATTTTAAATTCTTTTTTTAACTTTATCTGATTGAATTAAAAAAGGTGTACCAAATCTTTAATAAGAAAGACATATGACTAACGTTCAATGTCTTAAGTTCTTAACATGTGACTTATATATTATTTTAATTTTTAAATATTAAATACTAATTTAAATGTAAATTAATAATCATTTAAAATGATCATAATAAAGTTTCTTCTTTTATAAAAAATAAATTGTAATAATGATCTTAAGTGAACGGAGTAATTTATTTAAAAATTTATAAATGAAATGATAAATTAATTGAAATTGCTATAAATAAAAATGGTACAATATAATTTTTTTTAATTTATCATAAATTTAAATTTTAATATTATTAATTATGTTTTTATATGTTATAATATTTTTAAATATATTATAATTCTAAAATAGAAAAAAAAATACATCATATTATGTTATTATAAAAAAAATGAAGGTAATAAAACACACAATCTAGCACTAACCATATTAATAGTTTTATTTTTCCGTTTTATATAGTTTTCATAATAGAAAAAAATAAAATTAATCAAAATTTTATTGCATTTATTTTCCCTTTGCCAAATGATAATTATCATTAATAAAACTATTGCATTCAAAAAGCTGCAATTTATTTTTATCAATAAAATTATTGCATTCTAATTATTATCACAAATAAACATTTATCACATGTATGATTTATAAAATAAATTATAACTAAAGAAATTTATATGTTAAGAATTTATTTATACACATATGAGACGTTTTTAACTTGTATGATGGATCTTCCCATTTTAAAACATATTTATTTCTATCATATAATATATTAAAATATTTAAAATTATATAAAAAAATCTAATCTAAATAACGTTAAAAAATTTATTAACCCACTTCAATGATTTCTTAATTATTCATAAAAGTAAAGTTAAATTCCTATAGAATATTAACAATATTGAGATCTCTATTTTTATTTTCTAATGTTTATTATCTTTTAATATAACCTCGCATAGGATACTATAGTGACAGAATCAATACGTAGTCAATACTATATGATTCATGAAAAGTATAATAACATGATGAGATAACGTTAGCAATATATATATATATATATATATATATATATATATATATATATATATATATATATATATATATATATATATATATATATATATATATATATATATATATATATATATATATATATATATATATGATTCATGAAAATTAAAATAACATGATGAGAGGACGTTACCAAAATATATATATATATATATATATATATATATATATATATATATATATATATATATATATATATATATATATATATATATATATATATATATATATATATATATATATATATATATATATATATTATACATTAACATATGTAAGGATCGTGGAACACTAAAGAGACTCTAATGATTGTGTAATTTTGAGTTTGATTCTTTAGCTGAATCAATCTTTGTTTGAAATTATAATAACAATTATATATATATATATATATATATATATATATATATATATATATATATATATATATATATATATATATATATATATATATATATATATATATATAAAATAAAAAGAATAATATTATCTAACTTTTTATGGACTACAATCAATTGTGGTTTAGTTTGTGAAAAACGGATTAATCGTGATTCTGATGGGGGTGCATATATAAGCCCTTTAATTAATTAAGTGATCAATTTTATCTAATGGCTGAGTATCTGAAACCTGATTGGTGTGGGTAAAAGTGTGGGATTTAACCTTGGGCCCATAATGGGTAGGGACTAGGGTTATATATATTATGTGGCTAGGTCCCCTCTGTAATCACAAAAAAGAATCAGAAACATAACTGACGGCTCCATAACTTGCCCTATTGAAAGTTGTGAACGGGAGTGTGAGTTACAGAGGAAGATCTGGTCATTCATCCCGGCATTCATACATTCGGAATTCCGAATCATGACTTCAACAAGTAAGTATTGATGTTTTAATCTCATATAATATCCATGAATATTTCCGCTTACATTTGGTATCAGAGCCTAGATTATATGAGTTAGGACTCAATTATTTATTATTATTTTTGTGAATACGAATTGATGGTATTATTTTTTTTATTGTCGTAATAAATTTTACCATTACGAAACTGCTCCATAAATAATATGAAAATTGGAATTGATATTTTGTGATTACTAAATTTATGAAATATATATGGAATCGAAAATCTTTTATGTATTTATTTTAATTGGAATTGTTGCATACTTCTTCAAAATTCATATGGTGAAAGTAATAGTGTTCTGATAGTACGTTATTTTTCAATTGCCCTTTATTTTGGATCAATTAAAACAATATATATGATTCTTTGGTTACTGAAATGCAAAATACGTGAATGCCGTCAATAGTGCCGGTAACTTTGTTTATCTGGTGTTTCTTTTGCAAATTAATAGAACAATTCCGATATTTGTGCTTAATTTGTTTTCCCTTTCCAAGTTAATAGCCACTTCTAAATTCTTTTGTTTAATTTTTTTACGCCAATACAATATCATATAAAATTATATATTACTAATTGAATTATATATAATTAACTAGATTAATTATTTTCAAGACAATATGTACTATATATTTCTAAATTTTTATTGTATTGTCTTGGACATTTTATTAAATAAATGTTAGTTTATATAAATTTGTAATATATTTGTTTTGTCAAGTATTTTGAAATATTATATAATATCTCTATAATATTGAGATTGATACTCTTGAATACAAAATTTATTAGGAATGTTATATGGTTTAAATTCATGATTGGTTCATGATTTATTTTGGCAAGAATTTTTTTTAATTCCTATGCAAGAAATTCTATAAATTATTGTGTGTGATTACCACCAAAGTGAGATCACTCGTTTTAATTTGTAAAAGTCTCTTTGTAGTTTGAGGAATGGTTTTAGGTCATTACTGTGATTGTCTTCCCAAAGGTGGACAATTGTATGTAAAGATTGTGGTTGATTAAGGATATAACTATTGGAGATGCTTTGGTCTAAGGGATTTATTTACCCAAAGGAAATAAATTTCTAAACTCAATGTATGCTCATTGAGTAGCTTATTCTTGAAATTTTTAGATTAAGTTGTTGGAGGTGTTTTGGTTTAGAGAATTTATCTACGCAAAGGAGATAGATTTTCGAACCCAATTTATGCTCATTGAGCGACTCATCTGAGGTTCTGACCTTGGTTCTAACCTGGGTTTTACGCATTCCAACCAAAGGGGATTGTGTGACAATGTTGGCCTCTTAGTGATAGCTTATGTTCATTAAAGCTATATCTTGCCTTTATTATTTGTTCTAATGCATTCCTATTTTGTCTAAATAATGACCTTCTCTATGAACAATTGTTCTGCTTCTATTGAGATCCTGAATGGTCTAATTTTAAAAAATGGAAGAAAGACAGAGTTTTCATTAGGGATTGCTGACCTTGACATGGCATTGCGTGAAACCAAACCTGTGATCAATGATCAGAGTACACCCGAAGAGAAAGAAAAATTAGCTAAGTGGGAGATGAGTGATCGACTTAGCTTGTGTGCTATGAAGAGAACAATTTCTGAACATCTGATAAGTGGGTTGCCTGAAAAAGAGAATGCTAAAGAGTATCTTACTGCTATTGGAGAGAGATTTCAGGTATCTGATAATGCTGAATATGAATGTTTAATGAAACAACTCACGGACATGAAATATGATAACAATGGGGGTGTCAGAGAGTTCATTCTTAAGATGGTTCATGTCCAAACCAAACTAAAATCCCATGACATTGACCTGAATGAGAATTTTATTGTGTCTCATGCCTTAAATTGCCTACCTGTTGAGTTCACTCAAATCAAAACTGCTTATAATACATTTGGTGATAAGTGGACTATCAATAACCTCATTACCAAGTGTGTAGTTGAAGAAGAGAAACTCAAGAAGGAGAAAAGTGATCTAGCACTCCTAACCTTTCATGCTAAACCCCATTCTAGTAAAAAAAAATCTTGAAAAAATAAGAAAAACACTCATAGTGTTTCTCATAGAATTCCTGATAGGAAACCTGATAATGGTCAACATCATAATATAGGAGGTCCCAGACCTGTTGCTTTTAAGAAATCTGTTTGGTGCTTTTGATGTACTTGGTTAGTGGGAGTTTGTTCTTTATGTCATTTTCTTTTATCATGTTATATTTTATTTTAGACACTTTAAATGTTGGATTGTCGAGTACTTTCTATTTTAAGCAATTGATATTACAATGATTATTATTATTAATATCATTTGTCATTGTTTATGTACATTTAAATTGCTAAATTTGGGACTCAGTGTCATCGAAACCATTGTGCCTATGGTCGACACTAGTTTGGAGTTCAAGGCATGGTTATTATTTTGAGCTCGGTGTCTTCAGGACCACTATACCGGTGGTTGATGTCATATTGGAGCTGAAGTATGATTTTAAGCTCGGCGTTGTCAGGACCACTGTGCCGGTGGTCGACGCCATATTGGAGCTGAGGCATTATGGTTTGTAAAACCATACAATTTCTTTGTGTTTAATGCATTTGAGAGAAATTGTTAAGGACTGACGAAGAAAATATCAAATGGTTGTTGGATCACGTTAGCATGTTATTTTCTTGCCACACTCCACACTGATGACTAGTTTACGGAGTATGTAGTATTTGTAACCACGAAAGGTTTTTGTTGGATGGAGTCATATTCAGATACTGCACTTGGAATCATGGATTTCCTTAAAATGCGGCCGCATTTTAAAGAATTAGTCATTAACCCGAGAGTCGTTTTTAAAATGTATTTTAAATATAAAAATAATGCAATTGATTTTGTCCAAGTGGGAGAATGTTAGATTTATCTAACTTTTTATGGACTACAATCAATTGTGGTTTAGTTTGTGAAAAACGGGTTAATCGTGATTCTGATGGGGGTGCATATATAAGCCCTTTAATTAATTAAGTGATCAATTTTATCTAATGGCTGAGTATCTGAAACCTGATTGGTGTGGGTAAAAGTGTGGGCTTTAACCTTGCGCCCATAATGGGTAGGGACTAGGGTTATATATATTATGTGGCTAGGCCCCCTCTGTAATCACAAAAAAGAATCAGAAACATAACTGACGGCTCCATAACTTGCCCTATTAAAAGTTGTGAACGGGAGTGTGAGATACAGAGGAAGATCTGGTCATTCATCCCGGCATTCATCCATTCGGAATTCCGAATCATGACTTCAACAAGTAAGTATTGATGTTTTAATCTCATATAATATCCATGAATATTTCCGCTTACATAATAATGATAAATTATTTGGAAGTGTAAAATTCTGACATGATATCAAACTATACATCTACTCTATCATTCATAGATCTACTATGTGATATGGATCCCATCACTAACAATCTATCCTCACTTAAAAATAAAAATTGCTGCTATACTACCGCTGCTTTTTGCACTCTTTTTTATCTTTTTCTTTTCTTTTACTTTGCCTCCTGTATGTCCATCAATTTTTATCCTGTAATATTTTATTACACACAAATTGAGAATGAGAAAATATCCAGTAAAACAAAACATTTGCATTTGAGGAGTGTAAAATATGATATGTAAATGCATGTGTAAAACAACCTAGAAGTAAATAAATTAAATTCGAGACATTGTTAATTAAAACAGATAATCACTAAACAAACTTAAGTCATCAAATAGCTGCAAGAAATAATCAACATAAAAGTAAAAGAGGTTAACAAACTTAAGTTATCAAATAGCTGCAAGAGATAATCAACACTAAATTATTAAATGAAGTTACATTAACAACTAGATGCAAGAGACATTCAACACTACAATAATTAACAAACTCAAGTCATCATTAACTTTGAGTCTATCTCTAAACATTTCTGATCCTATTCATACATGAAAGGTGTATAGAGAATATTATGAATTTGTAGCAAATGGCAAATAGGACTTGAAAGAACTCATATAGATAAAGAAACTTGCTATAACATGTCAATAAGCAACATTTTATGATGAAATACTGTTATAGTGATCAAAAGAATTCATACATTTTCAGAATAAATATTTTATTTGTTTGGAGGAAGAAACAAAAGCAACAAAATTAAGTGCTTATTTGTATAAGCTCTCAAATTAACTGCTTATATTATTTAAACTTACTAATAAATCGAATAAGAATAAGAATAGTTCCGAATTAGAAATTCTTTTACCCTTTTATTTCTTCTTCCTTATTCTCTCCTTGGTCTTTCCGCGACTGTATCTTGGTACCATTTTAAATTCCTCTAATATCGACAAAAGAAACAAAAATGAAATTGAAGCTTTATAACTATATAAACAATAATTATTCAACATAATATTTAATTGCTGCAGAAAATATAATTTACTAGAGAATAAAAATGAAATTGTTACCTTCTCAAATTCCATAATCTATTTTGTGGAGCAGAAGCATAAGCATGTTTGTTCAAATCCAGCAAACACAAATGCAATGATAATACAAAATGGTGCAAGAAAAACACAAACCTTACTACTTCAAATTATATCAACTAAACTAACCGGATCAAAATCTTTGCAAAAAAGTGTAAATGATGAATTAGAATATTTCTTTTCAGAATAATAATATTGTATCAGAATTACAATAAAGATACAAATATTGATCATTTATTAATAAGGATCAAATCACATAATGATCAAATAAATAAATTTAAAGAGTTGAACATGCTATAAAAACATACATTTATCTTCCAGTTTATTAAGTAAAATAAAATGGCATATATCTTCTAAATTAAAATTATAGATATCGTACCTCATTTTCGAAGAATAATATTACATAAATACATTAGAGAATACTTTTAAATTATAGAAGTGAAAGAAATTGAAAATTGAAAATTGTAATAATGTGTATTTCCAATGTATTGATGCCTAAAGAAAAACCTTTAAATAAAAAAATAACTATTGTGATTTGAGTCTTATTTAAAAGAGAAAACATGAAAAACAATGATACATTGTTCCAAAAAATTTGTTTTAAAAATTTATAAACTACAACTTACTTGATTCAGTAAATTCAAAACTTTACCTCAGTGGTAGAAGAAAATTTTCTGAAAAAAATATCAAATTGCCTGTTACAAGTAAGAAACAAAATAGTAAATTTTAAACATACAAATCAAATTAAGAAGAAAGAGTGAAACCAAAAACTTGAAGGAACACATTCTTTGAAAAAATATCAGAAATTCTTGTCAACAATGAAGATGAAAACAGATTGGACAGGTATATGTGAAAACATATTGGCCATGTATGTTCCAAGACTAAGGCTAAGATACTCCAAAACCATAAACACATCATCCTCATTGTTAATCAGTTATACATTTTTCTTAGTGTTAATAATTTTTCCATAACTGCTTTTCATCATAATATAAAAACAAAATAGAGAAAACCGAAAGGCCAAGGAAAGAAGAAATTTCTTTTCTTCATATCTGCTTTTCTTCAGAAAAGTTTTTCTCCATAACTGCTTTTCAACAAATTTGTTTTTTTCCATATATGTAGTACATGAAATACACAACAAAGCATCATGTCAAGTCTATATCACAAAACAAAAAACCATCAATAAACTATTACCTACAACTTAATGAAGAAGATGAACAGTAAAATGGAACACTCTAAATTTCAGAAAATTTTAAATTTCTTTAAAATGGAACACTAAAATCATACATGGTGTTAAAGAAACCCTAAATCTCAAAAATATAAACTGTAGATCTCAAGTTTTTACTTATCTTGTTGAAGTTGTTTGATAACCTTTTCCTTCTTCATATCGTCAGATCAAAGTACAACCTGAAAAAAAAAAAAGTATATTAAAAAGGTAAAAATGAGAAGAAAAAAAAGAATTAGGGAAAGATTGGAAATGAATCACTAAGAGAGTTATGAGAAAGTAAAAGAATTAGAGAAATGTGAGGAGAGAGAGAGAGTGTGTGTGAGGAAATGTGTCTATTAGGAAAACGAGAGAGACAGAGAGTTACGAGAAACAATGGTTTTGAAAAACAAGGGTCTTACCTTAGAAGCTGCTACGAGGCACTTCTCCATAGTAATTGTAACAAAAATAATAGTTAGGTATTATAAAATAAATTATATGATAGACAATTGTTTAGAACAGAAATAAAATTGAATTATAGTATTAGTCGATAAATTTTAATCTCGATAAAAAAAATGAATACTAGTTTTATATATTGTGTTTTTTGGCATGATTATGTGATGTGGATGAATCATCGTTTTGTTCTTTAGTATTATTATTATTTATGAATGTGATGTCGATTGATTACGATTGAATAAGGATAAATATGTGAAATAAATTTTAAGATAATGTGATACTATATGGTTGTATGATTTTCCTAAATGGTGAAATTTGCCTAAGTGGTGGGATTCTCATTTCCATCAACATGACATGACATATGCATTTCTGTGTGGTGCCTTAGTGGCGAGTTGTCTTCCCCATTGTTATGGGATTAATTATTTGTGGTGCCTTGGTGGCGGATTGATTATATATGAATCAGTTATATTTATAAGCATGCTTATTCACACATAAAGATATTTGTGAAATAAGGATTTTTGTAGATTTGATTTTGTTTAGGCTGTTATGTTTTGTATGATTTTTTTACATAATCTCGTACAATTATTTTGTTTGATTTTATATGGACGATGGAAGGTTGACCCCTTACAAATAACATATTAGGTATGAAGAATTTGAAGATATTAATTGATCGTGATATGACGTGATGTGATGTTGCATGTGCTCGTGGTAATGAAATCAGGTTTTGAATAGAATTTGTAATTTTGTAAGGAAATTTATATTATCATATGAGGATTGTAACGTCTTAAATAAATTATTTCAATAATTTTCATTTAATTATGGTTTTTAAAATTTATCAAGAATGGTGAATATGTTGTAAAAAAATAGTCACATTTTAAAAAGTAAATGAAAATTTTAAAATAATATCTTAGATTAAAATCTGAGGCATTACAACTTGTTACTTCCACACACTTTGTAATTTCCATCTTGAGTTCTTTCCTCTCGTTTGTATTCCTCTGCAACATTGTTATATTTTCTCTGATTTTCCTTATTTAAGTCAAGCTTTCTTTCTTTTATTCAGGGTATTTACTTGAAATTTTTTTACTTAAATTACTTTGCATGCTATGTCTTTTACTTGATTAATTGTTGTTTATCTCACCATGAGTGAGTAGTTTTATAAGGACAAGGGATCGTAAAAGTCCATCTCACGGCGATCCCTTATTGATTTATTCGAACATGAAGTACAAGAATTATATGTATTTTTGTTTTAGAATCTGAGTTCTTTAAAAAAAATTGTGTCAGTTGCGAAAGTAAAGGAAACCTATATACGATCGTAGTTTAAAAAATACAAATAAATATCGAACTGCGGACTGCAAATCATTAAACACTAGAGTAGTGAAGCACCCATCATGACAAGGTGACTTGTTCTTAATTGAGAAAGTCATTTAGCCGTACTAGAAACATGTCTAGATATGCATGCCGCGAAAGTGGGTGTCATATATATTTATCTACTTTTCTGTAAATTTCTTAGATATTCTCGTATTTGAATTCGGATAATCAATTGGATATTTATCTACACACATCATTGTCCGTTCAATCAGATCGTAGAGTCTCTGAGAATATTTTTAATACAAAGAGAAACACTTAGTAAAGTTAACTGTTTTTCCCATCCAACTCTAAACTAGACTTGATTTAGGAATTGGTTATATATTATATACATATTAGAATATTAGTACATGGTTGTGTGAGGTTCTTACTATCTCGTGAAATCGATACTATAATATATATAATTGTGTCGAGCGTATGTAGAGATGGTGTTGATGATGTGGTGACACCAAAATCATTAATGATACCTTTGTGTGTCGGTACTTAGTAAACTCAAATGAGGAAATTCTAATTATTTTATAATATAATGTAGTCATGTAACTCCTTTAAGTGATTAAATAGAGAGTTAAAATTTCAAATTAAGTGGATGAACGATATACTTCTAAATTAGAGAAGACATAATAAATATAATTTTAAATTTGTGGTTGCCTAAGTGACATGATCATATTTTATTTGGCATCATGCATGACATGACATATTTATCTTGTGGTTGTCTTAATAACCAATAAAATTTATGTGATTATTTTAGCGGCAGATAAAAACTCATGTGTGGTTGCTTTAGTGATAGATGATATAGTTTTAAGGGCAAACATATTTTTTCATATAATAATTTAAAGTCCTTATTGTGCATAATCTTTATCTAACTCCTTTATTTTCAGTTTTAAGGTTAAGGTTTCCATATTATATATTTTGGTAAATATTTCTTTTACTTAATTCACTAACATGGTATCATATATTTGTATTTTTATGATTTTTAGCTCTTATTTAGTTTTGTTTTGACATGAACATAATTAATAGAAACTGACATTTACAACTAACATTTTAAATACTGGTGTGAAGTTTCAAGATTACGGCACATTATGAGTTTGTTTATTTGTTATCTTTCAATTGAATTTGATATGAATGATTGTCAGCTTAGGAATTTGGATTGACATTGAATTGATTAATTTTTTTTAAAAATCTTTTATTTTTGTTTTTATAAATTTATTTTAATATTTTTTAAACAATGTCTTGTATTAAAATTCAGGGCATTTAATAAACGTGCACTAGAAATGCATATGCCCAAAGTTCACTACCAAATTCTTACTCACCAAATACATGAATAAAAAGGTCTAATCCGAATCAACTTTTATTTTCAAATTAAACATAACTAGCAATACTACTCGCTTGTATCCATTATTTTTATGCTTTTAATTTTCTATTTTAAAATTAAATATTTAAAAAGAAAAATTTTAGAATTTTTTTTTCTAATAATAGAATTTCAGGTAATATAATCCAAAAAATAAATTTAAAAAATATTAAAAAAAACATTCATACGTATGATGTTTATGCAATTCTCCATAAAAGGTCATGATCTTATAGTGACTTTGAACCCATATCATCGGTTTGAATTTTCTACCACTTTTCACCACTGTCGTGACAACATCACTATATTTTTTTACCTTCCATTCTACCACCTCTTGCGTCGGTGTGATGTGGAAGAAATAGAGCGATGCCACCATGACAATGATAAAAGATAGAGGTTGATAAAAGGTGCGAAATATTATTATTTTATTTTTTAAAATTTTTGACATTTAAAATTTTAACTTAATTAAAAATACGATATAATACAAAAGATTGATTGAGCAGATGATAATGATCCAAAGTCATATTGACATTTCCACTTCAATGTTAGTGAATCACTCCATACTTCACCTAAATCAAAACATTCAAATATAAGTATTAATAGATTAAATTTTTGTGGTATAAAATAAAAAATATTTTCAATATTTTTGGTTTAAAATAAAAATGTTTATATGTCAGTTATATTTGTAATTGACTTAATTATAATTTTAGTCTCCTTATTTTCAATTATTTTATTTTTGTTTTTATATTTTAAAATTCAGAATTTTCATTCTCTTATTTATTTATTTTCTACTTTTAATCTTTCTATTTTAATTTTGTTTTGAATTTTAATCTCCTTTTTAATTTAAGAGTAACTAGCGTCTAAACGGGCACTTTGTGCCCGTTTGTCCACTTTTTTGTATTGCGCTAACGCGTAAAAATATTAACTAACTTATTTTTTTATAAGTTTGATTTTAATATTATTTATTTATATTGATTTTAGTATAAATTATTTATATGAAACTTTTATTAAACCCAATTTAATATTATTTTTGAAATTGTATACTGATATAATAAATATTTATTTTGACATTTGTTGTTACAGTATGTGTATGTGAAAATTATCATTTTAATATTAACTATTATTGCACTAATACAGAAACATAGATATATATATTTATCAATTACCTACAAATATTAAATACAATTTATATTTAAAGCAAAGAAACTCATTTGTTCGCCTTTTTAGTCTATACGTGTTAAAACACAAACATATTTTTTAATTTAATTTTGATATTAAATTAAATTATTTACATAACCGTTAAACGGACATACCCATTTATACGCTTAAACACAACATCTTGCAACTTATTTAAAAAAATGTTACCAGATTTCTCTAATACCAATTCTTCTTTCAAGGCAAACAACATAACAATTTATAGAGCTCCTACAAATAAATAGTATAATGCATGAGAGTTTTCATTTGTGTGGCACTCTTAAAGAATGTCTCCATCATAAAAATATGTATTCTATAGTTTTCTTCTTCTCTTTCATGACAATAAAAAATATGGAAGTTATCTTTCAAATCATTCTGAAATTACTAATCACGCAGTATTTTAAGGGTTTAAAGGTATTGCACTGTCAGTGTGAGACAATTTTACTCATACAACCAATCAAAATGTCTATAATTACCATGTAATATCAGTATTTTTAGAATAAAAATATATTTTATTCTAATTAGTTTCAATATTTAAAAAAGTATAAACAATTTCTATTATATATATATATATATATATATATATATATATATATATATATATATATATATATATATATATATATATATATATATATATATATATATATATATATATATATATATATATATATATATATATATATATATATATATATATATATATATATATATGAAAGATTTGCATAGCATGACATTTCCCCTTTCTTTATATAAAAAAATAAATCAATTACTAAACTTTAAAAAATAAGATTGACACTTTGTCTATTTTGGTTTAAAGATAATAACTTAGTTTCATTGGTATTACCAATTAAAAACTACACTTTTGTTTACTCAACACCATTTTTTTTGTTAACATACAATTATAATGATTATACCATTTTTTTTTTCATTTTCTTTCTCTTACACACATAACTTCTCTCATACCTTCTAAATTCATAGAGATTCACTCCACTTTTAAAAAAAATCGTCTTATATAACCACTAATCAATTCACTATGCTACGCTTTCTTTACCTATTAAAAATTAAATGGAAAAGTAAGAGAACCATCCATTTCAATTTGGGTTGAGATTGTAAATTGGAATAGCAACCGTAAAAAATTAATGATATTTAGAAAAATTAATGATGATTAATGAATTAAACATCCTACATGGATGATCCAATGACCTTAATATTCTATTCATTTAAATTAATAGGCAAATTTAAATTTAGATTCCTTTGAATATTAATGAAAATCTCTTCCAGTAAACAATTAATAGAAAACTTTGTTTCTTTCTCTTTATTTTTCTTAAAGCATATAATAGACCAAAAAAAAACTATGTTATTTGAAATAGTTATCTTTGAAATTCAAAATTACCTCTTTTGACGATGGAATGCTAGTGTAATAAGACCAGAGAATATAAGCATGAATTAGTTTCAATCTTGATGTTGCTCTCTAATACAAAAACAACACAGAAGCAAACATTGAAACTTCCATAGGACTTCTAATACAAACAATGACAAAGAAGCAAATTATTAACCACCCACAAACCATAAATTATGAAGAATCATTGGATGAAACATTAAACAAATATGTTTTTTTCACTCTCTATAAATTTGTATTTATGTTATGCATCACACCTTGAGAAGTTTATCTATAAAAAAAACCAACTCTAGTAGTTATGGAGTTACCACAATTCAAAATAACTACGATCATTTAATAAAAACTTTATATATAGTTATAGATAGATTATCTAATTTTAATTTAATTATAAATTATTTATAAAATAATGAAAGATAATGATATGAAAAATAATAAACGGTTGGCGGTTAATAAACCGTCATGTAATCGCCATTGTGAGAAAAAAAATTATAATTTAAAATAAAAATTGAAAAGGGTAAATTTGGAAGAAAAAAAACCTACACCAAAACAATGTATTGCCTTTATATATTGTTATAGATTATAGATAACTACCATCATTTAATAAAAACATTATATATAGTTATAGATAGATTATCTAATTTTAATTTAATTATAAATTATCTATAAAATAATGAAAGATAATGATATGAAAAATAATAAATTGTTGGCGGTTAATAAACCGTCGTGTAATCGCCATTTGAGAAAAAAATAAAAATTTAAAATAAAAATTAAAAAGGATAAATTTAGAAGAAAAACAAGTTACACCAAAACAATGTATTGTCTTTATATATTGTTATAGATTATAAATATGATTGGCATATAAGCATTCTTATTTTTAAAATAATATTTTGATTAGAGTTATTATTGTCATATGAGATTATAAAGGGGAATTGTTAAACACATAAAAGTCATCTCAAGTATAATAATAACTTTAGTCAAGCCATGCAGTTTTAGTTGTGTGGTAATCCAACATAAAATTGGAGATTAGATCAAAATATTGACCCAACAGTCTTGTCATATTCGTCACTTAATGGAAATTATTGAATAATATTCTTCACTTTCACCTCACATGCTTTGGAAAGTATTTTCAATACCAAGAAATATAGATGTCGTTCTAGAAGTACTTGATCTGAAATTTTTTCTCAAATAATCAAGTTTTCAAAGTTTAATATCAACCTAATCAACTTTCTCCTATAATATTTAATATACTCATATTTCAAATATATAAAAAAAAATAGAGATTTAGTAGCAATTGAAGACCCTCCTATATTTAAATTGAATTTAGAAGCAATTGAAGCCCCTCCTATATTTAAATTGAATTGAGGCTTCTTATTATCTTTTATGTTTTTATATATGTTTTGATCCTTATATAAAATTACTGTATTTTAGTTTTTATAAAATAATTATGCACGTAATTTTAATCTCTACAGTTAAACTAATATGTATTTTGGAATGATTATTTTGCAGACATGTTTAAAATATTATAAAAAGTTTTTCGAAATAAAAAAAAAACTCAAAATTAATTTATAAGTCAAGATTTTTATTATTTTTATCATTATTTTTGAAATTTAAAAATTCATATTTAATTCTTCTCATTTTAAAAAATTATATAATTTGGTAATGAAACATTTTATAGTAATATAAACACATATGAAAAAAATTATCAAAAATTTAAAAGTTTAGGGGTAATTAAATAGTTTTCAAAATTTTAGAAAATAACAAGGACTAAAACTGCATGTATATAATTTTTGTAGAGACTAAAATATGTCTATTTTTTTATAGGGACTAAAAATACAATGTGAGATATTTGTAGAGACCAAAAATATATTTAACCCTTTTTTTTAATTACATGTAGATTTTTCTACAGATTTAATGGTACATGCTAATTTATCTGCAGATTTAACTGCAAATTGATGTTGCATGTGGATTTAAGATGATGAATTTAGAATATAGAGTGCAGAAAAATAAATAGAAGAAATATAAATGACACAAGAGGTTTATCCTAGTTTCCATTTTCAACTTAAAGATATATTTAGTTCTTTCACACCTTGAAAAAATTTCTACTATGTTAAATTTTTGTGCAAACTTCACACTAAGATCTCTCTTATAATCTTCTAACATAAACACCAAATTTATGGTGGTGTTTAAATCAACCCAATTCAAAAGACGTTTTCACAAACACCAACACTATAATGGATTTTAAATCTCCCCAAATCAAATAAACTTTGTTGGTGCAAAGGTGAATAAATGATGAACAAAGGAAATATTCTATTAAGAATGACGGCTACAAAACATGATAAAAGTTACAATGATTGTCACCCTATTTATAAGCTAAAACTAGGGTTACTAGAATAAGATAAAATACTAAAATACCCTCTAACAAACTTAGGGGCTAAGAAAATAGTACAACTAAATAAATATGAATTACTATTAATATTCTAATACCATCCCTTAATTCATATTCCATCAAAACTTGTAACACCAATTCCATCCCTTAGTCTAAAAAATTGATCAGTCTTGATAGCTTTCGTCAGAACATCTGCCAACTGCTTCTGAGTGCTGCAGTGTACAACTTCTAACACTCCACTTTGAACTTGATGTCTCAGAAAATGATACTTGGTCTCAATATGCTTGCTTCTCCCATGCAACACTAGGTTTCTGGCAAGATTGATTGCATACTTGTTGTCAATCATCAACTTCAGAGGTTTGTCTACTTTAATCTTCAGATCCTGCAACAGATTCAGAATCCACACAGCTTGGCATGCAGTAACAGCACCTGCAATGTATTCAGCTTCACAGGTTGACAACGCCACAACAGGTTGCTTCTTGGAACACCAAGAAATGGAACCTCCCAGAAATTTGAACAAGTACCCAGATGTACTTCTTCTGTCAACTCTGTCTCCACACCAATCAGAGTCTGAATAACTCAGAAGTTCTGACTCATTATTTCCTCCAGAGGGAAATAACACTCCATACTTCAGAGTTCCTTTGATATACCTCAGAATCCTGACAGCAGCTTGGTAATGGGACCACTTAGGTTTACTCATGAACCTACTAACCATCCCAACTGAGTAGCAAATATCAGGTCTGGTATTGCACAGATACCTCAGAGAACCAACCAATTGTTTGAAGGTTGTAGCATCCACATCCTTTCCTTCAGAGTCTGAATCCAGTTTCTGATTTGTATCAGAAGGTGTGACAGCCATCTTACAATTCTTCAGATCAAATCTCTTCAGAAGTTCTAATTCATACTTGAGCTGATGCAAAATGATACCTTTCTCAGAATATCTGAACTCCATCCCTAGAAAGTATGTCATTTTTCCTAGATCAGACATTTCAAATTCATTCCCTAGAACCTTCTTGAACTTGGCTACCTCCTGTTCAGAACTTCCAGTCAGCAGTATATCATCAACATATAAACATACCAGAGTCATATTTCCTTCAGAAGTATGCTGAACATAGACACCGTACTCCATCTCATATTTCTGAAAGCCTTGCTTCTTGAAAAATGAATCAATCTTCTGATTCCAAGCTCTGGGCGCTTGTTTCAATCCATATAGAGCTTTGTATAATCTGTACACCATCCCTTCCTGATTCTTTTTCACAAATCCAGGAGGTTGTGACACGTAAACTTCTTCTTCTAATGGACCATTCAGAAATGCAGATTTTACATCTAAATGCATCAGAGGCCAATTCCTGTTAGCAGCTATTGCAATCACCATTCTGATTGTTTCATGTCTTGCTACAGGTGCAAACACTTCAGAATAATCCAGCCCAGGTTTCTGTAGAAATCCTCTGGCTACCAACCTTGCTTTATGTTTGCCAATTGAACCATCTGGCTTTAACTTCTGCTTGAAAACCCATCTGACGCTGATGGCTTTCTTGTCTTTTGGAAGTTCTGTCAGCTTCCAAGTCTTGTTTCTCTCTATAGCATCAAGTTCTTCTTTCATGGCCTTCAGCCAGAGCTTCTGCTTAAGATCCTCTTCTGTACTTATGGGTTCAGAGTCTACCATCATGGCACACTGAATAACTTCTCCTTCAGAGTCTACTTCAGTGTCTTGCAGCATGTCAAATTCTGCAAATCTTCTAGGAACGCTTCTGATTCTTTGTGGTCTCTGAACTTGTTCAGAGTCTTGAGCTTCAGAGTTTCCAGCTTCAGATGGTTGACTTCCTCTAGAGCTTTGACCATCTTCAAGATCTGGCATATTTTCAGAGTCTTGGCCATCTTTAGAGTCTGAATTTCCACCAGAATCTGGATTACCATCAAAGTCTGGATCATCAGAGTCACCTTCATCTTCTGAGTCTTCTCCAGAGTCAGAATCACTATCAGAGTCAGAATCAACATCAGAGTTTACTTCAACTTCAGAAATTCTTAACTCTGACCTTTCTTCAGAAGTTCTAACATCAGAATCAGATTGAGACTTATCCCAATTCCAAACTTCTGATTCCTTCACAATCACATCTCTGCTGAATTCAATTTTATTGGTTTCTGGACAATAGAGCTTGTATGCACCTGTACTGTGGTACCCTATCAGAATCATCACTTTGCTTCTATCATCCAGCTTCTGTCTTCTGGCTTCTGAAACATGTTTATAGCAAACAGAACCAAACACCTTCAGATGACTAACACTTTGCTTATCTCCAGTCCACTTCTGTATTGGAACTATTTCCTTCAACTTCTTCGTAGGACATCTGTTGAGTACATACGTTGCAGTGGCAACAGCTTCTCCCCAGAGCTTCTGAGGAAGCTTCTTCTCCTTTAGCATGCTTCTCACCATATCAAGCAAAGTACAGTTTCTTCTTTCAGCAAGACCATTCTGTTGAGGGGTATAAGGAGCAGTAACCTCATGCTCAATTCCATTCTCCTCACAGAACTTCTGGAACTCTTTGGAGTTATACTCACCTCCACCGCCAGTTCTAAGAATCTTCAACTTCTGACCACTCTGATTCTCAGCCTTCATTCTGAATTTCTTGAATTCATCAAACACCTCATGTTTAAATTTAATAAGGGATACCCATATCATTCTTGTGAATTCATCAACAAACAACACAAAGTACTTATTCCCTCCAATTGATGCTACTGGAAATGGACCACACACATCAGAATGTACAACTCCCAAGGCATGTTTTGCTCTTGGAGCAACTTCTGACGCAAATGGAAAACGTGGTTGTTTTCCTTCCATGCAAACTTTGCATGACTTTTCAGGCTTCTTAATTGCAGGAATTCCATGTACCAGCTTCTTTGAATTCAGATGTTTTAAGCTTCTGAAATTCAAATGACCAAATCTTCTGTGCCACAACTCACTCTCCTTTTCAGCACATGTTGCACTAAGACATTCTGAGTCTGCAGTTCTGACATTCACCTTGAATGTTCTATTCCTTCCCTGTTCTCACTCCATAATCAACTTCTGATTGTAGTCATACAACTTCAGAAGATTGTCCTTCATGGTAACTGAAAAACCTTTCTCAATTAATTGTCCCACACTCATCAGATTGCTTCTGATGCCAGGTACATACCACACGTTCTGAATCAATGTTGTTTTCCCATTGTTCAGAGGCACTCTGACATTTCCCATACCTTCTGCATTAAGATATTTGTCATCAGCACATCTGATCTTTGTTCTCTTTTCAGAGTCAAAGTCAACCAACCATTTCTTGTTTCCAGTAAGATGATTTGAATAGCCAGTGTCCATATACCATCAGTCTATCAGATCCATATTATCAGATTCAGAAGCCATCAATAGCACAGATTCGTCATCAGAACTTCTGGCTATATTTTCTTCTTCTGATTTTCTCTCCTTGTTTGACCAACAATCTCTAGCAAAGTGACCAAACTTCTTACAACAGTAACATTGGATCTTCTTCTTGTCATACTTTTCTTTTCCCTTCTGAGCATTCTTTTGCCTATCAGAGATTGAGCTTTCTGACTTCTGACCACCATCAGATCTTCTCTTGGCTTCTGACTGCTTCTGATACCTCCTATCAGAAGTTGCTTTCAGAGCCTGCTGCTCTACTTCCTTTTCAGAAGTTCTCTCAGTCAAACGCAACTCTTGCGCTTCTAGACTGCTCTGCAGCTCTTCAATTCTCATGGTGCTCAGATCTTTGGAATGTTCTATTGCTACCACAATGTAATCAAATTGAGGAGTAAGGGATCTCAATACCTTCTCCATGATTGTTTCTTCAGAAAGAGTTTCTCCACACGCCTTCATCTCATTAGTGATCAGAATCACTCTGGAGATGTATTCAGAAACTTTCTCATTATTCTTCATGTTGAGATTCTCATATTGCTTTCTCAAGGACTGAAGCTTCACCTTCTTCACTGATGCGTCACCACCATAACATCTAACCAGTGTGTCCCACACAGCCTTTGTTGTCGTTGAATCTGCAATCTTCTCAAACACATTTACATCAACACATTGATGAATAAAGAATAATGCTTTCTGATCCTTCTTCCTTACTTCCTTCTGCGCGTTTTTCTGTTCATCCGTTACATCTGCTGCTACCGAAACATAACCATCAGTGACAAGATCTAAAACATCTTGAGCACCAAACAATACACGCATTTGGATCATCCAACGATTCTAGTTTTTACCGTCAAATACTGGAAGCTTGGTGTTCATGTTTCCGTTTCCGTTCATCTTCACCTTGCACAATACACTCAGATTTCTCACACAGTGTTTCCCAACCCACAGAATAAAATTCTGATCAGATTTTGTTCAAGATTCAACACAAATCTAAGAATCAAAATCAAACACACAAGACCTCACGTTCACTCGTGTTTCCCGTGTTTCCCAATGAATCTGAACCGGAGCTCTAGATACCAATTGTTGGTGCAAAGGTGAATAAATGATGAACAAAGGAAATATTCTATTAAGAATGACGGCTACAAAACATGATAAAAGTTACAATGATTGTCACCCTATTTATAAGCTAAAACTAGGGTTACTAGAATAAGATAAAATACTAAAATACCCTCTAACAAACTTAGGGGCTAAGAAAATAGTACAACTAAATAAATATGAATTACTATTAATATTCTAATAAACTTGTGCAACACAAACATTAAATATATCACTTTCTATTTGTAAATATTTTTAGAAAATACAAACACTTTCTTTACAAATTATGTCACTGCACACTTGGTGATCAATTACAATACTAGAACAAATTTGAATATATGAAGTTGTTCTTAAATCAATTTCAATTGACAATTGATCTTCTCTTTCAATGTATAATTCAATAATATATGACCCTTAAGTGCTAAAAATTTTGGTTGAAACTTTTTCAATGATATTAAAGTTTTTTCACAAAGTTTCATGCATTGTTTATATTGTATGAACACTTGAAAAAGAAAATTCGAATTTGTATGAATTTACATGTGAAAGAGGTTATTTTAAAACTAATGTATTTTTTCTTAAATACATCCTAAAATATCTCTATGAATTGATGCAAAAGTTTGAGACATTTCCATGAAAGTTTGCAATAGTTTAGATTGACAATGGTTCATGAAAAGATACAATTTTGCATTTTATACAGAATTTCTTAAATCGGTTTAATAGATACCTGATTTAAAAATTGTAGAACGCTTTTCAAATTTCAAACAACAATAGATTTAATCTAAGTGCGGAGGTTTTAATTGCCAAAATTTACGAAAAAGCAGTATTAATTTTAATTTATATATTGTTCCAAAAATAAGTAAGTTACAGCGGTTTCAAACTACCACAATTTACGAAAAATAAAATAAATTCAAGTCTATCTAGAAGAACGGACGTGTAATCGATTGTACGAATAGTGAAATCGATTGCACTCAAGTAAAACTTGATGTTTTTCTTTTTTTAAAAGACTTAGCATGCAATGTCTTGATGCATGAATATTTGGGAAAATTTTAGTGAAGAAGAGATGAAGATATTTGAGCACCTAAAGCTTTATATATAATGAATTGACATTGAATACATTTTCTCATGATCAAATTATATTTAACTTCAACATTCAAAGACTTGTGTTGTAATTCCATGTATAATAAATATATAGAATAATACCATACAAGTATTTTATTTGGTACTGATACCATTATAAGTGCCTATTGGCATAATTCACATACTTAACCATTTATAAAACATAGAACACAACCTATGGTACAAGACATGGAAATTAGCCAAAACAATAATATCTAAGATCAAGGTACAATATCCTTCATTGTACAAGAAAATACTACACGGCAGAATAAACTCAAACTAAGCATTCTCTTGAAGCATCCAAGAATAGCTCCATTTGTAAATCATACCTACAAACAATACCTCAAAAACAACAACAATAATGGGGTGAGATAATAATCTCAGTGAGTTCCCCTATCTTATGGGTTCACCTGGCTCTACAAGGTTCTAACTAATTTCTATCTCAAGTAAAAAGGGAAAGGGATAAAACTTGAGTTCACATAGTTCGTGATGTATGGAAACATGCCTCTTGAGTCCATCAACTCAAACAATCACTAGTCTAGAAACCTCATCAAGACATCCCTTTTCCCATTCCCTCCTACATCTAGGACTTTCAACGCGAGTCATGGATCCTTGTATTGTACTTTGACATATAATATGGATTCAGATTCAATGTGCCTTTCTATAATCGTCGCTTCCTATGGGTCCACCCCATCACAAGTATTTACCCATAGGTTCCATTCGTACTACACATGGAAATTAAACCTGTCAAAGTAATAGTGAGTAACATTCCAGAGGAGCGCTCTACATGAGCCTCAACTCTTGGAACGACACACTCAAGGGATTGTTTCTGACTACGTGAAAAAGTGTAACATAATGTTGCATGGATTCAGATTCTAAGGGATAATATCAACGTTTCAAATCATCACTTCCCATGGTTCCACCCCCATCACAAGCCTTTACCTGTATGTTCCATTCTTTATGTAATTACTAAGGATAGAGTGATTGTATTCGACAATCACAAGGCATCACACTCGCCTTAACCATAAACAACATAAACCATACATATTACATACAAAGCTCTCCTCACAACTAGACAACTACTTGCTGATGATACAAACCTAGGCATCCTTGAACAAGCATTGCCATCTATGTTATTTATCATGTCCTAATCACTTTACTAGTTCATTCCATTTATTAATATCAAGGGTTTTCTCACTATTCTTATATTATTTTAAGCATGTTATCATACAATCACATTCATATACCATACATCATGTCATAACACAATGGTATATATCAATATCATTCATGAAACACACATAATAGCATAGCATGTCAAACATAATCAACGTAGTAGTTCATATACATATAAAGGTATACAAGTCACTACTACCCTTTACCAAACATTCTTTATTAGTTTATGGTCTCACATCACCATATAATAGCACATTGAATTCTCTTTGTAAGGCTTCAAATCTCATAATAATTGAACTTCTGAATCATGAATTATGGTTGGAAAGAAGATCCATACCATTCATATTCATCACCTTTCCATATATATCTTATAAATCCATGGCATAAACCTATGTTCCTACTTCACTATCACAAAGATCATAAACCTATGTTCCTCAATTCGAGTTACGTATCAAAAGTTATGAAGGAAACAAAATGGGAAAACATGTCATGTTCGCAGTGCGTACTCTAGGCAAACAAGAGATAGAATAAAAAGGGCACAAAGTTTTCTAGGCGGACTCTAGTCGAACATTCACCTTCAATTCGGCTTGAGCTCGCAATGCGAACCCTGCGAACCCAGAATTTCCAGCAGTGCTAATATAGGTCATTTATGGTCAAAAACTCCCATTTCTTAGCACCTAATCATCCAAAATATATTCAAACACTCATAGAAATATAGAATAATATGGTTAAGCATAAATTTCATCAAATTATCAAGAACACAACATTTAATTCCATTTCCACACAAAACTAACCCACCAACAATCTCATATTCCCCCCCCTAAACGTTATACTATCTAATGGAACTCACCTTGCAATGGGGAAGAAGAAATTGTTGGATGATGAAGATGAATGATTATGAGAACTTCCTCTTCCTCCTCCTCCATGAGCTTTTCCTTCTTTCTCTCTTTCTCATTACCAAATATATATAATACATATAAAATATAATATTATATAGTGGTATAAAATATCTTCATTTGGTATTTTGTCACGTAACACCAATTGACCAAATATTAGAGTTACCAAAATGTCCTATCTTCTACTTATTAATATTGGTCTATCTCTTTTATCAATAATTGGCCTCTTCAGAGTCTGCTAGTTACTCTATTGGTCCCAACTGATGACACTTAGAGTACTTAAGAGCTTTAATAAATCCAACTGATACACAATTGGGAATTTAAGGAAATATGGGGTATCACATGTGCAATATTGATGCTTGACTCAGATAGAATTCAACATTTTTCTTCTTTGATAAAATTTTGTCTTCATCAAAACTAAACCATGATAGATGATAGATATCCTCTTCAAATATCCTCAATTTTTTGAAATCTTGCATATGTAATGTAGTTACATGTCTCTACTATTTGATTATTTTGTTGCTTGTCTTGTCACTTTCATTTTTGTTTTATTTTGATTCATTGAGTCTCCTTCATAATTGTATTTCTCGTGTTTAGCATGCATACAATTTTGATTAGATTTGTTATTGATTTAAATTTTCTTTGATCAATAGCATATGATAGTGAAATGAAATCACTTTGTTTTTGGACAAACTTTGATTCAAGGTAAAATATCAAAAAGATTTTTAAAATTTAAAATTTAGAGATTTTACAAGATTGATTCGTATCATTCAGTTTTTGACTGAATCTTGATCCTGATCAAATTGGACAGTAGCTCAACTGAGCAATTTTATCCTGATCAGATTTTACACTTGATCTTAATCAATTCCTTGGAAATGAATTTTGTCTAATTTGATTTGAATCAGAATTTTTACATGATTCGAATCAATTTCAATTTTCAAAAGTCATATTTGTTTTAGTTTAATTTGATTCTAATCAAACTTTGAACATGATCTGAATAAAATTATTTTGCCTAAAAATTATGTCAGTTTTGGGTTATTTGATCCGAACTAATTTTTATTCTTGATTAGAATCAGAAGGAATTTGATTCGAATCACATTTTCTCTTATCCGAATAAACAACATATTTTTCAAAAATTAGGTATTTATTTCATTTCACCTCATTTTGCTCATTTGATTCAAATTAAAATTTTCTTGATTCGAATTTAGCCATATTTTCTTTCAACCATTTTGTGTGCTTCATCTCAAACACATATAAATCATTTTTTTTATCACTCTACACATAACATCTATTTTTTCTATTAAGATTTTTCAGTATGATTTTGTGCGATAATCAATTTACTCAATTTTGAGTGTTCAAAGTCTTGCTACAAATTTCTCACATCTTCAACTTCAATTGAGTTCAGAAATTGATAACAAGAGTTTGGGGTTTGATTGAAGGAGTCACGTACTTGGAACTAACTATTCTTGGAGACCTTGTTGAGTTTTCAAGTTGTTAGCAAGAATGAGGGATTGTCAATGATGGTGACAAATTCCATTGAAAATAAGTAGGTTCTTCTCTCTAGCATTGTCTTAGTAGTAATTGTGTGGAATGACACAGATAAGGTAGAGTTCTTCTCGGATCTCTGAACAATTTCACTCCTCAAGAAATCAGTAGGATCAAGGGGTTGATAGTTGTACACAAATACTTGGAGCAAAATTGGTGTTATTGGAAGGTTTAAGAAACATATTCGAGTAAAGAATACATATAAGAGTTTGGAAAGTTTGATGTATATAAGTCAAGATCCAAATTAGGAGATTTATTTTCTCAGCTGTAACTGTGGATTGACGATTGTATGAACTCTTGGAAATATTTGTCAAATAACAAGGAACTATGCAGGTCCCAATTGAAAACAATTGAAGAGTTCATGCAGGCCAAGCAAGGACGAACGTCAAAGCACTACAAATCTCGGTATCATCTCTCTAACTTATACTCTTGCATATATATTTGTAACGATTGCAAGCTAGATTTTTAAATTCTTTCGTATTATATCATTTTATTCTTCATATTGATTAATTACGTGAAAACTTAGGTTTTATTGGAATTGGACAACTAGTCAAGCTAGTATTGTGATTGATAAATCTGAAAACTGATTGAGTTTAGGAATCCACATATTGAATCAATTATGTACAATTCTTGTGACTACATAACATGAATCAATATATACCAAGCGATTCATCTCTATAATATTGGATATTTGTGAAACAAACTGTCTTTGTTTGATCATAATCAATTGTATAATTTTCATTTTTGCTTCAAACCTTCCGCTTGCAAATCATTTTTGAAAACACTCTGATTTTGGAAAATGAAGGTTGTACTTTTTAATTTGGGTCTATTCACCCCCTTAAATCAATTTTTCTATTTTCATATTCACACCCAACATGTAATTCACCTTGATGCTTTTGGAGACAGAACCATTATTCCATCTGAAGTTCTTGTGATCTATTACACAACAGATCCACTTGAAGATACATGTTACCATGTATAAGATATGGTGATAATTCCCTATTACTATCAAACCAATAGTTTATTGTAAGGTTCAATCATTTATAGATTTGGAAGTCAAACAAGTCAATTCAAGGGGAAATTCATTCACCAACATAATCCAAGGGAATAAGGTATATCATACATCATAAGCTTATTAAGTGATGGAGTCCATTAAATTAATTTCAAATTTCACTTTAATTCCTTATTTAATAAATAATAAAACTTAGTCTCTTAACAATGGTTTTATTAGCTAGCTTAATCCTTTCCGTTAAATTGGTTAAAAAACGTTAACTGGGCTGATGTGGCATGGCAACAAGGTTTAACTTTCATTAGTAACTTAACAAGGGATTATATTAACGTTGTAAGCTCCATATATGTTCATTTTAACATTGTCACTTGTTTTCTAGGGCTACTCTTCATCTTCTTCCTTCATCATTCTTTTTCCAAATTTCTTCAAGAATCCCCTTCATCCAAACTGTCATCTTCATAATTTCTTCTAATATTTCAATGAAGTCCAACATCTATCCAAAGTTAAACAACCAAAGTTGTGGGTCATTTAAATCTCTGGCCATAAGAAACAAGAGGAGGGATTGTTGGTGCCAAGAAAAGTGTATTAATCGTACTGTTACAAATTTGAACAATGTGAATATTGAGAAAAAGTTTTGGGGTTGTAGGAATCATTTAAATCAAATGGAGAAGGGAATAAACTTTTTCAAGTGGGTAGGTGATGAAGTTGGTGATGGAATGGATTTAAATATTGAAAGGCAAAGGAAGAAAATATTCAAGTTGAAGAATGAGGTTTTGAGCACAAGAAGAATGTTGAAAATTGCAATGGTGTTTGACATTGTTAGTTTAAGGTTTAATTTACTGTTGTTAACCATGTATTTCAAATAAGATTGTGCTTAAAACAATATGTAATTTGATGTTATGAAACTATCTAATTTCAATGTTGGTTAAATGAAATGGGTTGACCAAAATAATGGTAAATATGGTATGTAATATTCCAGTAACTCCGTGTCGTGGCGTGGAAAATGACCACATGCACTAGCATGCTAAAGATAACAGATTGGCCATTGAACTTTATTTATTCCAAAAGGAAAGAGAAAATATCGATAAACCCTTAAAAAAATGATCGTCGTAACCAAATTCCGATTCAGGAGTCAATTATGCGAGGGGATGGTATTAGCTTTCCTCACATCTGTTTTCCTCAACGAGAACTATTTAATTAGATTTGCGATTGAAATGTTAACTTATGTTATTTGTTTTCTTCGAATAATACAAGTTTAACAAAAAAAGAAAAGGGATCGTAAAAAGGTTTTTATTAGGATGCTTGATGAGATTGCGGGTCTTGCTCCTACGTATCCTCAGATACAATGAGGAATTCAAAGCTACGTGCTTTTTCGTATAAAATGTTTGTTGGTTGGTCGATTTTACTAAACGAATGTTTAGATTGCGCTCTAGCAATAAAACGCTGCTCTCAATTGGAGACTTACAACGTTTGTTTACATTGCAATAGAACAAACTAAATAGTATTATTTTTGAAAAGGTTTTCGATCCCATGACTGGGAAAAAATAAGTTTAATGTGTTGAGTATGTTTTATGGTTGGAAGACGAGTATCTATGACTTATAAGCTATTACGGCTTCGGTCTAATGCTCGAGACTATGATTGGACATTACACCTAAGTAGTCTTTTTAATCCAATTTGTTACGAAAAAGTTTGGAATATTTACGAGTGTTTTGAGTGAAAGAAAAATACTTGGGCTTGCAAGCTATTATGAATTAGGCTTAGTATTTAGGACTATGACTGAACATTACACCTAGGTAGTCTTTTTCTTTCAATTTATGCGAAAAAGAAAACGCATTTGAGTTTTTTCGGCGGAAGATAAACATTTGGACATGCAAGCTATTACAACTTGGGTCTAGTATCCGGGACTATGAATCGACATTACATCCAAGTAGTATTTTTCTTTCATTACTATTGAAAATGGTCAAAGTATGAGTTAGTCATGTTGATTTTTGTTTGAGAAAAGAGCTTGATATTGGGTCATCATTTTATTTGTGTTACAAAGCGAATTGTGAAAATGGTTTGAAGTGAATCGGGCTTTGAAAATCCACTTGGTTTTGTACCAGGGATTTTTAACTTAAAAAATATATTTATTTACCATTATTAATTATTGGTTCAATTCTATTATTTAATTAAACAAATTAACAGATAACTATAATAATATAATCATTATTTTAATAAAATGTAAGAGAAATGATACGTGGGGTGCATGACCATAAGACATGTAATGAAGATAGTGGCTAATTAAATAGGGAATTAATTAACTAATATTTGATTAAATTGATTAATTAAAATGAATTATTTTAATTAATTAATTAATTAAAGGAATTAACACAGTCATTAATTAAATTAACTAAATATAATTATCAAAATTAATTTATTAAAATACACTACTACAAAAAAGTTTTTTAATAGCGCTTTTTTTACTTTTTAATAGCGCTTTAAAGCGCTATTAATCAAGGCGCTATTGTAAAACAAAATTTTTAATAGCGTTTTAAAAGCGCTATTAAATACAGGTACTATAATAGCGCTTTTGAAAAAGCGCTATTATAGTACCTGTATTTAATAGCGCTTTTGAAAAAGCGCTATTATAAGTCACATATTTGATAGCGCTTTCAAATAAAGCGCTATTATAGCACCGTTAATTTGCTTTAATTTTGATAGCACTTTCAAACAAAGCGCTATTATAATACACATATTTAATAGCGCTTTCAAATAAAGCGCTATTATAAGACAAATATTTAATAGCACTTTCAAAGAAAGCGCTATTATAATTCACATATTCGATAGCACTTTCAAACAAAGCGCTATTAAAATACCGGTAAATTGCTTTAAGTTTGATAGCACTTTCTAACAAAGCACTATTATAAGATGGTGTTTTATGATATATATATATATATATATATATATATATATATATATATATATATATATATATATATATATATATATATATATATATATATATATATATATATATATATATATATATATATATATATATATATATATATATATATATATATATATATATATATATGGCTGGACAATAAAACTACTGATACTACAATAACGCCATTTTGTAAAATAAAACTACTGATACTGTGTAAGAATTGTATGGTTATGTTTGTAAAATAATACCACACATAGTATCTATTTTTAATGCAATGTAATCAGTACAATATGTATGCGTTAATAATTCAAGTTGATTTTACACATATATAACGCCATTTTGTTATTTAGACATTTGTATAAATATTTTAAAAAAAAATACATTTTTATATAATTTTTAAATTATTATTTCACATCTTAATAATATAAATATTATAAAACCAAATTTGATAGGACACTTGTGTCTATCCATCTATCCATGAAAACTAGTTTCATAAACAAAATTACAACACCAAAGAGAAAAAAGGTATTGTATCTTTGGCATACAAACAAGAACCAGTGCCCAAGCTTAAAATGTCCTTAAGATCTGATACCGGTAGAACACAACGTAAACTGGTCTAACAACTGTTATATCAGTACTCAGTTCATAAAAACTCAAAAAATACTACTACTACATCCGAGAAGACTTGACCTTCCAAAGAGAATATATATAGAAAAAAGTATCACCTCTGTGTAACCTATTGAAAGCCCCGTAGAGGAAGTTCCGTAGCGCACCCCACGACCCTGGATAATAAAATTAGAAGTCGGCGAACTGTCGAACTCCCACAGCTGTTGCACAGTGTTGTTTACTTCGTAGACGGTTGGAGCGATGAGTGTCAAATACACGAACTGCAGTGATAAAAACCATGTCAAAGACTCATAATCCATTTAAAAACGGGAGGCCGTTGGCGGCGAGAAAACTTGACATAAGAATTACACAACAATTGCCAGGAAATAACATACCAAAGTTGCTGAAATAGCAACTCAGAATTGATTCCAACACCAATCTTCTCGCCAAAGCAATTCCAAGGCTATGCCGTACTACCTTCTTCATGCACGTAAACCTCAACGACAACTCCGAGCAGGTTTTCTTTGTCAAGCTTTATCACTCTCAATTAGTTATGTTTCCATTTGTTTTCTGTGAGAGCCACAATCCAGTATGCAGTTTCAACCTGTTGTACGAGACTCCTCCACGACAGCATTCATCAAAACCTCCTAAAACCAGCTTCTGCACAGAAGTGGTTCGTTTGAACTTAAGTAACAACTTCAGCCCTTTAGCAGAAGGTTATGAAATCAAAACAATATGAAAACTAGTACTTACTTGGGGTCATGGTGGATTCAATACTTACTTGAATTGAAACATCGAATATGCGCCTTCCAAGACTGCTAAAAGCCGTGTCATTAGAAAACATTATCTCAACGAAATGAAGTTTCACATTATAGATTTTTGACAATTAGGATGACCCATGGACTGCAATTCCACCTTCTGTTCATGTGTGTTTATTAGTCCTAATCTAGTCTTGTGGTGATTCAAGATGCAGATCATAGTGACCAAATCAATCCCTGTAGCAGAATATCAAGCATTGCTTCAAGTGCAGCTGAAAAACTTTTGATTGAGACGCGGCTATGTGAGCTTCATAGTATAGGTATACAGTAGAGAAGTTAGTTATTAGTTAGAATGTTAATCATAAATTAGCAAAGTTGTTAAACATATACATAGATAAGATACTAATACTGAACTGTGATGCAAATCAATCAATACATAAAATCATTTTCGGATTAAATTTTTCCACTCTTTTCTCATCATGATTTTACCAGAATCGAATTTTGTGGTTTTTGAGTTTCTAAACTTGGTTACAATTAAGAAACCGGAATTGGGCTGTTAGAAGAAGCAATGTAATTCATAACAAACAAACAAACTAATTTTAATTATTGCAGAGTATATTAAATAACATACTACATAAATAACTAAAACATCAAGATTTAAACTAGAAAATAAATCTAGTAAGAAATCAGTAAACATCACACACACTGTTCGAGATTATTATACAAACAAGTTTACTCACATCTGCTACAAATGGCCACAATTTGGACAGCAGCTTGTTTAGCCATTTCACCTGAAAAACCCCATCAACAAGAGTCATACACTGCTTTTGCAGTCCATATTTTGCTTTAAAATATAGAAAGGATCATACATAGAGAACATACATAGTGTAGAAACCAAGAAACAATAAATGAAGTTTCTAAACTTAAAGTTTGCAGCTTCATTTGATGCATTGCTAATGCCTAATAATATGATAGAACCATTTGCAATATCATTTCAGTGCAAAGCTAAGTATCACAACAACAAATGATAGTCATACCTGCTCATATACAGGGAAAGATATCCATTCAGGTAAATTTTCACTGCAAATTTTCTTTAAGTCGTCTCTATTAAGGGATCCAAGGAGTTTAATGTCAACTGCCTGTAGAGAAAAAATAAATAATGTTAAGATGACAAGAAAAAATATATCCACAAATTAATACAGACCTTTTTGTATTCAATATAATGGCAACAACTCATATGGAATATGTCAACATAGATTACACACCTCTTCAACAACATGCCTCACTAATAATAAGTTAAATTGCACTATGTTTGGAACCGCGTCAAATAAATTTCATTCTCACATCTAGCAAAAGCTAGGAATCCTGGCTTCTTAAATTCACGCAAAACTTGGGAGCAAATGCATCCGGATTACGGGATTCAATATGGTGCTTTGTCTCAACAATTGTCTCCTGAAATTCTACTCTATTACCACAGCTATCACAAGCACAACTGTCGCCACATAAGAGGCCGGCGCCAAAACAATCACAGTAACTGCAAAATCATTAGTGAAAGGATAACTGCAACGTTAGATAATGGCAAAGCAACCAGTGGTAATCTGACACTGCTGAATTAGATAATGGCTCTAAAAACTCACACCTTTCTAAAATGTTAGGTGGTGGTGCTCCATCAATGAGATTGGAAGGATAACTGCAACGTTAGACATACGTTTAGCAACAGGAATAATATCGCTACTCCATCCAACAACTACCCACACATCTCCCACTCCAAAAGCCTTTAGATAGTTTTCACTATCAAAGAGTCGAACCTAGAAATACATAAGAGTATAGTAACTTATATTTATAACTTGGAAAAACATAATGGACAATACTATTTTTTGTCAATTAAACTTTTATGTGTTTTCCCCTCTACTCCAATTAAAAGCGACATCAACAGTTGAGAGATCATTGAGTAACAGTATCTGTTTTGCAAGTAATGCTAAATTATGTTTAACTGCATCTCTCCCACCATTAACTTCCAAATTGATGTCATTTGCATTATAGGAAGCCCCCATATACTTTAATACTGCACCAACAACTTCTCTAGGAGAATCTACCATGGAAATCCTCCCTGAAAGATCAGGACGCCACAGATCAGCCCAGTCCTACAATTCCATTTTTAAATATCTAATTTAATCAAAATATCCAATAAATGCTTTACCATAGTTTTACAGGGTTTAATAGAAAACAACATACCTCTATAGGAGCCAACTTATACTTTTGAAAATTATTTGTCTTGTATGCTATTACCATGGAACCCCATCGATATGGGGCAGCCCATACATCACCTTCAGGATCCATTTCTCCCTCACGGTTCCTGCGTAGATATACCTGGAACTTTGTCAGGCAATGTAATATTGTACTATCAACAACATACTGAATTACTGATAGAACTGGTACCTATAGTGAGTGAATTATGGAAAAGAAAACATAAATTATAGAACAGTCCTCTGCAGAATCTGTCTAGAACAACAGTTTATATTGTTAATACAGAATTAACATAACAGTACATAAGACGAAGTTTAGAGAGACAATGAAAGAATAGATATAAAGCAATTCCTACCCAAGAAATTAGAGAGTCTTGGTTTCTCCCACCTAAAACCACTCAATAACTATCCCATAATTTTTCAAGATTATCGGGTTCTAATAATGTTGGAGCGGTACGAGTTTCTGTCATAGATCACAAAGTGATTACTCAAACTGTCAACCTAGGGAGATAATTGTGCAGTACCATTACTATGTTAAAACAATACATGAAAGTAACAATCAAATTTCAATTTAAAATGCCAACAGCCATGCACTCAATGCATACCACATCAAACCACATCAAAAGAGTCAAGCCTGCAGTGAGCTCCTAGAGGTATTAAAACAAACTGATGAGGATCCAAACTAAACAACCTAAGAGCAATGTGAACAGCAGGCACAACAAGAGTACAACAAGTCCACTAATTGAAAATGAATCTGTTCTAATAAATCCAACAGTGACAACCCTCAACCATCAAAATCCAAGTTACATACTAAAATGGAAGCCACTATTCTAAAAGTAATCACAAGCTTTTGATGAAATGCAGGATCAAAACCTAGTGGTATGAGTAGTATAGATAAGCTCACATCAGATCAGTCATGTCACCAAGACAAAGTTCAGTCCAACCGGTTTACTTAAGTAACGACTTCCAACATCACAAGCAGAACACTACTGATGAAATAATCCATCTTCATTTAGAGTAACTGCTAGTTGTTAGTCTTGATTCTTATCAATTAATGGAAGTGTATAGGAAACTCCTGTAGACAGTGTATCATTCCCCACTTGATTGATTGTAATTGAAATACCAAGTTTGGTATCTGCTTGCATAACCTATGAAGATGAAAAACTTAGGGCCAAACAGGGGAAATGAATTAAATTAGCCAGTGCCCAATCATATTTGATGAAAATATAGTATTAGCCAAATAGAGTATTAGCATAACATTCAATTTAAATGAAAATATAGTATATCTGGACTCAATTCATATTTGAATCCACACAAATCAATACAAAATCATCCAAAAACAAAACAAAATCATCCAATCATATTTGATGTTGAGTCTCTAACTTCAGCTATTTTGGTGAAGTTCACAAATAATGAAAATCATTTGCGAACCTATTATAAAGAATCTAACTTCATTACAGTAATATATCAAGAATCTTAAATAACAAATATAATAGAATTGCACCTTGGAGAAAAAGGACCCGCACAACTCGGGAGCTATTTGCAACATCCTGTTAGAAAACAAACCAAATTAATAGAAAATATGAAAATATGAAAATTGATAGACACTTGACAAAAGGGAAAATAGATGACAGAGATATATGTAATTCATTTGTTCCATCCACTCAACAACTAGAACACATCCTTGCCCGCAGAGTTATTTCAACCTAAGTTTAAACTTTTTGTAAGCATGTTGAACATGATTGATATCTATTCACCAACTTGAGGGTGTAAAGATAGCTTGAACTTGAACTAGTGTATATCACAGTTATTGAATATTGGCCATGGTGGTGTCAGGCTGATATCAATGGCAGTTTATGGGCTTCGCCGCAGTGGTAAATATCGGCTGATACTGGGGATTTTTCCGCCATAACCCACTATGATGGTGCCACGAAGCAGACAGTTTAGTGTGGATAGATTAAGATCTGAATTACTTTGTTTTATAGCTTATCCTTTGTGGTTCTATTTATGTATCCTAAGCTGTAGCAAATTAGTTTATAACCAACTCCGCTTTTATTGAAAGCTAGAGATTCTTCAAATATGATGCCTGCATATCCTATTACAAATAGCAATGCCATAACAAGATCCTGCCGCAAGAAATCACATAGAACTTCCAACTTTCAGAATTTATCATACTTAAAGATTTTTCTACAAATGCATGTACTTCATTGTGAAACATAGCAGAAGTGAAATCAGGTAAAATGACAATACCGAACCTGATTAGCAGCCACCCAAGAATGGTTAATTGCTACTGTCCCAGTTGCAACCGCCGCAAATACCGCAACTGCTTTAAAACAGAAACATAAGCGTACCAATCTAAAAGGCAGTGTAAATTCAATTTTGAAGAGACTACCAAAAAACCAGTAATATGCATCACTGTTAGCCAAATTCGTGCATTAAGGATGAAAGCCATAACACTTACTGCGTAGGGTATTCAAATGATGTAGCAATCATGTTTCTCCAACCAAGATAGCCTTGACAATATCACAGTGATGGTGCCTGCAGAGTTTCCATTATGACCCTATAACAAAACATAAATAACTCTCAAACCAATATTATTCATACATAAATAAACAAATGAAGCAGTACTAACAATGTCACATGAAATCCCCTTTCTCTCTCTCTCATAGCAAAACATAAAATCCTGCTAAATTTCAAAAAACTCCAAGGCCCATGGTGATGTATTTTATTAAATTAAAAAAAAAAAGAATATAGAAAAAGTTGTATTTATCCCAAACGGCTTCACTGGTTCTGTATTAGTTTTCAGCTACAGCAAAACAGAATTTGTACAAGATAAAGCCACAAGGCCAAGTTGCTCGCACGACTCATATCTTATGTAGCAGCCACACCTGATTCACCTTCGGCTGCTATTGTAACCACCTCAATAATGCACAAGAAAAACCATGCTTATCACAATTTAGAAACCAATAAACTAAATTCCATTTCCTGTACAGGACAAAAAACGATAGAATCAAAAAGACCACACCACAATATTTCGTACGAAACGGTTATGTAGAATTCCCACAACAATAACCAGTACGTCCAAAAAGCAATTTTGCAGCCTCAACTTGTACCATTTCATTGACGTTACAAGAAAACCGTACGCCTACGCCAGCTCACGTAAAAACCGTATCAGTATACATGATTCCAACAGCAAACTTTTATGAAAAAAAATTCAAAAGAAAACCTCACCTGCAAATAAAGGACCGATAACAAAACAGAAACACAGAATAAACCTTCTCTTCTTCATTCACAAATACCTTCATCTTCGAAACTCGATTCACTCCATTATAACCTGCAAAACCCACCTCCTCTTTAACCGTCAATTCTGCTAAATAAAAAAACCCTTCTTCAAAAAACTTCTTCAACATCAACTTTTGAAACCCCATTTATCATTCTTCTTCAATCCATAATAAAAACCACAACCCCAAAACCTTCTTGATCCCTCAAAAATGGTCAAGCCCAACCCTTCTTCTTCATAAACGGGAACCCGTTTTTTCTTCAAAACCCATTTGAAAATCCCTCAATCCGCCATTAAAACCCCAACCTCCAAAACGAAAATGAAAGGAGCTCAGCTTCCATCGCACCTTCAGTTTTTCTTCTACCCGGCCCTTTCACACCACCGCGTTTCTTCCTTCTTCTGACCACTTTCAAACTCACTTCATATTCAATCCAAAAAAGTCACCAAACCTCTGTCACCATTCATAAAATACCCTTCTCTAAGTCGAACCAAAATACAAGCAGTTTTAAGAAACTGAGATGAAGAAGATTGAGATAAAAAGTGAGAAAAAATCTTAGTTTAAAACATGATTTACGGATGAATTCGAAACTTGAATCAAATCGAGAAAATCAGAATAGATGAAGAAAGAGACTGGATCAAGTTGAGAGTAGGTCAAAATTGAACCTGATTGAGCTGGGACGAAAGGATGCGAAAGCGGATTGTAAGGGGATACACGTCGTCGTTTTGATGGTGCTGTTCGAAAATGATTGTGAGCTGATATGTGTATGATATTGTTTGTTTCATCTTGATTTTTTCTTTCTTCTTCTCACCTGATTCACGTTCGCCGCTATGCGTTTCATTTGGTGTTAGAGCTTCTGTGAAGGTTTTCATATTTTAATTAATTTAATTTAGTGAAATACTACGATAGCGCTTTTTAAAAAAGCGCTATCTTAAAACACAATTATAGAAACGATAGCGGTTCCATAGAAAGCGCTATTGTAGTTACATATTTTAATAGCGATTTTTAAAAAGCGCTATCGTAGTGCTTTTAATAATAGCGCTTTTATAAAAGTGCTATTGTAATATAACATTTTAATAGCGCTTTTTAGAAAAGCGCTATCTTAGTGAATATCTATAATAGCGCTTTTTTACAAAGTGCTATTAAAATCATATTCTCTGTACTCTTTAATAGCGCTTTACTATAAAGTGCTATTATAAATATGTTTGTTTCTTTTTTAATAGCGCTTATTTCAAAAGCGCTATTAAAGTAGGCGATACAAAAAATCAATTTTGGCGTAGTGATAAATTTTGATTAATAATAATAATAATAATAATAATAATAATAATAATAATAATAATAATAATAATAATAATAATAATAATGAAAAACAAATGGGGTGCAAGAGAAATAAGGGAGTAGTAGTCTTAGTAAAAATTAAAAAGAACAACAATTAAAAAGAGTGGGCCAACCCACAAAAAAAGAAAAAGAAAGATGAAAAGAAAAACAAGGAGATGGGAACAACGCTGGCCCATGAGGAGAGGTCCAATAGCGCACAATCAACTTCCAGAAAGTTGACTTTGTTCTCCACCCTTAGATGCATGCCCAGCGATCAAGAGCAACCCTGGTAACACGCTCACGTGGGAGATCTTATACATGATCCCCTCTTCAACACACAAACATTAACGCCTGTCACGGTGTAACCAGTGGCGGTGCGGTCAACAAAACAAAAGGAAAAGGACAAATGCAATGGATGGTTATGATTAAATATGAATGCATTTCTCATTGTTCATGAATATTCAACATTGTTCATCATTTTTCTTAAAAACCTCATGAACAAAATTTAAAAATCCCCAATTCAAATAATTAGATTACAAATTATATACCGTTGGACTTGGATTTTCGCCTTGAACCCAAATATGTAATCAAATTTAGCAAACAAGTTACAGTTATAAGTATCAAGGCAAAAAGTGGATGAAATAAATAATGAAAAATTGTTTGATCCATCCAAAATACAAATTCAAGCGCAAAACTAATTACATATTCGTAATCAGCGTAAAAAATCGGTTCAAATGATATATGGGTTTGCAATTTATTGTTGAGATTCAAAAATTTTCCCTTTTTATGTTCATGAATTCATGATTGTTCTTGCGTAATTTTTTAAAAATTCAATTTAAATACGTTTTCATGGCACTAATGATTTAAATAAGTTCCTTAAGCATGTATAAACATCATAACACACAAAAAACACAAGGAAAAAACGAGGATTAGGCTTACTTTGACGGAATACCTCAAGAACTTGCCGTCAATAATGGTGGACGCGGTGGCTCTCCAATTAAGCTCCGACGAAGGTCCAAACAAACTTCCAGTTTAAAAATTGATGTAGATTTGAAATCCTCTCAACCTCATCTACTCAAATCCAATCTTAAATTCAAGATCCGAGAAAATTCAAAAATCGTGTTCAAAATCAAACTAAACCTTTGATCTTGATTTGATATTTTTGGTTGGTGATTTGTTTAGGTAATGCTTATGTAAATTAAATGCAATGAAAGTGAAAACACAATTGCTCAAGAACTCAAAAGAATTAGTGAAAATTCAAAGTTTCTTAAAAGTGAAGAAACTTGAATTTTGAGAATTCAATTTAGTAGAGCTTTGGAAATTGAAAGGTTGAGTTGTGGATGATTTTCTGATGTAAAAATATATTGTTATATAGAGTTAGAAATAGGTTAAAGTTTAAACTTGGGATTATGCAAATATGAGAAAAATGTGAGTGCATTTCACTTGAATTTGATGGAATTTGTGGAAAATTTTAAATTGGTTTGGATTTGATGCAAAATATATGGTGTAATTCACACCAAATTGCTGCTATATTGTGAATTTAGTTTGAATTTGAAGGTGTGTTAGATGCATAAGTGATTTGGCAAAACAAGTGTGATCTTTTTTGTCTTTTAGTGCCAAAAACTTGACTTTTTCTTGACTTTTGATTTATGATGCATGAAAATGATTAATAAAATGTGAAATAATATTTATGATGATGAATTAAATGGTCATGAATTTATTTCTCTAAAGTGAATAAAAAAACATGCAATTTTAGCCAATTTTCTCAATATGTGCAATGTTAAATTTTCTTTGACTTTTTATTATGATGCATAAAAATGATTAATGAACTCCACATGAAATAATGTGATGATGATTTAAATGATTATTGTACCAATGAACCGTGGGAAAGATTTAAGTGCAATTAAAAAATGAGAATCAGTGGTAAAAATTTAAGGAATGACGACTTCTCCTATTTAAATATCTTCAGCCAGAGTATATGGAGAATGACATTCTTTCTATAATCGCAGTGGAAGATAGTTAAATACTAAATATTTAATATTTGTTCCTTGATAAAAATAAATGAAATAATATGAGATGTTATCCTATGAGTTTATGGAAATTTTTTCTTACTAGGGATATGAAAATGTGAAGCAGACTATTTGGGGATTGTTGAGATGGCTGGTAAATGAAGTCTGTTGGGGAATGAAATGACGTAAAGGTAAAATGACTTACTGAGGATACTTTGAGGAAAATGGTTTGTTCTGGCTACTCACAGAACCAAAGAAAAAAATCGAGAAATACATCAGAATAACAAACACGAACGTAAATACATAGGATAAAAGACATAAATTCTAGAAATACATCAGAATGCACGACACTTCTAACAATACATCGGATAAAAGAAACAAATTCTGAAAATATATCAAAATGACAAACACATAGGAAATACATCAGATAAAAGAAACAAAATTTGGAAATTCATTAGAATGACATACACATTTGGCAATACATCGGATAAAAGAAACAAATTATGGAAATACATCAGAATGATAAACATATCTGACACTACATGAGATAAAATATATTTTTTTGGAAATACCTCAAAATGAAAGACACATCCAACAATACATTGGATAAAATAAACAAATTCTAGAGATACATCAGAATGATAGACACATCCGACAATACATCAAAAAAAAAAAGAAACAAATTCTAAAAATACATCAGAACGACAGACACATATGAGAATACATCAGATAAAAAAATCCTTGAAATACCTCAGAATGAAAGACACATCCTAAAATACGTAGGATAAAAGAAACAAATTCTAGAAATATATCATAATGGCGAACAAACATCAGATAAAAGAAACAAATTATGGAAATACATCAGAACAACAGACAGGCGTCCGGAAATACATTGAATAAAAAACATTTTTCTTGGAAATACATCAAAATAATACACACATCCGGTAGTACATTGGATAAAAGAAAAAAATTATGAAAATACATCAAAATGACAGATAGACATCCAGAAATACATCAAATAAAAAGAAACAAATTTTGGAAATATATCAGAATGACATACAGGTATCCATAAACACATCGAATAAAAGAAACAAATTATTGAAATACATAAAAATGACACACACATCTGAAAATACACCGGGTAAAAGAATTTTTTTGGAAATACATCAAAAGGAAAAACACATCTGACAATAAATCAGATAAAAGAAATAAATTCTGAAAATACATCAGAATGACAAACACATATGACAATACTCCAGATAAAAGAAACAAAATTTGGAAATGCATAAAAAGAAAGACACATCCGACAATACATCGGTAAAAGAAACAAATTTTAGAAATACATCAAAACACAAAACTAATATGACAATACATTAGAGAGACAAACAAATAATCTAAAAATACATCGGATAAGTTCTAGAAATATATCATAACACAAAAACTCATATTGAAATACATCATATAGACAAAGGAATAATCCAAAAATACATCGATAAGTGAAAGAAATAAACTCTTGAAATACATCAGAATTACAAAGGAATATGTGGAACTATCTCAGATGCAAAAATAAAGGTTATGGAAATACATCAGAACAAAAAATACATGCTCGGACATTCATTAGAGAGTAAAAGAAATAAACTCCAGAAATTCATCATAATTACAAAGGAAAATCTGGAAATACCTCATATACAAATAGAGAGGTTCTGGAAATACATCTACTTTTAATATAAGAATTGAATATACATATAAAATTCTCTTAATAACCTTATCAAACTCAATAAAAACACTATATTTGAGTCCCTAATTGTCATTTGACTCCCCTAATCATCAATTATCAATATTAACTTTATAGAATATGCATGCTATTTTATTGTGTGTTTCCATATGTTACCAATTGTTATTTTCAACGTACATTTTCTATAAACTTACATTGGGAATACGTAAACCTTTGGAATCTCTAATTATTTTCTTGATTCCTTCCGTTGCACACTTTTCATTTTCCATATTCTCTCTCTCTCTCTCTCTCTCTCTCTCTCTCTCTCTCTCTCTCTCTCTCTCTCTCTCTCTCCCATTTTCTCGGTTTCTTCACAAACCCTAAATCCACTGCCACCGCCCCTTCTCCACCCACCACCACCTCCATCCTATATATGTCTTCAGTGTAGTTTTGCAAATCCCGAAACACCGTGAAATAGCATATCGTCGCCTTCCTACTGCCCGACTACCCTATCGCGTTCTAATCATCGACTGTTTTCTCTCATCATCTCTCATTCTCATTCTCAGTGTTGGTAAGTCGCTCCACTTTATTTTCATTTTCTATATTTTTTTCTTCGTTCTCATTAGTTTGTCACAGAGTTGTAGATCTATAGAATGATAACGAATATGAAGAGAAATGAAGAGACAAAATTGTTGATTAAAGAGTGTTTGAGATCTGTTGGGACATGGAAACTAAAGTTCTTTACATCTAAACCCATCTTTAAAGCTCTAAGATATGAGTCTCACTTTTGTTTTTTATTTTATTTCCTCTTTTTATTTCTTATGTTGAAGTTGGATTCAATACATTGCAGAAAAAGAAGATAAAATAGGAAGAAAAAGAAGCATATCAGAAGAAAACTGAGCATTAGTACAACCAAAATATCATGGTAAGTCAATATTGTAATTAACTTTAAATTTTGAGCTCAGGAAATAAAATATCTGCTTTTGAATCAATGATTGTAGAAATGGAGAAAACTCAAGCATGAGTTGAATTATATGTTGCTAAAAAACTCTAATTTCCCTTTTTCTTATCATTTGAAAAACCCTAATTTTGTTTCTGTTTTGTATGATATGGTCCTATTTGGATAAATAGATTAATTTGCAGTTAAATGAATTTTCTATTGTCTTCCTTTGCAAGATCTTTAATGAAATAAATTTGTAGGTCTTCAATAAAATTTAGTTTTTTCGTTTGGTTTTGAGAACAAATTATTGAAGATAGAAGAAGAATTTGTCGAAATCGGGATCCATGAAAAGAATTGTCGTCGACGGCGTTATGCGTCAGAATCGGGATTTGCAGAGAAAATGACTGAAATTTTAGATTCCTAATGTGTTTTGGTATGTCAAGTAATTTTTAGTTATATTTCTGGAACAACTATGTTTCTCTCAATTTCGTGAAATTTCACTCTGTCATCAAAATTGGTTCTTTTGATTTTTGAATTTCAAAATATAACTTTGAAATGGATGGACAAAATGATTTTGTTGCAGTAATCACTTACATAAAGGTTCTTAATGGTTCATATCAGATTTGAACAATATGAACTCAACAATTATTTTATAGAATTTTACATGTTGCATGTTGATCCCTGTAACTTTTTTAGAACAAATATGAACTCAACAATTATTTTAGAAATGGTTCGGTTGCATGTTGTTTATGTGTTTTATTTTTATTTTCAAATAGATATGATCCCTGCTTTAATTAATTTTTGGCTTCAATTAATCCTTGAAAATAGTTGGTAAAATAGTAAATTTTATGATTTAATTAGCAACATATCAACAAACTATATTGCTTACATACATGATTTGGTTTTTTCTTTTTATACCATTTATCTTTTTTATTATTCATTTATGTTCAATTCATATCATAAGAGTATTCTTTCACCACACATTGTGGAATTATTTCGGTTGTACCAAAGAGATCAACTTTCATGGTTCTTACTGTTTTGGAGATTTATGGAACATTGCTTGCATTTTAACTTCTCTTTCAAATACATTCTTTCCACATCACACTAATTTTATATTTTATTATTTATTTACATTTGTATTTTCTATTTTTATACTTAAATTATTCGGCTATATATTTATATTTATGTTGAAATTTTTACGATTTTAATAATATCCGTATCTTATGTTAGTGTATTGTTCAAATTTTAGATTCCGAATGTGTTTCTTAAAATTATTTGTCATTTAAATGCTTAAAATTATAGCTTTTTAATAAGCTTTTTATCAAACAATTTCTTGTTTTTTTACTTTAAATCCTAAAATTATAAAAAATCATTATTAATATTAGAATCATTATAAATAATTATACATTATTCAAAAATCATAATACTACATGCGAACTTAACCCTATTATTTATTTTAAAAAAAGGAGCGTCATAATAATACCTAATTACTCTGTTAGATATATATTCCAAAACATAGTCGATCCAAAATAAACGTGTTATGTTAGATATATATTCCAAAACATAGTCGATCCAAAATAAACGTGTTATAATAACAGTATATTTCAAGACACATTTTCTTATATATATGGTAAAACTTCACCGGAATCATCATCAATGTTCATCATCCAAGAACTGAGCTCCAGATCTTCATCCGTTGATGAACACTTCTCCGATTTTTACCATGGAAAAACTTTTGTTCGTTCTTCAAATCTGTCCCATCAGAAATTCCCAGAAACACTCAAAGAACCTCATCCCAGATTCAACGTACTTACCCAGATTCATCGTTTTTGCCACATCCGGATCAAGAACATTAAGCCAAGTTCATCGTTCTTCACTAGATCTTCCCTCAAGCTTCAACGAGGATCAGTAGATTTCCAGCGAACTCAAGATTCGTCCATATGTCATCAGAAATCCTCAAAGATGCATCGAATCTTCTTCTGCTCCCCGAAGATCTTTCAGGTCTTCATCATCTCCAAGGATCTTCGTCAAGATCTGCAACGTATTCATCAGAACGCCATCCATGATCTTCAAACACTTCCTGTAGATCTTCGCTCCGATGCATCAGCAAGAACAATCATCAGCTTCGTCTTGTTGAGGGTTGAGGTGGAAGATTTTGTTCGTTTTCTTAGGTTTGTAGTCTTGCAGTTTGAGATGGTGAATGGTTTTGGTGAGAGGAGGAGTTTGAGAATGTCGGTGGCGGCGAGGTTAGGGAGAAGAGAAAGGCTAGGGTTTGTTGGATCAGAGAATGGAGAAGGCGATAGGGTCAAGAGGTTTCGGAGCTGGGTCCATGGGCCTCACAACCCATTTGTCTTTTTCCAATTCGTACCATCCATTTTCCTTATTCCCCCCCCCCCCCCCCCGGTTTGTTTGCCATCCGTGGAGTTGGGCCAGGCCCAACGGAATTAAGTCTACACCCTTCAATTCCTGAGCGAACCCCCCTCCTGATGGATTTTCTTTAGTGGTTATTGGGCTGGGCCCAGACCAACGAATTTCTGGTCATACACCTCCAAATTCCTGGCGCACCCTCCCCCCAGTTTTATTGTGTTTTATTTTTCTGAATGTATTGTGGGCTTAAAGCCCAGAGTGGCTGTTTTTTTTTTTCTGTTTTACACCAGTTTTTAGAATATACCCCCTCCCCTTTTATTTTTAATTTCTCCCTTGTATTGGATGAATGATTGTAATATATATAGTTCTATTTTTTCTTTAGGATTATAGTTTTATTTTCCTAGGACATTAGTGCATAGTTTTTAATATAGAATCTATATTCTATTATTTTTAGCATATTATAGATTATTCATTCTATTTTCTTATAGAATATTTTAGATAGAATTTTGTATGCTATTTTTCATATGCATTTTCTTTTAATTTCTTTAGAACATTTTCTAGTAGAATTTAATGGCTAATATTTAGGAGTATCATACTATTTCCATTTTGTGATTGGATTTCTCTCCTATTTACGTTTCCTATCCGATTTTACCTTCGATTTTATTTTTGGCTGGCCGTGTGACATGATTCAATTGGAGAATGATTTTCGATATCATTTCTCTATCTTGTCTTTGACACGAATATCAATATGCTACCTCTGAGAGTTTGATTTCTCGTATAAGTCAAACCATGACGGTCTAAGCGTTACATTGTTCCCGATTCGAGCGTCCTCATCAAGGATCCAGAGAGGAGAAGATTGGAATAGAGCTTGCGCGCATGTCAGGAGCCAGCGGAGCCGCTTCGTTCAACATCCTCATCTTATTCAAGTCTTCAGGCAACCGTCGAGTGTTGTGAGCCATAGCATTAGATACGTGGGAAATGACAATCGAGCGGTCTCCCCTCGATCGTTTAGGGTGTTTAGTATATGTCCCTTGGGTAATATGCGACGCATTCGCTCCTACGTATTAGGTTCGTGCGTGTGTGTATCCCGAGTTCCTTCCCGTTTAGGCGTAGGCCTGCTTCCTCTTTGTTCTCGCCCCCGTGCGATCGAAAACCTTTTCTCTCGCTGCCGTGCGATTGAGACCCTTTCTCTTGCCTCGGTGCAATCGAGACTCGTTTTCCCGTCGAACTACGTTTGCTCTGATCTCTCGTGCCAGACGAGAGTACGTAGGCATAGGATGCGACATCCTAGCGAGCTACCTCCATACCTTTTTCCCTTTTCCCTGCTTTGCTGTAGTTAGCTGAACTACAGCTACTCTGATTTCTCGTACCAGATGAGAATATGTAGGCATATGATGCGATATCCTAGCAAGCACACTAACAACTAATTTTCTCTGTTCTCTCGCTGTCGTGCAATCAAGACTTTCCCGCTAACGACTGATGTTTCCTTTCTCTTGCCCGAGCGCAATTGAGACCAGGCCGTAGTCCTAGTTCCCGTAGGTTCCCGTACCTTTAAACCCAACATACTACGTCCGTTCTACCGCAAACAGGTAACGCCTAAGTCTCTGTCGATCGAGCAGCATACACCTAACTGCTAGAATGCGTACGCTAGTATCGTCAGTCCTTTCTCTCACCCTCGTGTGATCGAGAACACCCTGTCTAGCCGTAGTTATCCCGAACTACATAAGCTCTGATCTCTCAAGCCTGTTGAGAATACGTAGACACAATACTGATGTATTGGCGAGCCACCTTCCCCCATCTGTTAACCCGTAGTTTCCCGAACTACGTTGACTCTGATTTCTCATTCTCTGATGAGAATACGTAGGCATAGAGCGCGATGCTCTATCGAGTTAGTTTCTTTCCATTTAGCCTTAGAATTCGTAGATAGATTGTTTTTCACCCGTAGACAAACCAACAAGCGTGGATCCCATCGAGTACGATGGACGTAAGGGGTGCTAATACCTTCCCCTTGCGTAACCGACTCCCGAACCCAGACAATGGTTGCGATGACCTTGTCTTATACCTTTTCGTCAGATTTTTCCGATCGTTTCCTTTCCCGTTCTGAGGGATAAATAAAGAAAGGTGGCGACTCTTCTGTTTTGTCGGCACCTTATTTTCGCGGTAGCGACAGCTGGCGACTCTGCTGGGGAATTCAATCTTATTATACTACTTGATACTCAGACACATCTCCTTGTGGGTTCAATCTTATTATACTACTTGGCATTTTCGTGTACTAATGGTCGTGCACACATGATTTCCTGTCCAATCAGATCATAGAGTCTCTAAGAGTATTGTCATTATAAAGAGAAACACGTAAAGGTAAGGTTTTTCCACATCCAACACTAAACTAGACTTGATTTAGGAATTGGTTTGATATTGTATACATATTAGTTCATAGTTGTGTGGGTTGCTTACTATCTGGTGAAATCAACATTGTAATATATATAATCATGTCGAGCGTATGTAGAAATGGTATTGCTGATGTGGTGACACCAAATTCATTAATGATACCTTTGTGTGTCAGTACTTAGTGAACTCAAGTGAGAAAATGCTAATTATTTTATAATATAATATATTCATGTACAAGTGTTGCAATTACTCTTAAGTAATTAAATAGAGAATTAATTTTTTAAATTGATATAGTTACCTCATAAAATCTTAAATTAAGTGGATGAACTGTATACTTTCTAAACTAGAGAAGACATAATAAATATGATTTAAAATTTGTGGTTGCATAAGTGGCATGATCATAATTTATTTTGCATCAGACATGACTGTTACATTGGATTTTTTGACCTAATTATGAATGGAAAGTATTCACGAGGATAGCCATGAATGTGTCACGTGGAAGACAAAAATAGGATCAGCGTGATTAATATAACTCAAGGCCGGGGGTCACCTATAGTGATGTTGGTCGAAAGTTGTGTTGTTGAAAAGCCTAATGGAAAACATAGGGACTTAGTGAATTAAGTACCATGATATGATAACACTTAATGAAATGGAATACCAACTCATATTAGCTAAGTGTAGAGTTCACTACGACGATGGGCAACACGTCGAAGCATGTTACTTTAATATATTCGAAGACAAAAATTTTGACGAGGATTATTAGTTCTTAGCGTCAATAGAGCAGTTAAAAGATTCAAAGTAACAAGTAAGGCGGGAATGTTATACCCTAATTTTTAACCATAAGATTCCATCTTATTTGAATCTTCACAATAAATCAAGATCACAAACTTGGTTTTCTCCTAACCCTTTCATCTTTGGGTTTGCCTTTGCAGAGATCACCAAGCACCTCTTTGTGTATCTTTTTCCTTTATTTTTATATGCTTTATGTTTCACTAACCAGTAATCAAAATACCAAAAATATGTCTTATATCCTTTTGTTTCTTTACAAGGTAGGGTGTTATATCAAGAACAACAAGCATGGTTCATCAGTTAGAGTTTTGCTCCCTCAAGATTAAAGTATGGTTAACCATTGATTCCTAAGGGATATCTCATCAAATCATGGTTTATAATATCAAATTATAAGTCTTTAATCATCATTCAATCTCAATTTGATCAAAGATATCTCACAGTTTAGTAGCTTATCTCCCAAGAAAAGTCAAAGGTTCATGTGTTTATTTCCATGCCTTCATCAACAAGTTACCTCAAGATCTGGTCAACTTAATCAAAGGAAATTAAAGGACACATTATTTTTAGTTCATATGATCATCCACGTGTTTTGAAATGCAACAAAAGTCCAAGTTTACAAGTTGATTCAAGGATGTTTGACCTAAAAAGTCAACATTTTAAGTCAAAGTTCCAAATATCACAACTCCTTCAATTATCAACATTTTTTATTCCTTCTTTTTGCATATGAATCTGATCAACATCCTCTTCAAATTATCTTTACATGACAATATCCAATTATGCTTGGAGGATCATAAAAAGTTGGGAGACATTATAGGTCATTTTTGGACTTAGTAAAATTTTACCTATTTTCAAGTGACTTTTTCTCAACTTCCAAGAATCATGACTTCTTCAATTTTCAACATATGGATCCCACTATTTTTTCTTAATATTGTTTGTGATACTCGCTATAATATTTCTTCAAAGGTCAAATTCAAATTGTGCTTGGAAGGCCATGGAATTCATTGGTACATTATAGGTCATTTTCAGCCATTTGGACTTAGAATATTTCAAGTTTGGTTTGCTAGATTTTTGTGCCAGATGAAACCTTCTTGGCACTTTATGATCTTTTCCATGATGTTAATCAATTGCAAAAATAATTGAAGCAAAAAGCCTCTTGAATAATATGCCTCATTGACGCAAACATGGTTACATGGAACTGAAGATTTGCACCATGATAAGATTTTTACCTCAACTAATCTTCAATTACAAGCCAATTTATCACGTGTTATGCATCTAAACATGACTAGTGAAGTTACCAGAAGTTAAATGACTCATAATATGCATGGTTTAGCTGAGTTTTGATGCATTTCAAGTCGCATTTTCTTCATGATGAGGGTGCACACGATTATACTGAATTTTCCCTCAATTCACCCTCTCATCATTCCATCATCTTCAACTATAAATAGAGAGCCTTACTACCTACATTTCCAAGCTTTTGAGAGCCAGAAAACCCCTACTTCAGCTTCAAATTTTCTTTAAAAAGTGAGTTATCGTGTTTTAATTTCCAACCACTTTCAATCCTTTTTCTTGATTCAGTTAGCTCCATCATGTTCCTTCGAAGCTTCTGCAACAAGAATCAAGCTCTAAGAGTCCCTAAATTGCTCCAACCAAATCCAGTTTCAGAGCTCCTCGGACCGTTTTTGGACAAGGTAGTTTGAAGCTCTATTTTCAATCAAACAAGTTACCACAATGTATTCCTTTGATTGCTAAATGTTTCCCCTAACCTAGCTGGTGTTGATTGTTCATGTTCATCATTTAAGTTTTGTTTTCATGTTTTTCATTCTTCTATGTTTTCTCTGAAATTCTCTCTACTCCATTTCAATAAATGAAAATGGAGAGTGAGGTTGAGTTTGCCTTGATGAGACAGTTGCAATGATGGTGATCTCATGCTCTCATGTTACCATTTATCAATCTCTGGTGATTAGTTCATCAGACAAGATCACCGAAGACACCCTGACTAAATGAAATGTTTTCATTGGTTGGATTTGAATACAATCCTTTGTTATTTTTGAACTAATTTCCACCATGCGCGCTCATGTCTCAATCATCAAATCTGCCTGCGTGGATTAGTGAGATAGATCCAATGCTCTTGTTTTTTCTTACTTTTTTTTTCTTTCTGAATTTCATTTTAATTAGCATTTTCCTTAAAAATTCATAGAAACTTCATTTTTAATCCAAAAAATCCCAAAATAATTTATAAAATTCTCTTTTATTTTTCTCTTTTAATTTTAAAAATCATTTTAGTGCGTTTTAATTCATGTTTTTTTATTTTATATTTGTTTGACTTATGTTGACTTCTGTTGGCCTTGGAACTTAGCTGATTTGGTCACAAGTCTCATCAAACTCAATGCATATTGGAAGTTGATGGAGTGAAAATCCTAATCTACCAAAGTGGATGATTGATTTTAAGGATGACTTGATCATCACTTATATCCAATTTAGTTTTTCCTTTTTTTTGTTCCTCCCTTCTTCATCAACTTCTTTTTTTCTTTTCACCCTTTCTTTGATCAATTAGAGGATGTGTAAGCCATCTTGTTCATGAGATCTTGAATGGTGTTTGATGAACTTTCATCATTTAAAGTATACCATTTGATTGATCATTTGATTAATTGAGGTACTTTGGATTGATGCATAAATTTGTCCAAAGTATCATGAGAGGTTGATTGATGTAATGGATCCATCTTTCCTTGACTTAGGTCTTGATCCACCTTGTTTTGACTTCTGCTACATGTTTTAGGAGTATGATCTTTATATCATATCTCTAACATGTATGATACATAAGTTATTATTGATCGAGCTCCCATAGTATGATCTTCCTTATAGATTATGCTATGATTGCTTAACATAGCACTAAATTTGTCCCTAATCGAAAAGTGATCATCTGGTCCAATTTTAGATATGAGTCATCTTTAGTTTAGATGTAAATCTCCTATCTTCATAGTGTGTATATTCTGTTCCACCTAAGAGATATAATGGCATACTTGTTGATTTTATCCAAGTTAGAGCACTTCTCAATGGATTATGCAAAGATCTCATACTTGTTAGGTTGACTAGTTGAGTAATCTACTTTAAATGACAAAATGTCTTCTTCACTAACACTAACTTTAATTGTACTAACATTTATTTTTATGTCATTTACTTTTATGCACATTTATCTTTAAGTCATTTACTTTCTTGCATTTTATATTGTTTTATTATTGTCATTATCATATCATATTATTATCTTGTTTATGTTTATGCTTTTTTCTCGTTGTCCACTTGGACTTTCTTTTTCTTTTAAGACATTAATAAAGGCCTAAACCATTAAAAGACTCTTAGTGTTCCTTGGACTATTTGTTGACTATCCCTTGCATTGGATTTGGAGTTTTGGACTTAGAATTAGGTACCTTTCCTTATGCTTTGGAGTTATATCTTGAGACCTTCGTTCTTATTTGGCACTTTGACCTTGAGAGACCTCCTTGAAGACTTGGCTTGGATACTTGGTTTTCATCTGATGCTTGGTTATTTCTCTGCTTATCTTGTTGCTTGTCTGGTGGCTTGAGTCCAAAGGATGGGAGTTTTGGCTTATTTATGTCAAAGGCTTGTATCTTGGTTATATCTTTCCTTCCTTAACTTTTATTTTATGCTTTAGGATAGCCTCTTCGTCTCCTCCCCTTCTTAAATTTTCAAAATCTTCTCCCTTTTTCAAAACCTTCTTCTTTCAAACTAGAACCACCTTCTTAATAAACCTTGACTTTGTGAAGTTCATTTTCAAACTCATTTTCTTAATAAATTCTAACCAATCTTAAGCATACTTAGACCATTTTCAAAAGACTTAAAAAATAATTAACTCATTCAAACTATTTTGTGCCTTTTGTGCACTTTTCCTTTTAACTTTTTCTCGTAAAGTTTAGACATGAGTCATTCCCATGGTTGAGATGTGATCCTCCTATCCTTATAGTATTGTTTGAAATGAGTAGATTCTTTTCCATCTTATAGAGTTAGTGGCATACTTGTTTATTTTATCCAAGTTGGAGTCCTTCTCATGGTGATGCAAAGGTCCATTTTCACATACTTATGGGTGATTAGTTGAAGTTTTCTCCTTTAAATGACAAATTGTCTTTTTATTTAAAATTAACCATAACACACCATTTTTTTGTATCATGAAATACGAGGTTTTGATCCTCTATTGCACTTTGTGGGTACTTAGGCACGAGGCTCAGGAAGTTTTGTCAAACACAAAACTTTTTAAAAATATTTCTCTTCTCACCTCCACCATCTTTTGCAAACAACACCTTTTAAAGCCAAATGCTAGATTTTCAAAGAGGTTCCTATAGAGTATTATAGACGTTTTGAGTGCTAACACCTTCCCTTTGCGTAACCAACTACCTTAACCTGTCTCTGTTTTGATTAGCTTTTGTTTTAAACTTTTTTAGGTTTTGTTCGCTCTTCTCCCTTTCCTTTGCAAAAATAAAAGTGTGGTGACGAATATTGTTTTGCAAATTAAGTTAATCAATAGCCTAATCTCAAATTTTCCCGCTACAAGGAACTATTGCATATGCGTCAATGGTTACTCATAACGTGGGCAAGTCAAAGGAAAAAAACCGCTATATGATCTGAAGACGTGTCATCACGGGGATAGTTTTTGGTCTTGTACAGTTATTTTAGACTTGTATATATAACAACTTAGGTTTATTTTGTAAAGGGTCTGCAAATTGTACACATTTCAGCTACACGCAAAGTACTTGCACTGTGAGAAACGAGTGAGGAAAATGTACGTATACGTTCCACTAATTTAGTACATTCTAGAATTTTTATCTTAAAACGTCTTGTTTTATGCATTTCAACCATTTTTTACTTTCGACTGCCTTTACCTTTCATGCACTCTATTTTTGACTGCCTTTATCTTTTCAGCAAACTTTACTTTTCTGCACTTTACTTTAAAAGTCTTTTAAATTTCAACCCTTTATGTTACTACACTTTATCTTTCTGCTTAAGCACTTTACTTCGTTATACCTCGCATTTCATTTGCACTTGCCTTGCATTTCAGTCAAGTTTCTTTATCACAACGTCATTCCAGAAGTTCGCATTAACTTTGACGAACACCCCTATTCGTAATAAAAAATGACACACAAATATGCCTGGAAGATTTTTAAGTTTGATCCCTTAAGTATTAATATAAACTTGCATTTGATCTACGAATTTTCACTGCAAACAAATTGGCACGGCAAGTGGGACCATTTTGTGTGTTTGTCTTTTATTTTTATCATTTTGTCAAAAAATATCTAGTGTTTTCTACGTGCGTTATCAACTCTTCAAATTCGTGTGCGAGAATGCATGAGATTGAGGTGTGACAAAATAACCAAGAGAGAAGTGAAGAAACCAGTTGATAGACGATACGTTAGAAGAATGGTAAATCCTAGAAATGACCAGCCTTCAAACAACATTGGAACGAGAACAAGGACAGTTTCTGCAACAATAACAGAACCTATTCTTTCAAATACTAGTACCACAGTGATGTCGTCGACAACGAAAACATCAACGACTCTGCCTGAGGGAACAATTGTTACACCAATACCCCAGAGTCACCCAGTGACTCCCAGTCCCTCCATGGTGATAGACTTTAAGCCTTTCGCCATAAATTTCATGATGCCCATGCCAGGGTATAAACAACCATTTAGGATGCCGACGACGTTTATGGAAAACTTGCAGAATAACCACTCGACATTTGGGCATAATACCGCAAGTACGTTTTCGCCCATTATGGGGTCCGACTCAGCCATTCATGGTCGAAATGCGCCATCCCACATGGGGGCATATTTTGGTTCTCAAGCTATAGTGGCCTTGACAACAAGTTTTATCATGGCGATGAGGCAACAAATGGACGAGAGTAATTATGACATGATAAATACTCTAATGCACCAAATGGGTACAATATTTAACTCGTTGATTCAAAATATGAATCAGAGTTACCAATAATTGGTGACTCAAATAACACAAATAGCCGATTTTTCGATGCTCCCTTAGTTCAGTTTCGACTAGGTACACAACTCCAAGTTGATAGACAGACTCAACATGAGGAAGTAGTCTTAGAGGATACTATGAACCAGTATCAACAATTGATTCCCCAATACGTCGAGCAAGAAGCCCCTAGCAAAGATGGTAATCCACCCGTCGTGATGGTTAATCGACACCAGGATGCCGACCGGGTTGTCCATCAGGGAAATTTGTTACGAGAAGATAAAATGGCAACCATTATTTAAAGGATAATGATGCAAAATGGGGTTAACATGGGCCTACAAAGGCTAAACTATACATTCCCTTTGTCAGAATATGTGTTACAGACAGAATTTAGGCCTTTCGCCATAAATTTCATGATGCCCATGCCAGGGCGTGAACAACCATTTAGGATGCCGACGACGTTTATGGAAAACTTGCAGAATAACCACTCGACATTTGGGCATAATACCACAAGTACGTTTTCGCCCATTATGGGGTCCGGCTCAGCCATTCATGGTCGAAATGCGCCACCCCACATGGGGACATATTTTGGTTCCTAAGCTATAGTGGCCTTGACAACAGGTTTTGTCATGGCGATGAGGCAACAAATGGACGAGAGTAATCATGACATGATAAATACTCTAATGCACCAGATGGGTACAATATTTAACTCGTTGATTCAAAATATGAATCAGAGTTACCAACAATTGGTGACTCAAAAACACAAATAGCCGATTTTTCGATGCTCCCTTAGTTCAGTTTCGACCAGGTACACAACTCCAAGTTGATAGACAGACTCAACATGAGGGAGTAGTCTTAGAGGATACTGTGAACCAGTGACAACAAGTGATTCCCCAATACGTCGAACAAGAAGCACCTAGCAAAGATGGTAATCCACCCGTCGTGATGGTTAATCGACACGAGGATGCCGACCGGGTTGTCCATCAGGGAAATTTGTTACGAGAAGATAAAATGGCAACCATTATTTAAAGGATAATGATGCAAAATGGGGTTAACATGGGCCTACAAAGGCTAAACTATACATCCCCTTTGTCAGAATATGTGTTACAGACAGAATTTCCAAGGGGATGGAAGCATGTCAAACACATAGCTCGTTACCTGACTGAAGCACGTGAAATTTTAAATAATGAGAATTTAAGAATGAGATATTTTCCTAGTTCTCTGACAAAGAATGCGTTCACGTGGTTCACTACCCCGTCTCCTCATTCAGTCCATACTTGGACGCACTTAGAGAGATTGTTCCATGAAAAATTTTATATGGGACAGTGCAAGAGTGTTAAGTGTCAAGTGGAAATTCACGTGAACAAATTCAGGCTATTAAAAACAAGGTGCTTTACCTAGGTTCATGAACACGAGCTTGTCGAAATGGCTGCTGGTGGGCTAGAATATTCCATTAGGAAGAAGCTAGATACTCAATACCTGAGAGATATGGCCCAATTAGCATATACGGTTTAGAAATTCGAGAGATTGAAGGCCGAGAAATCCAGGACTAGTAAGGGTAAGAAAGAGTGTGTGGCTTATGTCGACCTACAAGACCACGACATATCGTCTGAGGTAGAATGTGAACATGTCGAGGAGTCTGAGGTTGACGTGGCTGAGCTAAAGCCAGGTCTCCCATATGTGTGTAAGTTACTCACGCCTGCAAATGGGAAGAACCCTTCAGAACCTAAAGAAAATGATAGGATTCCTAAGACAAAATATACTTTTAACGTAACCAAGTGAAATTTCCACTTGTTGGTCGCAGATGGTTAAGTACTCGTGCCTCCTGGCGCAAAAGTACCTCCATTGGAACAAAGGAAAAAACAAGGGTTTTGTAAGTATCACAACTTCTTAGGACATAAAATCTCACAATGAATTCTTTTCAGGGATCTTATGCAGAATGCTCTAAATGAAGGCAGACTCAAGTTTGCTAAAGGAAATGTCGCAATCAAAATTGATGGTGATCCCTTACAGATTGGAGATGCCAACTATGTGGAGCCTGATGTGGTCAATATGGTCGAAATCTCTGAGGATTTTGAGATGAAAAAATTTGAAAATGAAAACCAGATCGAAGCCTTGTTCCCAAAAGTCGGTGAAAATCTTAATAAATTTTTTTATAGGTGTCAAACTGATGACTCCGAAGTGATGTTATGCTCTAGATGCAGTGTTTTGTTTGACAAAAAAGTTGTCAAGCAGGTATAAGATGCTGAAAAACTCAAAGACAATAAGAGGGTCTGACCTTAGTACCACTTTAGCAAGGGAGGCACACCTCAGAGGAAGGATCGAGTGACTGGATTGTAGAAGGCGAAGCCAAACACCTATAAGCCTTCAGTCGACGCCCCCGAGGGAGTAGTTGAAGCCTGCTGAAAGAGAATGCAACAGGAACCCAAAGTGGAGAAACTTTAAAATAGGATGATGGTCCTCCATGACATATAAGGAAAACTTCCAGATGTCTGAAAGAAGTTCCTATGGGCCTAGCTCAAACTATAAGGGGAAGAATCCCATGACTAGGACACGATGACATAGGTTTCAGAAGAAAAAGAAGGCAGAAAGGGATGTTGTTGAGTCGAGTAATACCAGGCCACAACAATAGCCTGAGGACGGTCAGGTAAAGAAACCAGATGGAAGGAAATTATTTCCCTCCAAAAAGATCATTAGTGAAGAGCAAGCCAAAGAAGATGACCTGGTAACATACAATTTCAATTCCAAGTCAGAAGGCAAAATCGATGTTCTATATAATGTGGTATCTGTATTTCCTTATAAGTACGACCGCGTAACTGAAGTCGCTAAAGAGGAAGACTATAAGGAAGAAGAACTGGAAAAACACAAGCCAGTCTGCTACTTTGTTATGAACAACGAGTGTGTCAAAGAGCAAAATGCTTTCTTTGAGTGACCCCACGAAGGGATGAAAAGCCACTTGAAACCTTTGTTCATAAGAGCTAAGGTTGAAGACACAACCATTAACAAGATGCTAGTCGACGATAGAGCTACTGTGAACCTAATGCCACATTTCATGTTGGCTAAGTTAGGTATGTACGACACTGACCTTAGGCCCCACAATATGGTCTTTTCAAATTATGAAGGAAAGACTGGCCAAACCATAGGGGTTGTTTAGGTAAACGTGACAACATGGTGATAGCCGTAAGGGCTAGATACAACTTGTTGCTGGGACGAGAATGGATACATGGCATAAGGGCAGTACCTTCATCCCTACACCAGATGATAACTATCTGGCACGAAGATGGGATCGTAAAAAACTTTGAAGCAGACCAAGGATACTACGTGGCTGAAGTTAACCATGTAGATAGAAGGAATTTCGACAAAATTTTGGCAAAGCCTGGGGAGACCTTCACCTTGAACCTTCACCCTACCTTGGGCTGCTACAAGGCTCTAGAAGAGGCATTTTTCTCCTTGAACCTTCACCCCACCCACAGGTCCACCTGGGGACGAGAGGTCATGGGAAAGAAAGTTTGGTATGCAACGGGAGTCCGGCCAACAGGTTGGGAGACGAATTCGATAATGAGGACTGAGTTTGAAGTGTTAGCTCGAATCACGACCTATGTAGCCAAGAATATACCACAAGCGGCTTTGGAAGCCGAGGTACCACACATGGCTGTTGGAGCTAACGAGATAGAAATGTTTGACGTAGGCGATAGAATCAATGTTAAACCGCAGTCCGTCGAAGAACTGCAGCCAGCAGGATCAGAGTGGGATGATCTGAAAGACCTGAGGCTTGATTGTATCTATGATGACGAGCCTTTAGGTTTCAAGAAGGACCCAGTAGCATCCATCACCAAGATACAACCACAGGATCCACTAAAAGAAATATACTTGGGAGATGGATCGACCAAAAGGCCAACCTATATCAGTGCCAACATCGATCCAAGCTTGAGGGAAAAGGTAATAGAATTGCTTAAAGAATTCAAAGATTATTTTGCTTGGGATTATAATGAAATGCCATGTTTAAGCATGGAATTGGTGGAGCTGAAGCTACCAATAAAGGCAGGAAAAAACCCAATCAAGCATACGCCGAGGCGATTTACTCCAAAATAATGTCCAAAATTAAGGAGGAAATCAAAAGACCCCTACAAAAAAAGTTCATAAGAACCGCCAGACATGTCGAATGGCTCACTAATATCGTTCCTATTATAAAGAAAAATGGAACATTGAGGGTCTGCATAGATTTTAGGGATCTAAATGTTACGACCCCTAAGGACGAATTCCCAATGCCTGTCACCAAGATGTTGGTCGACTCAGCGGCGAGTTTTGAATACCTTAGTATGTAGGAAGGTTACTCTAGATATAAACAAATTTTTATTGCAGATGAGGATGTGCCAAAAACGGCATTTAGATGCCCTGGAGCTTTAGGCACTTACGGGTGGGTAGTAATGCCATTTGGCTTGAAGAATGTTGGGGAAACTTACGAAAGGGTGATGAACTCTATCTTTCATGATTATATTGAAACGTTCATGCATATATACATTGACAATATCATAATTAAATATGTGTTGGGCTATGGTCATCACGACCATCTTAGTCAGTCGCTCGAAAGAATGAAAAAATATGGTCTGAAAATGAACCCCCTTAAATGTGCTTTTTGTGTGCAGGCAGGGGACTTCCTTGACTTTGTGGTCCACAAGAAAGGGATCGAGATAAATCAAAACAAAACCAAAGCCATCAAAGAGACGAACCCACCGTCAACGAAGGAGTTACAATCTCTTTTGGGAAAGATCAACTTTTTAAGAAGGTTTATATCGAACCTCAGTGGCAAAGTTCAGACATTTTCACCATTGTTCCACCTGAAAAAGGAAGAGTTTGTGTGGGGACCTGAGCATCAGAATGTTTTTGACGAGATCAAAGGATATCTAGAAAATCCTCATATCTTGTCTCCGCCGGTTAGGAATAAATGCATGAGGTTGTACATATATGCCTCAAACTTGACTATAAGGAGCATGTTAGCCAAGTGGATGATAATGGTGTCGAAAGAACCGTATATTACCTCAGTCGAGCTTTGAATGACGTAGGAACTAGGTATAATCCAATCAAAAAGATGTGCCTATGTTTGTACTTCTCTTATATGAAGTTAAAGCAATATATAAAATCAGTTGATGTTTATGTATCTTCTCATTTTGATATTATTAAACATATGTTGTCTAAACTGATTTTGCATAGCCGAATTGAAAAATGGGTACTAGGTTTAACTGAATATTCCCTTACATATGTGCCTTTAAAGGGCATGAAGGTTCAAGTAGTCGCAGACTTCATCGTAGACCCCACAGTGGTCGAAACACCTTTAAATTATTTGGAGACAGAGCCTTGGAAGTTATACTTTGACGGTTCTAGCCATAAAAGTGGCACTAGTGTTGGGGTATTGATTATTTCATAAAACAAAGTGCCAACGAGGTTTAAATTTAAGATTGAAGCCGTATGCTCTAATAACGAGGCCAAATATGAAGCCTTAATAGCTTGCCTTGAAGTCTTATTAGATTTGGGGGCAAAGCAGGTCGAGATCAGAGGATACTTTGAGCTAGTAGTGAAACAAATCAGAAAAGAATACAGATGTATCAAGGAAAACTTGATCATGTATTTCCTAATAGTAAACCGGCTAATAAAATGTTTTGATTTCGTGAATATTCAACATATCCCCAAGCTTGAAGACCATGAAGAAAATGAATTGGCGCGAATTGCTTCATGGTATAAGGTGCCAAAAGATAAGTTGGATAAATTCATCGAAGTGAGAGGAAGAGTACAAGCAATAAGGCTCTCTCCATTAGATCTAACATTGACGAAGTTGGGATCGGTGGATGTAGAAAAATTTGAGATCTGAACTATAGAATATTTTCTTAGCCATGACTGGAAGAAACCCATAGTTGATTACTTGAAGAACCCAATCGGGTCAATAAATAGAAGGATTAAGTACAGAGCGGTGAGTTGTATAATCAATGGCAATGAGTTGTGTAATCAATGGCAATGAGTTGTTCAAGAAAACAGTTGAAGGAGTTTTGCTCAAATGCTTTGGTGAAGAAGAGGCATATTTGGCGGTGTCGAACACTCATAATGGAGCTTGTGGTGCCCACCAGGTGACGCAATAAATGAAATGACTTATATGTTTCCTGGGTGTTTATTGGTCTGCCATGCTTAAGAATTGTATTGATTTTGCAAAGGGGTGCCAAGAATGCCAAGTTCACTCAGGCATACAACATGTACCTAAAAGTGAGTTGCATGCAATAATGAAACCTTGGCTATTTAGAGGATGGGCTTTGGACCTAATTGGATAAATTCGACATGCATCCTCTAAAAGTCAGAAATATATCATGGTCGGTATTTATTACTTTACGAAGTGGATAGAAGCATTCCCTTTAGTGAAAGCTGATCAAGAGGCCATAATTGAATTTATTGAGAGGAGTATCATCAATAGATTTGGAGTTCCTGAAACTATCACGAACGATCAAGGGTCAGTGTTTATGGGTCGAAAGATGCATGAATATGCGTTAGAAATGGGAATTAGATTATTAACTTCGACACCCTATTATGCTCAGGAAAATGGGCAGGTCGAAGCTTCAAACAAAACCATTATTAGTATGATTAAGAAACACGTGGGGAAGAAGCCAAAGAATTAACATTGAACGTTAGATCAAGTCCTATGGGCTTGTCAAACATATCCAGAGGAGGAAACTGCAACTACACCATTTTAATTGGCCTACGACCATGAAGTTGTGTTGCATGTAGAAATCTAGTTACAGTCAGTCCAAATTGTCGCAACTGCGGAAAAGGGCCGGCGAAAACAAACAGAAGAGTCACTACCAAACGTTATTTATCCCAAAGAGAGGGAAAGGAAACGATCGAGGAAAACCTAAAAGAACGGGAAAAGACAAGGTCATCACAATTAAATCTTGGGTTCGGGAGTCGGTTACGCAAGGGGAAGGTACGAGCACCCCTCATGTCCGTTGTACTCAACGGGATCCGAGCTTGTTGTCTACCAAAGGGGTGAGAGTTATCTAAAAGCTACTGCTAAACAAGGGTTGGAAAAGGAAAAGGAGACTCGAAAGAACATCACCGCCCTATGCCTATGTATTCCCTCATGTAATGGGAAAGTCAGAGTCGACGTAGTTCAGAAAACTACGGGTGATGGGGGAAAGGTTGCTCGATAAGACATCGTCGTCTTATGCCTACGTATCCTCGTCTGGTATGGGAAATCAGAGAAAACGTACTTCGGGCAACTAGACCACTGGTTGGTTAAGTATTTTTTATGGGGGACGTTAAGTTCCTATTTCTGCAGTTAGGGTCGATGCCTGTTTGCGGTAGAACGGAAAAGCAACATACTCTTTTTCTGAAAATAAGTTTGAAGAAACAATCCTGAAGGATAAAAAGGTTTGAATTTGATTTGTTAGTTTTAGTGAAGTGAGTTGAGTTAGTTTGAGACTCACGTTGCACTAAAGACTATGACATAGGAGCGAATGCGTCGCATATCGCTCAAAGGGCATACACTAAACATTCTAGATAAGTGAGGAGAAACCCCTCACTCATCATTTCTCATGTACTTAAGGCTCGTAGCGTACAATGTTTTGTCGTTCTTTATTAGGTGTCTTAAAGAAGTTTGAGATGAGAAGAGAAGACACAAGAAAACACTAAAGGGAAACTAGGAACCCTAATATTATCATACAAAATGGTTCTAAGGTTAGGATGAAAGGGAAGTCTACCTAATTTTATCATACATATGATGGACCTAGAGTTGAGGTCAAGAGTGGACTATCCTAACTGTTATCATACAAAGGATTAAAAGCCTAGTGTCTCTCCTACTCTCATCTTGAACAAAGGGACTAGGAATCCTAAAGGATCATGTGAGCAAGCACAAGTAAACACATTACTAATCAATCGCAGATGAAAAACAAAAGCAAAACTTAAACAAGTCACAAGAGATGAAAGAGAAGAAAAGAGAATGAAGAAAAAAGAAAACAAGATGAACAAACAAGGTAGTTCAAAACAAAATGAATCAAACAAATCTCATATCTCAATCATGCAAGATGAAAACCAAAATCATGTCAAGATATTAAGGAAGCAAACACATGCTAAACCAAGTCAAAATATTGGAAATCAAAACATCATGGCAAAACAAGCACTCTCACACATTCAAATGACTTAAACATCTTAAAGAAGGCAATACCAATCACAAAACAAAGTGAAAAGAGGTCAAATGAGATGAGGAACAAAGTGGGGAAGTAGCAACATTATACCATATCCAACAAATGATTAGAGAAGAAACTCAAAGATTCAAATCATGCACCACATTCACAAACAAAACAATTGTCATACACAACAAACCTGCAAGACATGATCTTAAGGGAAAAGACATGGAATTAGGACATGATATCAAATGTGGGAAGCAGCATGAACATGGTTATAAAATCAATCATTCATTCATGAAAACACAAGAGAGATATCACAGTTGAATTCAATGCAAAACTAAAAAAAAAACAAGCCCACACAACAAAGTCATTCTCAAAGAAAAGAGGCATATCACAAAGGCACAAATGGTCAAGCATCAACTAAATCAAAATAAAAAACAAATTCATGTTATATCCATCATTCTCAAAATCATGTTAACAAGCAAAGTTAAGAAGAATCAAACTCAATTTAAAGCACAAAAGTCAAACAAACATCTTACAAGTCAACCACACAAGGAATACATGATCATGTAAATCATATGAGATGAAGAGACCATGCAATGAACCCCTAATCATGAAAATCAGAACCTCAAACATATCATCAAGAGCATAAAAGACTCACCAAACATCCATGGAATCATACAAGAAACAACCTCACAAGATTAGGTCAAGATATGCACAAGCACATGATCAAATCAACAAGAACTTGATACAACATCCAAAAATAGACACATGACCAAATAAAATCCAAATAAATTCCCAAAATCAATTTAGGTCTATCAAGAATCAATGTGCAAAGGATCATAAAAAGAAAAGCAAGAGAGCATCATCAATTGCATCAAACAAGGCAAAGCAAGCAATTTGTCGAGCATACATCGAGGGTCAAACAAATTCAAATGAAAAACATTCAAGAAAAGATCATCAAGGCATCAAACCAGCACTCAAGTACCCTACATACATGTGTCTAAGTGTATGTGAAAAATTGAACCAAGAGTCAAAAGGAAATGGTAAAAATTGAAGTCATGTTTTGAAATAGGTCAAATAAAACACATTAAGTTAAAAATTCAAAAAAAAATTAAAATTAAAATAATGAAAAATCAAATAAGATATCAATTAGTCAGCAACATATTGTTATGATTTTTTAAAGTGGTTGGAACTACTTAAAATAAAATCAAATAAAAAATGTAAATATAATAAAATAAATAGAAAACAAGGCAAAAAGGGGGTGTGTGAGCAATTCTGGCTTGAACTGAAATCCAGTTATACACACATATGGGTCACGGATTAGGGGTGTGGAAAGAAAGCAAAGCCCAACCCAATTCAAAATTAAAACAATAAGACTCAGAATAAATGAAACGCATTGTTTCATTAATCAAAGGTGGCTGCCACCTCATGTCACGCATGCACCACATCAGCAAAGTCAACAAATCAACACGCCATGCAAGAAAACAACTCAGCAAACACGTAGGCCATCGGAACCCTACTCCGGTCATCTTCTCCGGCCAGCCTCGCCGGAGAAGACTGAAAACTTGAATAAAAATCAAAACCTTGGACATGTTTTTGAAGGACTTTTCATGGAGAGTAAGAATATGGCATTGGTTTTTCAAAAAGGTTCATTTATCATGCTTAAAACTCAACACGAAAATTCACACACAATCTGAAAAATGCATAAACAGACACAACACTCATTCAAACATTGCCTACACAAGGTAGGGCTTCAGATGCAACCAACATGCCACTTGAGCTTCTATCCAAAGCCACTAATGAGTTCCTTATGCTTTAATGAGTAAAAATCAACCAAGAAATGAAAGAAAACTTCATAGAAATGATCAATTTGAAGAGAGAGAGAGAGAGAGAGAGAGAGAGAGAGAGAGAGAGAGAGAGAGAGAGAGAGAGAGAGAGAGAGAGAGAAAAGCTTGAGAAAATTTGATGTTTAGAGCTCTCTCTACAGCATAATGGTTCTCTCCCCACGTTAGGGATTGTATCCTCCTTATATGTGAGGGTTTAGGGACATTTTTGAAGGCCCATGATGTATGAATAAATGTCTTTCACAAACTTGCCAAAAAAAATCCCAAAATGATGCACACACGGGTTTGGAAGGGTTGGCCACTCATTCTTGGTCAGCAATCAGTACAAATAAGGGTGAGAAAATGAAATATGGAGGTGGTAAGGAAAGGAGAAAGGTTTGTCACGTGTTTTGATGATTTATCCCTTAAGTGTAAAACTTGAAAAGAAAGCTTGAAAATACCAAGTTATGTTTACTTATTTTAGGCAACAATTTATGTTGTCATGACATGATGATGATATGGTATCAAAAAGAACAAAAACAATCCAATTTGGTGGCTTGAAATGCAAGAAATTCAAGCTAGGTCAAAATTTCATGTTTTCATGTTCATCATGCCTTACTTATCTCACCAATCATCCAAAGTCATGGAATTTGAGGTGATGGGGTAGGCAAAATCTTGATGCACAAGTTTCATGTTGCAAGAATCTTGATTTGAAGTCTTGAAGTTCATGGATTTTGACCTTGAAGGGAATGACCTAAAACTAAGTCATCCAAAATGGCATTGGCTTGAGGAGATCATAACTTGAGTTCTACATACGGGAATGATGAGTTCTTGCACTTTTTGGAAAGCTTAAATAATTAGGAACAACTCTTATGTTTGAAGAAAGTTGAGGAAAAGCTTGATTCCATGTGAAAATTTCCTTAGAAGTGAGTTACCCTTGAATGCCTCTAAATCCTCTTCATTTTGGTAAAACCAACTTGTGAACATCATAGCTTAATATGTATAAATTCAATGAAGGAGTTTTTGTACTCAAAATAAATCTTGAATCATAAGGAACAAATCTCATGTTTGATGAAAAATGAGATGAAGCTTGTATCATGATGAAACTTGTCATGGAAGTTAGGTGCTAAAAGAGGGATTTTACACTTAGAATCCTCTAACACCCTAATTTAGCAACTTATTGACCTCTTTGATTCTTCTTGAACAAGCTTCAACATAATACTTGTGATGGTTTAAGATGACCTCTCATGACTCAAATGATCAAAGGTAAAACCTTGAGCCTTCTCAAACTCCCAATTGACGTTTGTTGACCAGATGAAACCCTAACACCTTATCCATTGATTGAGGCTCTTGTGAATGATTTTTATGGTCATATAATCCCCATAGAGGACCCTCAATATGTGTTTTAAGATTTTAAACCATTTCTCATCCAAGTAACTAGTCACATGTGCCTCTAGTTACCTTCAAGATAGGAGGAGCTGACCAATATTTGAATCCCCACTTCCAAAAGTTATGAGTCATGCTCTGATGATGGTGGAGACCCCGTCCCTTGAAATTATACCCTTTCCTGAGCTTTGGATATGAAGCTTCTTTCTTGGGTAGCAAATAAGATACCTTGATCCCCTGTCTAGAACCAATGCTATGCACAAATGCCAATGCAAGATGCTATGAAACATAAGCCAAGATAAAAAGGGATGGGAAAACTTTGGGGTGCTACACAAATCCAATGTCAACATGAAATTCCATCAGACTAATATTGTAGTATGATGTTAGACGTAATGATCGATTTGGACGAAGAAAGGCTTACATCATTAGATATATTAATACAACAAAAAGAGCAGATTGCTAAAGCCTACAATAAAAAGGTTAAGTCCAAACAATTCTCAAGCGGGGATTATGTTTGGAAAGTGATTTTTCCTATGGATCAAAAGGATCGAACCCCAGGCAAGTGGTCTCCAAATTGGGAAGGATCATTTCAAAATATTCAAGTGTTTTCAAACAACGCTTATGAAATCGAAGAATTTTCTGCAGACAAACAAATTATTAGAGTAAATGGTAAGTACCTAAAACGGTATAAAACTATGTTACAAGAAATTAGAATTAAACAAGAGTAATGTACTAAACAAAGCGAAAGCTGCCACCATGGTGTTAAAAAGTGCCAAAATGGCGAAGTCATTACAAAAATTTTCCAAACATGGCGAAACCATTACACAAAGTGGTCACAACCACTACAAAACAAAAAGATTAACATAAATGTTGGTCAAGTGGGAATTTGCGACTTGAATTCTTCTAGCTTGGTCCTAGAGAGGTCGAGCCTGACACAAAGACGTTTGTCGTATCGTTGGTTTTGTCCTTCCCAACGTTAAACAATCTTCTAAAGGAGTCAACTCAAGTCCTAGGTTTAGAGTGTGTTTTGCATGCTCGAATCCTTTTGTGGCTTCAGCATCAATCACCTCCTTTGTAAGAAGTGACTTCCCTGAGGCCAATCCAGTTTTCTTCCTCTCTAAGCTACCGATCTCTTGAGTCAGTTCAACAGTCTTTGCACAATGTTGGGAAATCTGTTCATTGATCAAAGTTATCTCAGCGTTGTGTTCTTGGAGTTGAGTCTTGAGTTGATCGACCTTCTGAGAAGACACCTCACTAGCCCCCCAAGCTGCTGCGATGGCACCCTTCACCCTTTGAAGTTTAGGGGTGTTTTAATGTTTAAGATCAAGGTCGTTGTAGATCTGGTCGAAGAAGGATTCAAACTCAAATAAGAATCTGAGCAAGACATTGGACGCTCGCTGTTTGTTGAGTTCAGCTAGCAGTTTCCTGATGTCCATTCTAAGATTAACGTCTTCTTCGATCGCATCAAGGAGGTCGACGTCAAAGAGATTGGCTCTCAGTTGCTGAACTAGAAGATTGATAACATCATTGGTAGTATCAGACGATGGCGAGTCGAAAGCTTGGGTCTATTTGGAGTCCATCGACAACCATCTCAATTTTTTAAGCCTCTTCAAAGCCTCATATGGGTCTTTTCTTAAGGGCTAAGATCTCGATAGGGTTGAGAGAAGAATGTGACTCAGAGTCATACACATCATCTTGAAATGACCCTGGTCGATCTAGTTGGATTTCCTCTTGGACTGGAGAAACTTTGGCACAGAATAGAGTCTATTCCTTATTTCCTTCAGCGGGCTCTTCGGTTTAGGCACTGTGATCATGAGCAGACAAAATATTATAAACTTCGTCCATAACATCAGTAGGGGAAGATTTAACATCTATCTTCGACCTAGTTCATGTAGAAGCTATCGTATGCATGGCTTGGGAGACGGTTTCAACGGTCGAAACACTAGAGTCGGGAAAATATGACCAGTGTATAGGCAAAACCGAAGGAGATTTGGATCGAAGGATACTTGCAAGAGTCGATAGAAGAATGAGAGAAAAATATCATAAATAAAAAACATAAATGACAGAAGAAGTACCAATAGGACTACATATGCCTCAAGGGCATCAGTCATATCGGTCGGATCATTGCGAAGTGGTGTAGCGTTGTCATCAATTGGGGATACCGCAGTTTGAGTAGGTTCTTTATCTTGTTTCATTTCTTTCTTCTTCTTAGGAGCTATCTTTTGGGGATTTGTTGGAGAGATTTACAGAAGTCCTGACCGTGTCCTGTGTGGGCACAACCCAATCAGGAGTTCCCTTCGGCTTTTGATTGGAATCAGGCTTCGAGGAAGCCTTCGACCTTGACCTTGAGAAGATCATAGGGTGCACAGATTTGTCTGAGCTCTCTTTACAGCCTGACAATGGGATGAGTTCTGGAGTGCTCTGTGGAAATAATCAAATAAGTAAAATTCTCGAAAGGGAAGTCACAATAGTGGGATATGACCATCGTACCTGACCCGGGGCAGCGGTGGTCGTGAAAACATGAGTAATTTATGAGGCAGTAACGTTTTTGGTGATAATGGAGGTCTTCGCCTTCTTCTTCTTATGATTAGGAACAATAGAGTCAAGATCCCTTTGTTGGACCTAAAAGAGGAAAGTTTGTGAGAAAACACCTTAAGAGAAATAAAGGGTTGTATGAAAAGCTGAAAACAACCTTCTTCTTGGGCGCCTCCGGCTCCTCCAACAACTCCATCTCCCTCGCTTGGGAAGACCTTTCGACATGGTCGTTAGCCAGATGCTTGATCTCGTCTGATAGCCGAAGAGTCAATAAAACTTATCTAGTAGGCAAAAAGCCGGTAAAAAAACGAAAAGTTAAAAAGTGCTAAAAGAAACATGCCTTATGGTTCTTTGGAAATGTATGAGAGAGCAACATAAATCCTGGAAAAAAAAGTTTATTTCGGAAAGTTCTGAGCCCAATATCCTTGCCACAGTTATGGTACAAAGTAGTCGTGTTGAATGACAGTTTGAAGCTGAAGAAAAGGGTTTCTAAACCCTGATTACAAGCATACCGAGAGCATTCCTTAAACTCGTTATAGGTAAATTTTCATTTAGGCCATCAGATTTCACTTTCCAAAATGAAAAGGGAAGCGAGATGAAATTGGCTAAGGCAGAATTGTCGGGCCACTAAATTTTCCTGGTAGCCAACAAAACCATATCCAGATGAGCCAATTTCAATTCTTGTTGACAAGATCGTACGAGTTAGAAAAGCATCCCAACCTAAGTTCGACATAGTCGCAATCAAAGGAGAGGTGTCAGGGGACTTAGTTTTTAACCAAGAAGGGCCGACAAGACGGTCCACGAAAGGAGCCATAGTTCTATCAAAAACTTTTGTGTCAAGAAAAAGATGGATGTACCTGATGAAATTGGAGAAAATAGAGTCTTCATCAGGGGTGAGTAAGACCAACCTAGAACCTTTGATAGCCCTACCTTCAATTTCCCTTAGAGATTCTCAGACAGATGTTTAAGTCGGGTAAAGGCTTCTCCAAGAGATTGGTGTCACAACTGCGAAAAATAACCGCCGGAAAACAGAAGAGTCGCCACCTTTCGTTATTTATCCCAAAGAGAGGGAAAGGAAACGATCGGAAAAACCTGACGAAAAAAGGGAAAGACAAGGTCATCACAACCATGTCTAGATTCGGGAGTCGGTTACGCAAGGGGAAGTTATTAGCACCCCTCACGTCTGTCATACTCGACGGGATCCATGCATTGTTGTCTATCTAAAAGGGTGATCAATCTATCTACACTAATGGTCAAGGGACAAAAGTAAATGAAAAGAGAAGTGACTCGGCAGAGCATCGCTGCTCTTTGCCTACGTACTCCCTCGTGCAATGGGAAAGTCAGAGTCAACGTAGTTCGACTAACTACGGGAGAAAGGGGAAAGGTTGCTCGCCAAGATATCGCGTCTTGTGCCTACGTACTTTCATCTGGTACGAAAGATCAGAGCGAACGTAGGTCAGGCTAACAGGACCACAAGCTGGTTCAAAAGTTTTTAGGCCCGAGTAGGGTTAACAAGTAGTTCTAGCAAGTGGTGTATGCAGCTCGACCATTGGAGACTTAGGCGTTACCGTTTGCGGTAGAACTAAAAGTTAACAACACTCTTTTTATATGAAAAGATTTTCCCGATTAAGATCCCGAAAGACGAAAAAGGTTTGAAGTGTTTTTGTGTTTTTTTAGAGAAGAAGTGTTTTGAATTTGAGTGTTTATAATGTATGTTTTACTAAAGTATAAAACCTAGGATCGAATGCGTCGCATATCGTCCTAAGGACGTATACTAAACACTCTAGGTAATTGAGAGGTGGCCCCTCAATCACCATTTCCCAAGTATAAGGCTCATGGCACAACATCCATTATCTTTATTAGATATGTTAAGATTGTATGAAGATGAGAAGAGAAGGGACAAACTAAAGGGGGACTAACACAAACCTAAAGTTGTCATGCAATGGTGATCCTAAGATTGAGATTCGAAAGGGAACTACCTAATGTTATCATGCATAGTTTGAAATTAAAGTCCATCATAACCTCAAGAGGTTAGAAAACTTATGGGGAGCATGGCAAAGAAAGACCCAAAGAAAAAGAAGAAATAACATGCAAATGAAAATGCAAACATAAGATGCACAAGTAGAATGAAAGTGGGAGGAAAATAGTGTGGGGCAGTAGCCTCCACAAGCTCATCTCAACCAAGCATGCATATGGGAAATTCAAATAAGAAAGGATGAGAAGAAATGCACAAAAAGGAATCACTCAAAAGGAGATACCACACGAACTATGCAAACATGTCACATATGGAAACCCTAAATGGAAGCAACAAAAGGAATGCACAAACCAATAAGTAATGAACATAATTTGGACCTAAAAATGAACATACAACAAGCTCAACATGTCTAATATATGAAACAAAAGGAGTTGAGAGCTTATTGGATTCACAAAGGTCATTTCCAACTCAAACTAGGTCATACACTTGTATGAGCCACCCTAGGAAATGACTTGACTTGCAAGTCATCTCAAAATTATGAAAAAGGCTCAAATTGATCAAATAAAATGAAAGATACTCATAAACATGTTGGCAAACAGAGGCCAAAAGGTCAAAGCAAATATCCCCTCAAAGCACCATCAAAAGAAAATAATATTCAAGATGTACCACTTTGAAATGGGAGAATCGAGGGTCAAAAGAAAAGCACCAAAAGTCAACCCTAAAGTCAACCAACCAGGGGCAAAATGGTCCTCAAAATTTAATCAACTCATCATGGATATGAGGATTAAATTTTAGTCATTGGATCCAAAAGAAATAAGAGAAACAATACCAAGAACAAGACATGTCAAAATTGAATCCAAATAAAACACTTCCAATATTTAATTCTATTTTCAATTGAAAAATAAACCAAAAAATAAAATAAAAATTTTCTAAAATCAGAGGACACTTCAAAGTTCCTAAATATATTTTTTTGGAATTTTTAAAACATTGGAAGTATTTTAGAATGAATTAAATCTAAACAGTATCAAAACAAAATAAAAAAGAAAAAGAAAATAAAAATAAATAAATGGACGGTGCAAAGAGTAAAGAAAACACGTTGAAAATTGGGGGCCACGCTCAGGGGAGGTGCCAATTGCACCAGAAGGCCCAAATCCAAAAGAATAAAAGACAAAAAGAAAACCTGGTGATTGTGTGTGCAACGATCAACAGAGGACCAAGGTGGAACTCAGCCAGATTCGTTTGATCAAAAAGTAAGCGCGTCCCATGGATCAGATCATGCCACATCAATTAATGAAATGCAAATGTGATTTGGTGGTGCGTGGTCAAACCAGGAATACCGTGTGTCTTAATCATGTGCGTTGAAATGAAAAGTAACCAGATCAAACGATTAACAACATGCCACATAATCATCTCTAACCTTCCTGTTTTGATCTTAATGGTTGAATTTGATCATGTTACTTAAGCTTGAAGTAAGCTTGGAAATGGCATACCAAAACTCCTCAAATTAAAATTCTAGAAATTCCATTGTGTTTAGAATATGATTTGCACTCAAAAAATGCATAAACTTGGTACAAAGTGATCTCAAATGAATTTAGTTTGATTTTCTCATTTTAAGGCGTTTTCCATGAAAATCACTTTAGGAATTCTTCAATCCAAGCTTCAACCATGACAAGAGATGGTTTGGTAATGAAAATGGCCCTATTTGGAGCAAGTTTGATGTTGGAAAGATCTGCATTTGAAGTGTGCAAGTTGGTGAAATGGACCTATAACTTTAAGACCTATAATCTCACTTTCAAAAAATACCCTTACCTTGCCAAGCTCATAACTTGAGTTCTACAAATCAGATGAATGACTTCTAGTACTCTTTGGAAATCTAAGATCATGAGGAACAACTTTCATGTTCATCAAATGTTGAGGAGAAATATCCTTCTAGGTCAAAAATGGCTTGGATGTTGGTTGACTTTTGTTGATCAAAACCACATTCATCTGAGGACCTGTAACTTGTCTGTTTCATAACTTGAGTTCTATAAATCCAATCAAGGACTTCTAGTACTCAAAAGAAATCTAGAAACATGATCTACAAGTTTCATGACCATTTCAAGATGAGATGAGACTTATATCTTGAGAAAGGTGGTCTTGAAGTTGGGGACTAAACAGGGGATTTTACACTAAGAACCCTAATTTAGTAACTTCTCACACCCTTGATTCTTGATGAATTGATCTTGAAATGATATATTAGACATCTCAACACAACATCCCATTACCATAGAGACTTGGAGTTGAGTTTTAATCTCCTTCAATTTTACAGTTAACTGAGGATTAACCAGATGAAAACCCTAGATGCAACATTCTTGACTGTGGCTTCTTTCACATCACACAACAACTTGAATAAGCTCAAACATGGCTCTCAAAGCACTCAATGAGCTCTCTCAACATCCCATATCCATAATTATGCATTCACAAACTTCTGATGATCTTTAACTGACCTACAAGTTAGGAGTTGACCCACATACATCCATCAGTCCTTTCACAAGACTAATGACCACTTCTAGATGAACTGATGACCATCCAAACTTGAGTAACACCCCTTGCTTAGGCTCAAAATTCTGAGTAGACTCCTCTTTCTATGCACAACCTCTTGATCCCCTGTTCAATGAAAAATGTTATGCAATGCAAATGCTAGAAGGAAATGAAATGAAACATAAACCAAGATAAGAAAAGGTTGGTCAAATTTTAGGGTACAACAGCTGCCCCTATTCAAACGGCTTGGACCTGACTGGATGAAAAGCGAACGGATTTAAAACAATCAAGGTAAAAGACGGTTGAATACCAAAGAACCCGGAAATTTGCCAACCGCAGAAAATAAAACTGCAAACAAGAATCTCCGGAGATAACTGCTCTAATTACAAACATATTCCGCTGAGGAAAAGAGAAATTTAACGAGTAACTCTGCTTGGGGAAAACCATGAAAGAGGGGAATACTTCAAATTGCCGGAATCTGGATATTCAACGAACAAAATGGGTCAATGAAAATTGTCGGAGCCTGAACGCTAAACGTAAAATCTGGAGCCTGGATGCTCAACGTAACAACCGGAGCCTGGACAATCAACGAAAACAAAACCGGAGCTTGGATGCTCAACGAAATAGCCGGATCCTGAATGCTCAACGTAACAGTCAGAGCCTGAACGCTCAATGAAAAAGCTAGAGCCTGAACACTCAATAAAGATTGACTGGAGCCTGGATACTTAACGGACCAAAAGTGTACACCAAAAAATTATCTGAGCCTGGACACTCAACGAAGCTGGAATCACGGGAAATTTGTCGGAGTCTGGATACTCAACGCACAAGAGAAATTACCACATATTGGAACGCGGGCAGAGTCTGGATACTCAACGTAGTAAATCGGAACCTGAATGCTCAACGAAATTAAATTGGAGCCTGGATGCTCAACGAAATTTACCGGAGCCTAGATACTCAACGGACAAAAAGAGATCATCGCCATATGAAGCTTACCGGAGCCTGGATACTCAACGGAAAATTGACCAGAGCTTGGATACTCAACGGACAAAACAAAATACCATACATCGGAAATTCACCGAAATCTGAATATTCAACGAAGAAGGAGTACAACCATAAAACTTACCAAGGTCTGGATACCCAACTGACTTTATCGGAGTCTGGATACTCAACGGAAAAAGCAATGCGTCACAAATGGAACATTCACCGGAGTTTGGATACTCAACGAAGAAGCCAGAGCCTGAATGCTCAACGAAATTTGACCGGAGCCTGGATACTCAACGGACGAAGAAACACTCGCTGGAGTTCTAAGAACACTATTTCAAGTTGACGGAGTCTGGACACTCAATGAACAAGATGAGCTGCATCATAAATTTCCATGGTCCAGATACCATACAGGGCTAAGGAGTGCATCATACATAAGAAACTTGTTAGAGTCTGGATACTCAACGACATTGACCAGAGTCTGGATACTCAACGGATGAAGGGAAAATATCACAAATATACCGATTAAAAACTGAACACCACATTGTCCTCACCGGAGTCTGGATACTCGACAGAAAATCACAATAATATTAATCACCATGGTCTGGATACCACAACTATCTTTACTGGAGTCTGGATACTTGACGAAAAAGGAAAACCCCATCAATTGGGAATGGACCGGAGTCTGGACACTCAACGGACAAAAGAATTCATCATAAATACTTATCATGATCCTCTGAGATCCGAAGATACTGCTGGGGAATAAAATGAGTCGGGGTCTGGATACCACATGGTCTGGATACCAAGGGAAAAGATTAAACCTCTGAAGATATACCTGAAACAAAGAGATAACAACCTGGCTTATGTTTCATATGCATATGTTTGAAAATGGCGTAATGCTCCATACGAAATGGAAATACTACGCAATTGGGTAGATGCTATGCACGGATGTAAATGCAACAGAACTGAATCAGCAAAATAAATGCCGGAGGTACAGAGAACACCCTGTTGGGGCAAGAAAATAACCCTATTGGGGGAATCAACGATTCTGCCGGAGATAGAGCACAAACTTGCTCATGCCAATAACGATTGAACTTATGGCGAGAAATGGGCCTTTGCCGGCCTCTGGGGATTGCTCAGCTGGGGGACGAACCTAACCAGGCATGCACCTTACAGTTAGTTACATGTACATCAACTGCCGAAGGAAAACGTACACGCTATCTGCTCACTCAAACTGCATACAACTCTACTGGGGATAAAAGTACGAACTTCACTGAATGGGGGGGATAGATTCAGGTTGGGGATAGAACGAACTTCATCCATACCTTATCGCCCCAAGGGTAACGACCCTGCAACACTGAACAAACAAACAAGATATCCTACGCAATCAGAACCATCTTAGTCATCATTCGTGACGTTGTTCAATTAATTCAAAGTTTTAACAATTATTGGCCAAGGCCTGTAAGTTTATGTAAGTGCAAGTTTATCAAAACATTGGGCGTTTTCACAAACAAAACAGTAAAAGTTAAAACCAAACCACGAGATACTGAATAGTATATGTTTATTGATAAATGGCCTGTAAATAGGCAAAGTTTTACAACAGATGCAACCCCTGAAAAGAGGAAGCTGCGCAAAAACAAAATACAAATATGTATAGAAATATACAAAAGTGTACAAAAATGTCGGCAACGTGGCACAGACAAACACCATGAGTTGATCCCTCTATGGCTCGCCTGACTCTGATGCCTTCCCGACGCTTCGTCTTCAGAAGAGATTGATTCGGATAAACAGCCCTCAGGTTCTCCCAATCCACTAAGCAATGAAGTTCTAACGCAGACCGCAGTCATTTTCTTTTTCAATCCCTAACTTTTGCCTGAATCGCTCTTTTGGGTTTTCGATTCACCGGGATACCCATTTTTGCCAAAGTCGCCTTTTCAGGTTTTCGACTTTGCGGGTTTATATCTTTTCATTTTTATCCCTAATTTTTTCCCGAACCTATTTTTCTTTTTTATGGTTCGCCGAGATGCCCCATTTTTTCCTGGACTTTTCTTTTTGTGTCCAGTGGGTCTCTTTTAAGCAAAGTATTTTTTAAATGCGCCTGCGTTCACAGGGGATGTGAAATCCTCACCATCCATGGTGGCTAACAACAAGACTCCTCCGGAGAAGACCTTTTGAACAACATATGGACCTTCATAATTGGGAGTCCATTTGCCCCTGTGATCTGATTGTGGTGGGAGAATCTTTTTCAGCACAAGATCGCCCGTCTGAAAGCTTCGAGGGCAAACCTTCTTATCGTAAGCTTTCTTCATCCGGCTCTGATACAACCGACCATATGCAATAGATGCTAGCCTCTTCTCATCCATCAGGCTAAGCTGGTTCAATCTATTCTTTATCCACTCTGCCTCATCAAGCTTGACGTCAACCAGAACTTTTAAAGAAGGAATCTCGACCTCCAATGGTAGGACAGCTTCCATACCATATACCAGCGAGAAAGGAGTTGCCCCGGTTGATGTGCGTACCGTCGTACGATAACCGTGAAGAGCAAAGGGCAACATCTCATGCCAATCTTTGTAAGTGACAACCATCTTTTGCACTATCTTCTTAATATTCTTATTAGCTGCCTCAACAGCGTCATTCATCTTCGGCCGATAGGGCGATGAGTTGTGATGCTCGATTTTAAAATTCTGGCACAATTCCTTCATCATCTTATTATTCATATTTGAACCATTGTTAGTAATGATTCGCTCGGGTATTCCATATCTACAGATGATGTCCTTCTTCATGAACCGGGCTACAACTTGCTTTGTGACATTTGCGTACGAGGCTGCTTCAACCCATTTGGTGAAGTAATCGATGGCAACCAAGATGAAACGATGACCATTGGATGTGGTGAGCTCAATCTTGCCAATCATATCAATGCCCCACATGGAGAAAGGCCACGGGGATGCCATAACATTCAATGGGCACGGCGGTACATGAATTTTGTCTGCATAAATATGGCATTTCTTCGCAAACTTAAAACAATTTGACTCCATAGTTAGCCAAAAATACCCTGCTCGTAATAGTTTCCGAGACATGGCATGTCCACCGACATGTGTACCGAAAGTACCCTCGTGGACCTCTTCCATAAGCAACGTTGCTTCTTTTTCATCCACACACCTCAACAACATCAAATCATGGTTCCTTCTGTAAAGCACACCATCTGGGTTTAGATAAAAAGTTGCCAGACAACCTCCTCAGCGTCTTCTTATCCTGAGCCGAAGCCCCTGGTGGATACTCTTGCTTCTTGAGGAAGTTCTATATATCGTAAAACCATGGCTTGCCATCATCAACCTCTTCAATAGCGAATACAAAAGTGGGTCTGTCCAAGCGAGAAATGACTATTCTGGGAGCACCATTCCAGAAATTCACTTTATACATCGAAGATAGTGTTGCCAAAGCATCGACCATCTGATTCTCTGCCCGTGGCACATGGTGAAACTTTACCCTATCGAAGAAGAGTAACAACATCCTTGCATAATCTTTGAAAGGGATTAGATTTGGCTGACGAGTTTCCTACTCTCCTATGATTTGATTAACCACCAGCGCTGAATTGCCATATACATCCAAATTCTTGATTCTCAAATCAATAGCCTCTTCTAGACCCATGATACACGCCTCGTACTCAGCTTCATTATTAATGCAAGGGAATGTCAACCTGGCAGTGAACGGGATGTGAGTACCATGAGGGGTTGTAATAATTGCCCCAATTCCACTATCATAGGAGTTGACGGCGCCATCGAATATCATCTGCCACTGAGAATCCTTCTCTGGACCTTCGTCGTGTAATGGTTCTTCACAATCCTTCGCTTTGAGGAACATGATATCCTCGTCAGGAAATTCAAACTTCATCGGTTGATAATCTTTGATTGGCTGCTTAGCAAGGTATTCTGACAGAACACTTTCTTTGATGGCTTTCTGAGAAACATATTGTATACCGTATTCTGTCAGTACCATCTGCCACCTGGAAATTCTTCCTGAGAGCGCTTGCTTCTCGAAGACATACTTGATCGGATCCATCTTTGAAATAAGCATGGTTGTGTGATTGAGCATATATTGTCTCAAAGGTTTGGTAGCCCAAGCAAGTGCATAACACGTATTTTCGAGCATTGAGTAACGGGACTCACAATCTGTGAACTTTTTACTCAAATAATAAATCACATACTCTTTCCTTCCAGTCTCGTCGTGTTGACCGAGAACACAACCCATACTATTCTCAAGAACCGTTAAGTACATGATTAAAGGCCTTCCAGCTACTGGGGTTATCAGTATCGGAGGCTCCTACAAGTATTCTTTTATTCTATCAAATGCTTTTTGACAATTTTCATTCTAGACGACCGCCTGATCCTTTTTCAATAATTTAAACATTGGTTCACACGTGGCTATGAGATGAGATATGAACCGAGCAATGTAGTTCAATCTCCCCAGAAAACCGCTGACCTCCTTTTCTGTTTTCGGCGCTTGCATGTCTTGTATAGCTTTTATCTTTGAAGGATCGACCTCGATTCCTTTTTCACTAACAATGAACCCCAATAAATTTCCGGACCGAACTCCAAAAGTGCACTTATTTGGATTCAACCTCAATCTGAATTTCCTAAGCCTCTCAAACAGCTTCAACAAGTTAACCATATGCTCTTCCTCCATTTGTGACTTTTCTATCATGTCATCAACATAGACCTCAATCTCATGATGAGTCGTGTCATAAAACAAAGTGACCATAGCCCGCTGGTAAGTTGCCCCTGCATTTTTCAACCTAAAAGGAATTACCTTGTAACAGAACGTTCCCCACGGTGTAATGAACGTCGTCTTCTCCATATCTTCTGGTGCCATCTTTATCTGGTTATATCCCGAAAAACCATCCATAAAGGAAAATACGGAGTATTGAGCAGTATTGTCAACCAATACGTCAATGTGAGGGAGCGGGAAGTCATCCTTTGGGATCGCCTTACTCAAATCTCTGTAATCTACACACATCTGTACCTTACCATCTTTCTTAGGCACAAGTACGATGTTGGCGACCCACGGAGGGTAAGTGGTTACGGCTAAAAATCCAGCGTCCAACTGCTTTTGAACTTCTTCTTTGATTTTTACAGCCATATCTGGTCTTGTCCTTCTAAGCTTCTGCTTGATCGGCGGACATTCCCCATGCAACGGCAAGCGATGAACCACTATGTCGGTGTCAAGCTCGGGCATATCCTCGTACGACCAAGCAAAGATGTCACTATACTCTCGAAGCATCTCGATCAGTCTTTGCTTAATGTCACTCTGTAGCGCAGCCCCTATCCGAACGTTTCTGACAACTTCTTCAGAATCCAGATTAACAACCTCGATTTCCTCCTGATGAGGCAGAATGATCTTTTCTTCTTATTTCAAGAGTCTAGCTAGCTCTTCAGGCAGGTCTTCATTGTAACACCCCATTTAAATTATTCAGTCGCTTTGGTATTTTCTGTGATGTGTAGTTGTGTGGTGTCCTTAATTAAGGGTATGAGGTTAGGAGTAAGGGGGGAGAATGGATTTCAATATGGGTGAATTAACATGAGAGGGTAGTGAGAGGTCCTTTCTCTCATAGGAATTATGTGTTCTTGAGGATTCTTGATCTAATTTTCGTAGCATGATAAATTCCACAAAATTGTTGTTGTTCTTGAATGATTATTGTATGGGGAGTATTGCTTTTCATAGTTTTCTATGTATACCTTTCGGTATGTTGTGGTGATGTAAGGTTTAGGGATTTGGGCAAATATGTAGAAATGAATGTGTTATATCATTATTAGTACGACGCTCTAAGGTTTCCCTAAAGTTTAGAGATTTGGGTTAATTGTGGGAAATAAGGAGGTAACCGTAAGAATCTGAGGTTATGACCAAATGGCCAAATGATATGTATCGTTGAATATTAATATAGGAAAAACTTATGGAAAATTGAACCTTTGTGGCCAAAACCTTAGATCGTTATATGTCTACCCATATGGGATGACGGGGTAAAGTGGGGTGTTACATTCATCCTCATCAATCTCTTCTTCAGCTTGATATATCGGTTGATCGAAGTCGAAGCGAGTCATAGGAGGTTCTGAAGCGGTGTCATCTGCAATAGAAATCCTGCAATAAAAATGGTTAAATGTTTCAAACAATATGCAAACAAGTATAAACCATATTGCCATTTCATTGTGAAGAATAAAAATAAGAAAGACAGAGATCACAAAATTTGAATGAGAAAACGCCCTTTGATTAATTGATAAACAATGTTCAGACATAAACAATAAGGCCCTAAAATAAAATACCATTATACTCCGGGTAGAACATAGGGTAGTACAATAATTGGAAAAACAAAGCATTATTGTTCTGTCGTCACTTGAACGAATTCTTCAATTGACCAGTTGTGCAGGCTCTGTCTCGGAATACATGGCTTGATCCAGGCATCCATATCACAATCACTGTCTCTGTCTTCGTCAGATACATCATTGATTCTCTCGAAGATAACTCCCCCCTTGGTGAACTGTACGGGCCCTTTATAGCGCGGCGCGCTCTGCGAGGCTAAAGGAGAGGAGAATGACGGTCGGTACCTTAAACCAAATTTGTCTTGCTTGTGGGGAATCTCCAATACTTGGCCCCATCCCTGCACTGCCCCAGTCTGTACCACTGCTTTAGCCTCTTTAAATGAAGACATGGCCACTTCCGGCACTTTGCTCACAACTGGAGACTTGTCTTTAATCTAGACCACTTCGAAGGCCTAACAAAGGGTTTCATGGATCTCACCGTCCACTTCAACATACTTAAAGGATGATAAATGGATGACCATGATATCCTCCTCCCCGCATACCGTAACAACGCTACCACCAACCATGTATTTCAACTTTTGATGTAGCGTGGAGGTCACAGCTCCCGCTGAATGAATCCATGGACGGCCTAGTAAACAACTGTAGGCTGGCTGGATATCCATGATGTAAAAACACTGCATCAAAGACTTCAGGTCCCACCTGAATAGGCAAAGTTACCTCCCCAATCACAGATCTTTGGGTTCCATCAAACGCACGCACCACAAATCACTTGGTGTACAAATCAACCCCTGCATATCTAACTTCATTAGGGCCTTCTTCGGAAGTACGTTTAAGGACGAACCCGTATCCACAAGCATGTGAGACATGACAGCCCCTCGGCATTCTAAAGATATGTGCAACGCACAATTATGATTTCTGCCTCTTGGCGTCAAATCCAAGTCTGTAAAGCCTAAGCCATTTCCTGCATTTACGTGCGCCACAACTCCCTCGAGTTGATTGATCGAAATTTCTTGTGGCACGTAAGCAGTGTTTAATATTCTCAGGAGTGCATTCCTATGAGCCTCAGAGCAAAGTAACAATGACAAGATAGATATCTTGGAAGGAGTTTGCTGGAAATGATCGACTATCTTGTAGTCGCTTTTCCAAATCAGCCTCATAAACTCCTTCGCGTCTTTCAATAAAGACTCCTTCTCCCCAAATTGAGAAGTCTCCTCTACCACTGGTCTTTTCCCCTTGTCAACCTTATCCACAATCGCTTCAGGCGACGAAAAGACCCGGCCACTGCGAGTAATGCCTCCTGCTCCCACAAGATTATCAACTGAATTTGCAGGGGGATCATTCAAGTTTATCTTCTGTCCATTGCATTACACTTCGGCTCCGTAGTTCCACGTAATAGCCTTGGTGCTTTCAAATGGCACAGGGCCCGCTTTTGTGATGGTTATCATTGGTGTCTTCGGCACATAAATAGTAATGGTCTTGTACGGGATGGAGATTGTCGCAATCTCATCCTTTTCTTCAACCACCAAATCCTCAGACTCTCTTCCAACAGAACTGTCAAATTGTAAAACTCTGTTATCAATCATCTCCTGAACACATCTTTTCAACAATCCACATCCTTTCTCATGATCAACTAGACACTCAACACAGTCCTCAGCACAACCCGGGAAAACACCCCCTTCAGTAATCTGGCTTTCACAAAGCTCAGAGGTGTCCTCAGCTCATCAACATCCGTCACCAAATTCAACACCTCCTCCTCGATAATTGCATTAACCCCAGCCTGCTCGTGATTCGGCATGGGATTCTGCACCACATTAGGAACATCATTAGAAAACTTAATCGCCTTACTGTCAATCATGTCCTGCACCTTATGCTTGAAGGCTTTACAATTATCAATGTTATGTCCTGGGGCACCCGAATGAAACTCACAGTGAGCATTTGCATCGTACCCGGGTGGAGGAGGCCCAGTCAAGGGAGCCAAAGTTCTTTTCTGAATCAATTGCAGCTGTAACAGAGCCTGCAATAGCTGAGAGTAAGGCATGGGAGGCGCATCAAAATGCCTATTTGCTGCCCGACCTCTATCTTGGTATCTTCCGTACCCTTGCTGATTTTGTTGCAGTCGTTGTTGTTGTTGTTGACGCTGTTGTTACTGTGGTTGTTGAACTGCTGGGATTGTGATGCTGGCAATCTGCTGATGCTTTCGATTCTGACCTTTATTTCTTCCACGTGAACTGGATACAGCGTTAGTATCTCCCTCTCGCCTTTTTTTTCCGAACACCTTCTTGCTTCCTCCGGCCGAGGGCATTTCACCAACATTTATCTTTCCTAACTTAATTCCATTCTCCACCCTCTCCCCGGTGATGATTAAGTCAGAAAAGCTGTCTGACATGCTGCTAATGAGCTTTTCATAATAAACTCCTGGCAGGGTGGCGACAAACATATCCACAAGTTCACGTTATACCATTGGTGGCTGCACCCTAGCCGCCAACTCTCGCCATCTTTGAGCATATTCTTTGAAGCATTCATTGCTCTTTTGTGAGAGGTTTTGAAGCTGGACCCTGTTGGGAGCAAGGTCACTATTATATTGATAATGTCTCACAAATGCTTCACCCAGATCCTTCCAACTACGGACATTTGCGGGCTCCAAGCTCATGTACCATTCCAGCGAGGGACCAGATAGACTATCCTGGAAGAAATGCATAAGCAGTTTCTCGTCGTCTGAGTAAGCAGACATCTTGCGATAATAAGACCTCAGATGAATCCTAGGGCAAGTGGTACCCTTATATTTATCAAAGTCTGGGACTTTGAACTTTGGTGGCACTCTCAAGCCCGGGATCAACCCCATAGAGTTTTGGCATTCAAAAGACCTCATCTTCTCTTCAATCATCTTAATCCTCCTATCAGCCTCGGAGGGTAATTCAGCACCTACAACTCTTGGCGAGAACACATCCTCCTGCCTATCCTCATTCCAGATATGGTTCATATTACCGTGTATGGCACACGTGGTGTCAGGGCCATAGCCGTTTCCATTACCATTACCACCATTAGCAAAACCAGCATGATTAAAACCTGCCGCATTACCAGCACCGACAGCGTGACCACTCCCTCCAGCAGTAGGGATGACTAAGTTAGGCATAGAATTGTCAGCACGAGGAGTCTCAATACGAGGAGGGTTAACAACATCTCCACCATGCAACACTCCGTTTCCATCGACACGTGCAATCAAGGGCTGCACTAGAGTCCGGAGTTGCTCCTGTCCATTGGCTACTCCTTGCATAACTTCCATAAATTGGGTTATACGGTCTCGCATCTCCTGCATTTCCGCTTGCATTTGCTCCATCACTTTCTCTTGGTTTCTCCTGGTCGCGTACCGGTGAGTCGTTAAGTTAGCAATCCTGAAACACTAGTAAACCATAGGAGAAATAAGGTTAACAGTTCCGGTGCACCTGCAAATGCGAGAAAAATGCTAAAATGCAGACATGTATGTATGCAACAGGGAAATTTCCCCCTCGATTCTAGTTTCCAAGAAAAATATAACAATGGAGACCCTTACGGACAAGCATAGAACAACAACTCTTCGTATATAAATCATAGGCCAACAGGCAATATACAAGCTACAACAGAGTACAATAAGGAAAAGACCTCAACCAACAAGCCTGGTGATGGTCAATACGAAAAATAAGCAGCAAAAACTGCAACAGAAATAAACAAGACGGTCAAGCAGGATGACGTGATCGGAAGTCCTCTAACAGCTTCAGCATCTCAGGATGATCTGGCCTAGCAAGTAGTCCCTGAATAAGCAAATCCTGCTGGCTAACAGTATGATGTAAGCTATCAACATGGTCTTCCAAAGATTCTTCCCCGAAACATGCCTCAAGCCTGCGTCTCTTAAAATCAGCTCTCAACCTGAGATCCTTCAAGTTCGCAATCGCTTCATTCAACATGTACTTACTATCTCGTCTAAGTGATGCTTCTGCTGCAATCTCCCCATCTTTGGCATTGAGTTGCACCTTCAACTTGCTGATCTGAATCTTTAACCTATCTTCGAGCTCTTTGCTGTTGGTGAGCGTGGCATTCCATTGACTCTTAAACTTGGAAATCCTCAAGTTAGCCCTATCCAACTCTTCCTTCTTAGTGGCAAGAACACTGTTGACAGCCTTGAAATCCAAACCCAGACGCTCCTAAGAACCAGTCTCCTTGGTCAGATCCGTACCCAGTTTGTTCACAAGCTCAGTCTGTTTCTTGAAGGAATGAACTGCATCGATCTTCTCGCTTCGAAGCTAGATGATCTCTTTCTCCAATTCTTCATTAGCTTTTCTCAGCTCTTCCTTCTCCAACAATACCTGGTTGTATTTCTGAATGTCCATGGTAGTGGGTTCCTCTATCATGAAATGTACTGATTTTGAGTGTAAATAATTGGTACTTATTGGCTTAATTCAACCAATAAACCTCAACTTTTGTGCATATGTTGTATAGTTTACATTATAGTGTATATATTGTGTGTCGCATAAATTTCATTGAGTTCAATTGATTTTTTCTCATTTTTTATAGGTATATAAAAAATAATATTTTGTCATTGTCTTATAGAGCATTGAATAAGCTTTCCAACACTTTCGACCGCGCGAAAAACGGAGTTACGGTTCAGAAGTTATGGTCGAAACAAGTGCTGATTTGCTGTCATGTTCGCCAGGCGAACCGAAAATTCTAAAACGCGTGAAAAACACTGTTTTGACAGTAGCAAAAGTTGCATAGGTTCTCCAGGCGAACGAGACTTCGCCAGCCGAATGCTGGGACCTTTTTTTTTTGTCTATTTAAGTAATTTTTGAGCATTTTTAAGGGATGTTGTTTGGGAACTTTTTACCCCAACTTCATCAAACACATTCTTGAGTAGATTTAGCTTAGAAACAACATTGGAGGGTGCATCTTGACGATTCGGATTCGAATCCACTTCAATCGGAGTTGACAGACCGTGAGATTTGTGTTCTTCTTCCTTCCTCTCTATGTATTTTTCATTTGTTGGGGTTTTGTATGTAAGTTTATCTTGATTGTATGTATATTTATGGATCTTTGTATAAAATCTCTTTTACAACTCTTTATCGATGGTTATCTTGATTTTTTACTTAATGGGTTTGGATTGCTATAGAGATATACGGTTCAAACTCGATCTAAGATGAACATCTATTAGATTCTAAATGCTAGAGATAGATTTAGGACTAGTATTCACGTGGGTATCGATTCTTAATGCTCCGTGTTGTCGAGTTGTGTGAGAGATCAACAATGAGATGATACGGTTGATCTCTCGACTTTGTGTTAGAGATAAACTCTGTTGTGAGCGATACGTGATGATATTGACGAGCGAATTAGGTTGCGTGCATTTGATCCATATATTTTTTAGTACATGATAGGTAAAACGAAATACAACTCCTGACGAGTTTTCTCATTTCTTAAGAATGTATCTTTTTTCTTGTTTTATGTTTTTCCTTTTGAATTTTTATCCCAAACCATTCAAACCCAAGCTTAGAGACGTAGAGATTGTCGAACGGCATTCTTTCCCTCAGACTAATCCCTGTGGAGACGATAAATCCCGGAGGAAATTCTTCCGAAAATAATATTTTTGCTTGCTGCTTTACCGCTCTAACAACAAGCTCAGTCTGTTTCTTAAAGGAATGAACTGCATCGATCTTCTTGCTTCGAAGCTGGATGATCTCTTTCTCCAATTCTTCATTAGATTTTCTCAGCTCTTCCTTCTCCAACAATACCTGGTTGTATTTCTGAATTTCCACGGTAGTGGGTTCCTCTATAATGAGAGGATACAGAGGTGCAACTGAAGGATATGGCATCAGAAGCTTCGCAGCTCTATCAAGAATCCAAGTCAGGTAAGGGTCGTATGCTTGGCTATTACTCTTCCCTAAAGCTAATTTCCCTCTCCGATGAATGTTATTCCACACATGCTCAAGTCTGCCCAAAGTCTCGCCCTCCAATAAACCGGTGAGATACAAAGATTCCTATATCTCCTCTTCTCTAGGAGGCTTCCTCAGCGTGTACCCGAACTGTTTGACCAATAGAGAAGGGTTATAGTTGATGCAACCTTTCCTTCCTACCAAAGGGACGTTAGGAAAACCACCACAACTATAAACAATATCTTTACCAAGCAAGTCCCGGTCAAACCAAATAATGTTCTCTGCAGATAGACCCATCAACCTTTCCGACCACTCTGAAGTACTAGCAGTAGCAACAAACGGACCCGTCTTAGGCAAATGGCTAGCAAACCATCTGTACAACAAAGGAACACAACAAGCTACATTCTTTCCTCTTCAGTTTTCATTCTTGTAATGCACAGAATGATAAACATCTCTAATCAGCATAGGTACTGGGTTCCTTAAAGCCAGTATGTAAAAAGCGCCGACATCCACAAAGTCCGGAAGATTGGGGAACAGTATAATGCCATAGATACACAGAGCTAGGATGGCGCTAAATATAATCCAACAACCATCCTTGACCCACTGTTGAGCCTTCTCAACCAAACAAAGCAGAGAAAATCCATACATTCCACTTCTCTTGAGCATCTTTCCCTCAAACTCTGAAGCATCAAGATGCAAAATAGTGGCGAGCTTAGCCAAATCAGGCTTAGCATCAACATTGAAAAACGACATCTGATCTAGAATGGGTACCCCTAATAGCTCAGAATACTCCTCTAAGGTAGGAGACAGGACATAGTCAAGAAAGACGAAGCATCTCAGTTGGGCATCATAGAACTGTAAAAGAGTATAGAGACAACTGATCTCATATGCAGAAGGCCTACAGACATAGCTCAACAACCTCCCATAAGACTTCCTGAAACCCTCCATCACTGCTTTGTCATCCATGGCGATCAAACTCAACAAGGAACTGATGTCTGGAGCTGGAAACTTGTAAGGCAATGTCCTCTTCAAGGGCTCCATAGCAAAATCACTAGAATCGGGAAGGAAATATGCACCTGCAACATAAATACATGTTAATGAAATGCAGATGAAAATGCAAATGCAAACAAGGGATCAAAACTGTTGTGCTGTTGGTCGAGAAGAAACAGCGCTCTGCCTTAGCAAGAACAAAGTACCGACAGTAGGACCCACTGAAATTAGGAACACAGATTCACACTTGCAAAGAACTGGTTAATCTGAAAGCCAAGGTTTCCTGCATAACCCAATCCCTCTCACAGGTGTGGACCTATCCACTGACAAGGTTCGGCATCCTATGCGTTCATCAGCATCACAGACTTTCGAGAAATGATGATACGTTCACCATTTCTGGTTTAGCATCATCATCTTACGAAGAGGCCTCACTTAGCTGACTCACAAATGATCGGTTCCCAGAGTCGAAAATCCTCAGATCCAACATCCTCTCGAGCCCTCTGGGCCAGAAAAGAAGTCATCAAAGAGAATCTCGTCTGAGTGTGAATTTCATGGGGAACTGTGTTTGCTCATCAAACAGGCCCCCCACTAGTCTCCACTACTAATACTAGGTTTATACTCAAGCCTGGGTCCGGCTTATCACTCAATGGAACTTCCCTCCCCACAGCACAACAATAATGACATATGATACGGAAAATAAATGCGGGAAAGTAAAATGCAAAAGTAAACAAACAAGCAATAGGATTGACTCGCATAGGGAACCAGATTCCCCAGCAGAGTCGACAGCTGTCGCAACTGCGAAAAACAACCGACGGAAAACAGAAGAGTCGTCATCTTTCGTTATTTATCCCAAAGATAGGGAAAGGAAACAATCGGAAAAACCTAACGAAAAAAGGGAAAGACAAGGTCATCGCAACCATGTCTGGATTTGGGAGTCGGTTATGCAAGGGGAAGATATTAGCACCCCTCACGTCCGCCGTACTCGCCCGGATCCACACATTGTTGTCTATCTAAAAGGGTGATCAATCTATCTACACTAATGATCAAGGGACAAAAGCAAAAGAAAAGAGAAGTGACTTGGCAGAGCATCGCCGCTCTGTGCCTACATACTCCCTCGTGCAATGGGAAAGTCAGAGTCAACGTAGTTCGACTAACTACGAGCGAAAGGGGAAAGGTTGCTCGCCAAGACATCGCGTCTTGTGCCTACGTACTTTCATCTGGTATGAAAGATCAGAGCAAACATAGTTCAGGCTAACAGGACCACAGGCTGGTTCAAAAGTTTTTAGGCTCGAGTAGGGTTAACAAGTAGTTCTAGCAGTTGGTGTATGTAGCTCGACCATTGGAGACTTAGGCGTTATCGTTCGCGGTAGAACTAAAAGTTAACAAAAATCTTTTTATCTAAAAAGATTTTCCCGATTAAGATCCCGAAGGATGAAAAAGGTTTGAAGTGTTTTTGTGTTTTTTAGAGAAGAAGTGTTTTGAATTTGAGTGTTTATAATGTAAATTGTACTAAAGTCTAAAACCTAGGATCGAATGCGTCGCATATCGTCCTAAGGACGTATACTAAACACTCTAGGTAATTGAGAGGTGGCCCCTCAATCACCATTTCCCAAGTATAAGGCTTATGGCACAATATTCATTATCTTTATTAGATATGTTAAGATTGTATGAAGATGAGAAGAAAAGGGACAAACTAAAGGGGGACTAACACAAACCTAAAGTTGTCATGCAATGGTGATCCTAAGATTGAGATTCGAAAGGGAACTACCTAATGTTATCATGCATGGTTTGAAATTAAAGTATATCATAACCTCAAGAGGTTAGAGAACTTATGGGGATCATGGCAAAGAAAGACCCAAAGAAAAAGAAGAAATAACATGCAAATGAAAATGCAAACATAAGATGCACAAGTAGAATGAAAGTGGGAGGAAAATAGTGTGGGGCAGTAGCCTCCACAAGCTCATCTCAATCAAGCATGCATATGGGAAATGCAAAGAATAAAGGATGAGAAGAAATGCACAAAAAGGAATCACTCAAAAGGAGATATCACACAAACTATGCAAACATGTCACATATGGAAACCCTAAATGGAAGCAACAAAAGGAATGCACAAACCAACAAGTAATGAACATAATTTGGACCTAAAAATGAATATACAACAAGCTCAACATGCCCAATATATGAAACAAAAGGAGTTGAGAGCTTATTGGATCCACAAAGGTCATTTCCAGCTCAAACTAGGTCATACACTTGTATGAGCCACCCTAGGAAATGACTTGACTTGCAAGTCATCTCAAAATTAGGAAAAAGACTCAAAAATTATCAAATAAAATTCAAGAGACTCATAAACATGTTGGAAAACAGAGGCCAAAAGGTCAAAGTAAATATCCCCTCAAAGCACCATCAAAAGAAAATAATATTCAAGATGTACCACTTTGAAATGGGAGAATCGAGGGTCAAAAGAAAAGCACCAAAAGTCAACCCTAAAGTCAACCAACCAGGGGCAAAATGGTCCTCAAAATTTAATCAACTCATCATGGATATGAGGATTAAATTTTAGTCATTGGATCCAAAAGAAATAAGAGAAACAATACCAAGAACAAGACATGTCAAAATTGAATCCAAATAAAACACTTCCAATATTTAATTCTATTTTTAATTGAAAAATAAACCAAAAAATAAATAAAATATTTCTAAAATCAGAGGACACTTCAAAGTTCCTAAAATATATTTTTGTGGAATTTTTAAAATATTGGAAGTATTTTAGAATGAATTAAATCTAAACAACATCAAAACAAAATAAAATAAGAAAAAGAAAATAAAAATAAATAAATGGACGGTGCAAAGAGTAAAGAAAACACGTTGAAAATTGTGGGCCACGCTCAGGGGAGGTGCCAATAGCACCAGAAGGCCCAAATCCAAAAGCATAAAAGATAAAAAGAAAACCTGGTGATTCTGTGTGCAACGATCAACAGAGGACCAAGGTGGAATACAACCAGATTCGTTTGATCAAAAAGTAAGCGCATCCCATGGATCAGATCATGCCACATCAATTAATGAAATTCAAATGTGATTTGGTGGTGCGTGGTCAAACCAGGAATACCGTGTGTCTTAATCATGTGCGCTGAAATGAAAAGTAACCAGATCAAACGATTAACAGCATGCCACATAATCATCTCTAACCTTCAAAAGTAAAAAAACCCAGATGGTGGCCGGAAATCATCTCCGGTCATCTTCCTCACTAAGTCCGGCCACCATGCAAATGCAGGTATAGTAAAACATGACCAAAATGAACGAAACAATAGTCAAAATTCATCTACTCATCACGAGGAACACGAATCCACAGTTTGTTTTAAGTTTTAGTGGATAAACAAGCCATATCGCAAACAACAAGAAACGAGCTCAAACCAACAATCATCTCAAATGCCAGTTCATTTTAGTTATAATTAATCTACATGTTTCCTAGATCTCAAATATGTAAAAATGGCAAGAAATCATGGCATAAACAGGGAGATATGGTGAAATGAAGATACCTAGTGGAGAGCTTCCACTGAGCCTTCAATTCTTGATGAAACTTAAAGAAAAAGATCCAGAATCACTCCACAAACTCCAAGGAAGCATTTGTTGTGATTAATTTTGCTTGAAATCCACTGAATCTCCAAAATCGTATTTCAATTTTCTCTTGCTTTTCTCAAATTATTCTTGCTGATTTCTTCACCAAACCGCCTCCTCTAGGTCTGAAAATTATCCTCAAGTTTTATATGTTGGATTTGGATAGAAATAAGGCCCAATTACAGCTGCCTTTGGTCCAATTGCTATTTCAATTTTCCTTGCATTTTCAAGCTTCAAAACCGTGTGTGCTCAGCTGTACAAGCCTTAAACTTGTTTCCAATCACTTGCACATGGGATATACTGATCAAAGGGCCAATAATCCTTCCTTGTTTTGATCTTAATGGTTGAATTTGATCATGTGACTTAAGCTTGAAGTAAGCTTGGAAATGGCATACCAAAACTCCTCAAATTAAAATTCTAGAAATGCCATTGTGTTTAGAATATGATTTGCACTCAAAAAATGCATAAACTTGGTACAAAGTGATCTCAAATGAATTTAATTTGATTTTCTCATTTTAAGGCCTTTTCCATGAAAATCACTTTAGGAATTCTTCAATCCAAGCTTCAATCATGACAAGAGATGGTTTGGTAATGAAAATGGCCCTATTTGGAGCAAGTTAGATGTTGGAAAGATCTCCATTTGAAGTGTGAAAGTTGGTGAAATAGACCTATAATTTTATGACCTATAATCTCACTTTCCCAAAATACCCTTGCCTTGCCAAGCTCATAACTTGAGTTCTACAAATCAGATGAATGACTTCTAGTACTCTTTGGAAAGCTAAGATCATGAGTAACAAATTTCATGTTCATCAAAAGTTGAGGAGAAACATCCTTATAGGTTAAAAATGGCTTGGATGTTGGTTGACTTTTGTTGACCAAAACCACATTCATCTGAGGACCTGTAACTTGTCTGTTTCATAACTTGAGTTCTATAAATCCAATAAAGAACTTCTAGTACTCAAAAGAAAGCTAGAAGCATGCTCTACAAGTTTCATGACCATGTTAAGATGAGATGAGACTTATATATTGAGAAAGGTGGTCTTGAAGTTGGGGACTTAACAGGGGATTTTACACTGAGAACCCTAATTTAGTAACTTCTCACACCCTTGATTCTTGATGAATTGATATTGAAATGATATATTAGACATCTCAACACAACATCCCATGACCATAGAGACTTGGAATTGAGTTTTAATCTCCTTCAATTTCACAGTTAACTGAGGATTACCCAGATGAAAACCCTAGATGCAACATTCTTGATTGTGGCTTCTTTCACATCACACAACAACTTGAATAAGCTCAAACATGGCTCTCAAAGCACTCAATGAGCTCTCTCAACATCCCATATCCATAATTATGCATTCACAAACTTCTGATGATCTTTAACTGGCCTACAAGTTAGGAGCTGGCCCACATACATCCATCAATCCTTTCACAAGACTACTGACCACTTCTAGATGACCTGATGACCATCCAAACTTGAGTAACACCCCTTGCTTAGGCTCAACATTTTGAGTAGAATACTCTTGCTATGCACAACCTCTTGATCCCCTGTTCAATGAAAAATTCTATGCAATGCAAATGCTAGAAGGAAATGAAATGAAACATAAACCAAGTTAAGAAAAGGTTGGTCAAATTTTAGGGTACAACAACTGGTAAAGGTGAGCCAACAACAGTTTACTGAGGGAAAACGTTTGCCCCTCATGAAGTTGGATGGATAGATGGATGAATTTCTTTGCCACTTGCAGAGAGCTGGAGCAGAACACATAGTAAGAAAGCCAAAACGTCAAGAAGGCAATGTGTTCTCGGTCGGAGACATTTGGGTTAACAATGTCGTGATGATTTTTAATGAAGTTCTTGTAAGTAGGGGACCGAATCGTGAATTCGTGTCGTATTTCCAACGTTAGGCAAAAGATGGAGCCAACATGATTCAAACCGATAATGAAAGCTACATCGAAAAAGGTCAGCGTCAACATACTGCAGTCGAACCTTCCCAAAAGAAAATCAACTCCAGCAGCATGCACGGATTGTACTTGGGGCCAGCCCTAGACATGTTGACAAGGTCATAGATGTCCATAATCTCCCAGTGTATTTTCTTCTTGGCTTGTACCTTTTTGAGCCATGCCAAATACTCTTTTGAGGGAGTTAGATGGGAAAATCAAAAGACACGATTTGGTTTGACCATAAAGGATAAGTCGAGAGCCCTTTGCTTAAATGTAGAAGGCATTGTGAGCAAATGACCTGGAAAAAAGTGAGAAACCTTGGGAGCTTTGGATTGTTTAGAAGGATACGGCCCAACAAAGGCGTAAATTTGATTGTCTATGGAGTATGGAATCAATATCTATTTTTTCCAGATAGCGATTTTTCCGTTACCAAAGAAGGGTTCAAGAATGAAATCCATAACCTCTTCGTCTTCAGAGGGAGGTATCACAAAGGCCAATGGGTTGTTACCAGTGGTGGGCTTGAAATGAACCTAGTCTATAGACATCGTGAAGGAAAGGTTCCCTGAAACAAAAATGGAGGAAATAGAGTTTGGTGTTTTTGCGAAGAAGAGGGGAATACGCCATAAAACAAAGTGAAAGAAAAGAGCTGAGGAAGATTATTTATAGGCTCAAATGCTTGCGTTAAATCTGACACCTGGCGCCGATGTGGGAGAAACTGAAGAGGTGACGTGGGGTTTCGATGCAAACAATAATGGTGAGTGGGAGCAGTTACTGAAAAACATGAAAATCCACGTCTTCCTATGAAGTAGGAGTAATTTTGAGATTCTAAGTGAACCTCTTGGAGGTGACAATGCACCGTAACAGGTTAATGATGACGACGACGTCAGCAACAGCGGAAACAACGTCGAAAAATTATGATAAAAAATTTCATGTCTCTCTTGTTTGATGCAAATCGAAACATGGCCTTTTGGAGGGAAATTTGTTACACTGAATTTTTCAACCTAACTATGAATGACAAATATTCACGAGGCTAGCCATATATGTGCCACATGGAAGAAAAAAATAGAGTCAGCGTGATTAATATGACTCATGGTCGGGGGTCACCTATAGTGATGCTAGGCGAAAGTGGTGTTGTCGAAAAGTCTAATGGAAAGCATAGGGACTTAATGAATTAAGTACCATGCTACGGTAACACTTAGTGAAATAGAATACTAGGTCATATTGGCTATAGAGTTCACTACGATGGTGGGCAACACGTCAAAGCATGTTACTTTAATATATTCGACAATAAAAGTTTTGACGAGGATTATTTGTTCTTAGCGCCAACAAAGCAGTTAAAAGATTCAAAGGAACAAGTAAAGAGGGAACTATTGCATATGCGTCGACGGTTACTCAGAACGTGGGCGCGTCAAAGGAAAAACCTCTACATGATCTGAATACGTGTCATAGCAACATAGGTTTATTTTGTAAGGGGTCCGCAAACTGTACACGTTTTGCTAGACTCAAAGTACATGTGCTGTGAGAAACAAGTAAGGAAAATGTACATATGTGTTCCACCAATTTAATACATTCCAACATTTTTATCTTAAAACGTCTTGTTTTTATGCATTTCAACTTTTTTTACTTTTGACTTCCTTTACCTTTCCTGCACTCTATTTTCGACTGCCTTTATCTTTTCTGCAAACTTTACTTTTTTACACTTTACTTTAAAAGTCTTTTGACTTTCAGCCATTTATCTTAGTGCACTTTATCTTTCTATGCAAGCACTTTACTTTGTTTTGACCTCGCATTTCATTCGCACTTGCCTTGCATTTCAGTCATGTTTATTTATCAAGATGTCGCTCCAGAAATTTGCGTTAACTTCGACGAACACTCCTATTCTTGATCAAAAACGACACACAAATATGTCCGGGAGATTTTTGAGTTTGATTCCTTAAATATTAATATAACGTTGCATTTGTTCTGCGAATTTTCACCGCAAACAATAGCATGACATATTTATGATGTGGTTGCCTTAATAACAGGTAAAATTCTTGTGTGATTGTCGTAGTGGCAAATAATATAGTTTTAAGGACAAGCATATTTTTACGGATTTTGATCCTCTCCTTTTTTATATATCATGTCATCTCTCATGTTTTTAATATAACGGTTCAGAATTTATAATGAATAATTAAATAAAAATAACAAAGATAACAAAGACAAATTACTTATCCATTTCTCTCTCCTATTAAATGACTTTTTTTATTTAATGATTCATTATAAATTCTGAACCGTTAGATTAGAAACATGAGAGATGACATGATATATAAAAAAGGAGAGGATCCAAATCCTATTTTTACATATAATAATTTAAAGTCTTTATTGTAAATAATCTTTATTTAACTCCTTTATTTGTATTATGTTTTAAGGCTAAGATTTCAATATTATATTATTTGGTAAATATTTCATTTACTTAATTCACTTAGACATGGTATCATATATTTTTTTATGATTTTTAATTCTCATTTAATTTGTCTTAACATGGATGTAATTAATGGAAACTGGCATTTATAACTAACAGTTTAGATACCGATGTGAAGTTTTAAAATTGCAACACATTTTGAGTATATTTATTTGTTATCTTTCAATTAAATTAAAAACGTAATAATTTTATGCTTAAGAATTTGAATTGACATTGAATTGATTAATTTTTTAAATCTTTTATTTCTGTTTAAATAAACTTATTATAATACTTTTTTAAACAATGTCATGGATAAAATTCAGGGCGTTACAATAAACTGGCATTAGAAATACACATGACCAAAGTTCATCACTAAATTTTTACTCACCAACAATGCATGAATTAAAAAGGTCAATTAGAATAAATTTTTATTTTCATAACTAGCAATGTTACTCACTCGTATCCATTATTTTTATGTTTTTAATTTTCTATTTTTAAATTAAATATTTTTTAAAAAAATTCTTAGAATGTTTTTTCTAATAATAGAATTCCAGTTGACGTAATACAAATAATAAAATTTAAAAATATAAAAAAAAAACATTAATACATATAATATTTATGCAATTCTCCGTATAAGATCATGATCTCAATGCAAAAGTCATGAGAACTTTCGACCAATATCACTGATTTAATATGTTATATTCTTTATATTTTTATGATTGACGCATAAGCATTTTTATTTTTAAAATAAAATTTTGTCTAACTTATAAAGGTGAATTGTTAAACACATAAGCTTCAAACACAACGTCAGGTGAAATATACTTGTGGAAAAATATTATTGTTGTTAGACCAGAAAATGATTAAAGTAATCATATGTCATCTAATTTACAATCAGCACTAAAAGTTCGTCTCGGTTAGGTAAGATCACAAGACAATAAGGCTCTTGCAGTTTGAAAATCCTTTATCAATAATTAAATATGTGCTGCAAATGTCAACTATTCATTGTAATATCCCTTTTTTTGTTACTTGAAAAGTAGCATAAGCTATGTCATGTTTTTGTACTCTTGTAGAATTTAGCTAAATTCAACTTGAAAATTGTATAAGAAAAAGGCAAGTTGGCAACTTACATAAGAATCATTGAGTACAACTTGTGTGCTTCAAGGTTTATTTTATACACTAATTTTTTTTAATCTTTTTATTTATCCATTTGCATTAGGCCGGTTTATGTGTCTTTGACAATATTATTATAGTGTGTTACAATCCTACTATTAATATCGACTAATAATTGAGATTAATTTAAACTAAAACATTAAAGGTTATTAATGTTATTTTAAAAAAAAAAGTCAAAATTAAACAAAATATAATAATACACCGAATCATGTGTTTTGAATAATATACTAGTAAAAAATATGTGCGTTAATTCACATTACTTGTTTTCATTCTCACTTGTCAATTATAAAATTTAATTTGAAGTGCATAAATATTTACATAATTTCATATATCTACTAATATTATACAACAACTTTTAAATATTAATATGTACTTATAATAAACCATAAACCGTACAACCGTTTTTTTAACCTCAATTATATAAAACATAGAAAAAAAAAGATTTAAAAGATGGATATTGAAATGATCCGTCTACCGCTAGTATCTAATAGATACATTCACATCTACTTGTGGATTATGCCTAAAATTACAATAATTATCAAAACTCAATTGAATTCAGATGAATAAATTCTAAAACTACAATTCTGAATAAAGTCATTTTTCCAATTCAAATAATGCTACTTTTTAGATATAGGTTCATATAATAACATGTTTTTTTGTTTAAACATTAAAAACAACTTCTCACATTACATGTCTCTTACTCTCATTTGTTAAGCTTGAATTTATTTATTCAGTTGGTTTACATTCACGTAATTATAAAATTATAATCATTTGTCAACTTTGAATTCATTTTTTCGGATCGTTAACTGTTAGATATTTCTCGTTTATAAAAATATTTGTAACTTATTTTCGTTCATAAAAATAATTGTAACTTATTCCCGTTTGTAAAAATATTTGTAACTTATTTCTTTTTATAAAAGTTATGGTAACTTATTTTCGTTTATTAAAATAATTGTACCAACATGTAGAATTTGTCCCATTTATAGGCGTCTTGAACCTGTGAGTCCATTTATAAAAGTATTTTTAACTTATTTTCGTAAGAAACAATTTTATTAATAGTTAAATTTTTTCTGTTTATAAAAATATTTGTATTTTATTTCCGTTTATAAAAATATTTGTAATTTATTTTTGTTTATTAAAATAATCATATCAATATGGAGACTTTTTCCCGTTTATAAATTTCTTGAACCCGTCTGACAATTTATAAAAATATTTTTAACTTATACCTATTAAAAAAATTATACTAATACTTAAATTTTTCTCCTAAATATTTCTAAAAAAAATATTCATACGAATAGTGTTTATGCAATTCTCTATATAAGATCATAATCTCATAATTTTGAAGTGCAAAAGTCAGGATGACTTTGGACCAATATCATCGGTTTGATCAGGTTAATCATGTGTACCATATATTAACGTGGGTCATATTTTTTATATTTTTATTAATTATCTTAAGTGTTAGGGTGGCAATATCTCCCACCACCTTTCACTGCTATCGTGGCAACATCACTATACTTTTCATCCTCCATTCTACCATCTCTTGCGTCAGTGGGATGTAGAAAAGTTAGAATGATGTGGCCACGATAATAATAAAAGATATAGGTTGATAGAAAGTGCGAAACATTATTATTTTATTTTTTAAATTTTTTAACATTTATATTTTTAAATTAATAAAAAAATTTGATATATTACACAAGATTGATTGAACTGATGATAATGATCTAAAGTCATCTTGACTGTTTCAATGTTAGTGAATCCCTCCATACATTCACCTAAATCAAAACATTCAAATATAAATATTAACATATTAAATCTTTATGGTATAAAATAAAAATTATTTTCAATAATTTTTGTTTAAAATAAAAATGCTTATACGTCAGTTATATTTATAATTGGTTTAATTTCAATTTTGGTTTTTATATTTTTTTTAAAAAAAAATTTAGTGCTTTTATTTTAAAATTTGAAATTTTAACCCTCCTAATTTTTTATTCTTTTTTTTACTTTTATCCTTCCTATTCTAAATTTTGTTTTTGATTTTAATCCTCCTTTCAATTTAGAAGTAATTATAATTATGATTGACGTATAAGCATTTTTATTTTCAAAATAAAACTTTGACTAACTTATAAAAGTGAATTGTTAAACACATAAGCTTCAAACACAACGTCAGGTGAAATATACTTGTGGGAAAATATTATTGTTGTTAGACCAGAAAATGATTAAAGTAATCATATGTCATCTAATTTACAATTTGCTTCCACTAGAAGTTCGTCTCGGTTATATAAGATCGCAAGACAATAAGGCACGTACAGTTTGAAAATCCTTAATAAAGGCCTTTATCAAGAATTAAATATGTGCTGCAACAGTCAACTATTCATGCACTATCCCTCTTTCTGGTTACTTGAAAAGTAGCATAAGCTATGTCATGCTCTTTTACTTGTTCTGAACTCTAGACTGGCAGGTGGTTTATAATTGGGCAAGTTCCAATACAATTCAGTTTTAGATAAGACTCAACAAAGAGATTAACACAATCTAACCATTGGACATAATATAACCGTTGGACACAATATAACTGTTGGGAAGAATATAACCGTTAAAGCATTATAGCTGTTGGGGACCTCCCCCTCACGCGGTCCACAGTTCACGCGACCAACTGACCTCCGAACTTCACGGGGACAGTTGGACCAGATCGAAGATCATGCGCTAGAATCTTCCTTACTCCTCGCAAATCTGGTAGTCTCTCATTGGTGGACTAGACATCCAGGCCCACAATGAGGACCTTGGCCCTGCGATTGGGGTTTCTTATAAATACCCTCTCATTTGAGAGGGTCAGGTATCCAATTCATTCTGACAGAAACCTAAACACTTTGTACTTGCTCTTTCTCCCCTTCTAATTCTTACTTTAGCATCAGAGTGCCTTGCAGGTACACCCTCTCCTCTCCTACAACCATCATTCCTGCCCTACGTTGAAGGCCACGACGATCCATTCTGATCATACCAGATCAGTGGTGCTGTCTATGGGAACTCTGCTCCCCCGTCTTTTTTTGAACTAAGATCCCCAATCTTTTCAATCCAAAGACCAAAGATTTTCTTTCTAAACCTTCCTCGGTCGTCATGGCCTCTTACCACAACGATGATGTCCCTCAAGAGTCTTCCATCATCGTCGTCTTGGATAACAGTGATAACCCCAATCCTGGAGCTATGGTCACGAGACCGATCAGAGGGATGGAAAGACTGCCTCTCCATCCTCCGACAACGTGAAACCCCGCATCCAGAATTTCGATCACATCTACGAGCCCATCCTCGTTTCTCAAGATGCTGATCCCAGCACTGCGGCTCTCATCGCCGCCCTCAACAAATCCAACTACATGATTTTCCAGCAGGGCGAGAAGATCCACATGCTGGAAAACACCCTTCAAGAATGACCTCCCCCGCAGAGACCTCACAGTCCTTCTCACCCTTCTCATTCTCCCAATCTGAAACGTTGCCAAAATGAGTCTCGAAGCGTTTCTCCAATCAAAGAATGATCAAAATTGGAGAAACCGGGGAAAGAAGTCACGAATAAAAGACACCGTACCTCTCCCCGAAGGACAAGACATTCTCCAGCTCCTAAGACCAGGACTTCAAAGAAACCTCGTGAACATCCAAGTCGGTGTAAACATTCTCCTCGACACATCATAAGCCCTCATCGTAGCCGTTCCTCGTACAGATCATCGAGCACCAGTGATGAAGACGATGTGCATGGGTATCTATCTCGGGAAATCATGGACACCCGTATCCCTCGTGGGCTGGAGAAGCCTCCTCCTCTGGCTCTCTACGATGGTACTACGGATCCTGGCGACCACATATAAAAATTGGAGTCATGCTACATTGTCACAACCTAGACAGAGCAATCAAGTACAGACTTTTCTCCATCACCCTTAGAAAGGGAGCTATGACTTGGTACAAAAATCTTCCCCGGGGCTCGATCACATCGTGGAGGAACCTAAAAAATCAGTTTTCCCGGCATTTCACTGCCTCCAGGCGTCATCCCAAGTCGGAAGCCACGCTGAAGGCATAATTCAGGGCAAGGATGAGCCCCTTCGTGCCTACACTGAAAGGTTTAACAAGGAAGCAGTCGAGATCCACACGAACGACCACATGAAGAAGTACCTCCTCGAAAAGGGGCTAAGGCCGAATAGTGATTTCCACAAAGCAGTGGGGATCGAAATGCCTCGTTCTTTGGCCGAACTCCTCCACAAGGCCCAAGCTTACATCTAATATGAGGAAAAAAAGCTTCTTACAAAGCTCAGGATTTGAGGAACCAAGAGAGTTCCAAGGAGTCAAAAAAGTATGAGGCAGAAGCTCCCCGATGCGACAAAGAAAAACGACGAGATGACCGTCCCCGTGAGCATGGAGGACCTGCTGGTCACTTTACTGAGTATAACTTGCTGACAGCTTCTCGCGAGCGCATCCTTTCTGAGTGCATCAACACTGAGTTCAGACAAGGAGGAGTCTGTTTCCCCAAACCAACAGTGTCGAAGGGCAACACCAACTATAGCAAGTATTGTCAATTTCGTCGTAGTCACAGGCACGTTATTGAAGATTGTGTCCACTTGAAGGACGCAATCGAGATCCTCATCAAGGAGGGTTATCTAAAGCAATACACCAAAAAAGGCGAAGCTCCTCGATGGGATGCATCTGAGCCAAAGAAAATAGAGACAAAAACGTCGCCCTCTAACAGCCCTCCCCTACAGGTGGCCATGTATGTCTCATGGCTAAAAGACTTCTTCATTCATAATTGATCCCTCTGCTCGAGCACTGGTGTAGCACAGACGCAAACAATCTGACGAGAAGGCTGAAGCTGCAGAAAAAATTGTAAGAGACCTCCTAGAGGCAAGAGCTATTTTAGAGGCCAGGTACACCACCTGGATTTCTAACATTGTACTTGTGTAAAAATATAATGGAAAGTGGAGAATGTGTGTCGATTATACTGATTTTAACAGGGCGTGTCCGAAGAACACGTACCCCCTGCCCAACATTGATAAGTTAGTAGATAATTCTGCCGGTTTTAAACTCTTGTCCTTCATGGATGCATACTCGGGATATAACCAAATTCCCATGGCAGAAAAGGACAAGAGATACACCGTTTTCATGACCTTGTCGGGCAACTATTATTACAATGTAATGCCATTCGGTCTGAAAAACACTAGGGCCACGTACCAGCGAATGATGAACAAGGTCTTTCGACCAGAAATCGAGGACATGCTCGAAATATACATGGATGATATGATCGTGAAATCCCAAGAGGAATCCGATCATACACTTCACTTACAAAAAGTCTTCAACCAAGCAAGGAAGTGAAAAATGCAATTTAACCCGGAGAAGTGCACCTTCGGTTTGTGAGCAGGGATGTTCCTCGGCTTTTGCCTCACTGAGAGGGGGGTCGAGGCTAACCCTGAAAAATGTCGAGCATTTTCTGAGTTCCCCACACCAAATTCGAAGAAGTCCACACAATCCATTAATGGGATGTTTACTTCGTTATCTCGCTTCGTGACCAAGTATGCCCAGCACGCTCTGCCCTTCTTCAAGCTTCTACAAAAAGAGGAAACATTCAAATGGACAGAGAAATGCGAGCAGACTCTACTCCACCTCAAGCGAGCCTTGTCAGAACCACCAGTTCTATCACGACTAGACAGCGGTGAGACGCTTTATCTTTATCTCTCTATCACTAACGAGGCCATCAGCGCTGCCCTCATCTGGGAGACCCTCGAAGGGAAGAAACCGATATATTTCATAAGAAAGGCCTTGCAAGGGCCAGAACTCAGATACCAGCAGATCAAAAAAGTTGCTCTGGCCCTTATTAACGCAGCAAGAAGATTAAGGCACTACTTCCTGGCCCACACGATAGTTGTACGAACAGACCAACCCATAAGACAACTGCTTGACCGACTAGGTATGGCCGGAAGGATGCTTAAATGGTCTTTATAACTATCAGAATTTCACATTCATCATGAAAGTAGGAAAGCCCTTAAGGCACAAGTCCTGACCGACTTCGTGGCAGAAATGATACCTCCTACATCCCAAACAAGTATAGCACACAAGTAGACCATCTTCGTCGACGGAGCATCTAGGTCCACAAGCATTGGAGCAAGCATCATCCTTGAAAATGAAGAAGGGATTCTAATCGAAGTATCGTTGGTTATGTCCTTCCCGACCTTGAACAATCAAGTCGAATATGAAGCGTTCCTCACAGGTTTACGTTTGGTTGAGGACCTGGGCGCAAAGGAAGTAAAGATATTCACCGACTCCCAGCTTGTGGCTTCCCAGGTACGAGGAGAATATCAGACCAAAAATGATCACTTTATCGAATATCTGACGTTAGTAAAGGAAAAGATAGTTAAGTTTGACATATGGGAAGTCCAACATGTCCCCCGTGAGCGAAGCACGCGGGCAGATGTCCTGTCAAAATTGGCCAGCACTAGGAGAAAAGGTGGAAATAAGTATGGTATACAAGAGATACTTCCTCGCCCAAGTATCAAAAAATCAGTAGGGTTGCTCGACGTTAATTCCACTGACGACAACAGCTGTTGGATGACCCCGATATACAACTACCTCACCACAGGGGAGCTACCCAAAGACACCAAAGAGGCTAGCATAACTAAGTGAAGGGCCTGCTCATACGTCCTAGTCGAAGACAAGCTCTACCGACGAGGATTCTCCGTCCCCCTCCTAAAATGTGTTGAGGAGAACAAGGTCCTCGACATTCTCCAAGAAATTCATGACGGGATCAATGCAAAACACTTAGGAGGAAGACCCTTGGCACTAAAAGCCTTGTAAAAAAATGTGACAGATGCCAACACCACGTGGACATGCACTTAGCACCGCCCAACAAACTAAAGAATTTGTCCTTCACGATAGGGTCCTATCAGAACAAATTTTTGATCGTGGCCATCGATTATTTCATAAAATAGATTGAGGCCTAAGCCCTCGCCAAGATCACAACATTCAAGATACTTCTTTTTTACAAAATAAACTTCCTCGCACGATTCGCTGTGCCCTAGGCCCTTGTGATCGACAACGAGACCCAGTTCATGAACATGAAGTTTCAAGACTTCGTCGCTAAACTAGGTACCAGGCAACACTTCACATCTGTCGAACATCCTCAGACCAACAGACAAGTAGAGGCCGCAAACAGGATGATCCTTCAAGGACTAAAACGAAGATTAGGCGAGGCCAAAAAGAGATGGGTCGAGGAGCTACATAGCGCGCTCTGGGCCTATAGAACAACTCCATACTCAACCAACGGGGAGACTCCCTTCCGACTAGAATACAGAACTGAGGCAATAATCCTGATGGTAATCAGAGAACCTTCTAGATAAATAGAGGCTCCTCTCGATTAGGAACTGAATGACGAAGCATTAAGAGAAGAACTCGATCTGGTCGAAGAAATTCGATCAGGGGAAGTCCTCCACGAAGGTTCACTAAAACAAAAGATAACATTACATCATGACGCCAGAGTCATAAAGCGTGAATTCCAAGTGGGCAGCCTCGTCCTACGCAGAAATCAAAAAGGTTCACACGATGGCAAGTTGGCCATAAATTAGGAAGGCCCTTACTAGGTAAAATAAAAAACGGATATCGGGGCCTACTACCTCGAACATCTAAATGGAGAACCATTTGCTCGACCCTGGAATACTGAAAAGCTCAAACATTATTACAATTAGTACCAACAGTAAATTAGGACTAACTACTAATGACCTTTTCCCACAATGGGGAGATATTTCCCGGCCAAATGAGCGTGCCCTGGTGCAAGCACAATCCTCAATTTACAATGAGGGCAAGTTTATGCTCATGGAACGAGCAGACTCTGTGCCCAATGGGGATACCTCAATCGAGCTCCTCCATTGTTATACCAGCATGGCAGGACATCCAGCACGCGATGGGAATAGTCTAAGCCTTGTGCGGTCAGGACCTCGACCGAAATCCTAGTCCCGTAACTAAATTTCGACGCCCTTAGGTTATCCTGTTCAAGGATGCGAATTTTGTCGATCAAGTCTCCCCGAGTCCTCAAGGACTTTCCCTCTTTGGGCACATCCTCCTCGACAAAACACGCAGAATATTATCTGAGCACAACCTCATCGACAAGAAATTTCCTTGCCTTAAGCGCAAGGCTGGTCGACGTAAAACATCCCTTCCATGAGCAGATCCTCGTGGACCAAAGAACCTTTGAGGTTACAGATAACCAACTATCGACAACACTAGTCATAGACATTCAAAGGGTACGTCCCCTAGGCTTTTCTTTCAAAAACAATGGTCTCAAAGGCATCCCCGTGATGCAACTCCTACTCATCGATCGACCAGCAAAGGTAACTCAAAATCATTGCTCCTCACATAAGAACAACGACTTAAGAGGCTCTTATTCTGGACTGGACAGGAAGGTGGCCCACAGATGGACAAGGCCCAATCCAGTCCGTCTTTAGACAAGGCCCAACAAGGGGATTTCCACAGTTCACGATACCAACTTCCCTTCCGAAGTTCACGGGGACAGTTGGACCATGTTGAAGATCACGTTCTAGAATCTTCCTTACTGCTCGCAAACTTGGCAGTCTCTCATTGGTGGACCAAATACCTGGCCCATAATGAGGACCTTGGCCCTGCGATGGGGGTTTCTTAAAAATACCCTCTCATTTGAGAGGGTCAGGTGTCTAATTCATTCTGACATAAACCTAAACACTTTGTACTTGCTCTCTCTCGCCTTCTAATTCTTACTTTAACATCGGAGTGCCTTGCAGATATACCCCCTCCTCTTCTACAACCATCATTGCTGCCCTACATTGAAAGTCACGAAGACCATTCCGATCATACTAGATCAGTACTCTTGTTGAATTTAGCTACATTCAACTGGAAAATTGTATAAGAAAAAGGCAAGTTGGAAACTTACATAAGAATAAACATTGAGTAAAACTTGTGTACTTTAAGGTTTATTTTATACACTATAATTTTTTTAATCTTTTTATTTATCCATTTGCATTAGGCCGGTTTATGTGTCTTGACAATACTATTATATCGTGTTACAATCCTACTATTAATTTCGATTATTAATTGAGATTAATTTAAACTAAAACATTAAAAGTTAATAATGGTATTTAAAAAAAATCAAAATTTAAACAAAAAATATAATAATAAACCGAATCATGTGTTTTAAATAATATACTAGTAAAAAATCCGTGCTATAATTCACATTACATATTTCTTGTTCTCACTTGTCAGCTATGAAATTTATTTTGCAGTCCATGAATATTCACATAGTTTCGATAAATATTCACATAGTTTTAAATAGCTACTAATATTATACAACAACTTTTAAGCATTGATCTGTATTTATAATAAACCGTACAACCGTTTTTTAACCTCAATTATCAAAACTCAGTTGAATTTATATGAATAAATTCTAAAATTACAACTCTGAATAAAGTCATTTTTCCAATTCAAATAATACTACTTTTTAGATATTAGTCCATATAATAACACGTTTTTTTGTGTAAACATTAAAAACAACTTTTCATTTTTCCAATTCAAATAATACTACTTTTTAGATATTGGCCCATATAATAAGACGTTTTTTTGTGTAAACATTAAAAACAACTTCTCACATTACACGTGTCTTACTCTATTTGTTAAGTTTGAATTTATTTATTCAGTTGGTTTACATTCAGGTAATTATAAAGTTATAATCATTTATCAACTTTGAATTCATTTTTTCGGATCGTTAACAATTAGATATTTCTCGTTTATAAAAATATTTGCAACTTATTCTCGTTTATAAAAATAATTGTAACTTATTCTCGCTTATAAAAATATTTGTAACTTATTCTCGTTTATAAAAATATTTGTAACTTGTTCTTGTTTGTAAAAATATTTGTAACTTATTTTTGTTTATAAAAGTTATGGTAACTTATTCCCGTTTATTAAAATAATTGTACCAACATGTAAAATTTGTCCCGTTTATAAGCGTCTTGAACCTGTGAGTCCATTTATAAAAGTATTTTTAACTTATTTTCGTAAGAAACAATTTTATCAATAGTTGGATTTTTTCTGTTTATAAAAATATTTGTATTTTATTCCCGTTTATTAAAATATTTGTAATTCATTTTCGTTTATTAAAATAATTATATCAATATAAAGACTTTTTTCCGTTTATAAATTTCTTGAACCCGTGTGACAATTTATAAAAATATTTTTAACTTATACCTATTTAAAAAAATTATATCACCTCACCAGATCTCTTATATCATCTTTAAACATGATTTTGTTCCTTTTATAAAATGTGTGATGTCCAGTGATAGTTGTGTGGTTGTAACCCAACGTAAAATAGGAGATTATATCAAATTCCTCACAAAAGAAGGTAGCTCAAATTCCTCCTTAGGAAAAATATGCAAATTCAATAGATGGATTTTCAGATACAAAGACTATCGTCAGTCTCTGTGATAGAAATACATGCATGGATATTTCATATTAGGGATGACAATTTGCCCCTTCTTCAATGGACACCTACAAAATTATTCACAATGGGTAAGGTAAAAACCTGCAAAAATGAAAACGGGCTCGGGTAATTTGCCCACAAAAATAAGTGGGTATGGGCAACTTGCTACCCACCCTTCTCCATACCCGCACAATATATATTTATGTATTTTAATATTTTAATTTTAATTTATTTATTTTAACTTACATTATTATATAAAAATACACGTCTATCAATTTTAAAAAGTATGTCAATGTTAAACCATTACGTATTTAATATAAAAGTTTATTTATTTCAACAATAAATTTTTGTACAAACCTCACACCAGGACCTCTTTTACAATCTTCTAACATAAACACCAAACTTATGATGGACTTCAAATCAACCCAATTTAAATGACCTTTTCACAAACACCAACACGATGGTGAATTTTAAATCTCCCAGGATCAAATTAACCTGTACAACACAATCATAAAATACATCACTTTCTATTTGCAAATACTTTTTGAAAGTGCACATACTTTCTTTACAAATTATGTCACCACACACTTGATGATCAATTACAATACTCGAACAAATTTGAATATATGAAGTTGTCTTTAAATAAATTTTAATAGACAATTGTTCTTCTCTTTTAATGTATAATTCAATAATATATGAACCTTAAGTGCTCAAAAATTTGAATGAAACTTTTTCAATGATATGCAAGTTTATGCACAAAGTTTCATTATTTATCTTATATGAATACTTGAAAAAAGAATTTGAATTTGTATTAGTTTATATGTGAAAGAGGTTATTTTAAAACTAATGTATTTTTCCTTAAATACATCATAAGAGACCTCTATGAATTGATGAAAACGTTTGAGACATTTTCATGAAGGTTTGCAATAGTTTAAATCGACGATGGTTCATGAAAAGATAAAATTCTACATTCTATACAAAATTTCTTAAATCAGTTTAATGGATACCTGATTTAAAAAGAGTAGAACAATTTTCAAATTTCAAAAACAACTGATTTCATCTAAGTACGAAGGTTCTAATTTCCACAATTTACGAAAAATCTGTATAAATTCAAATTTATATATTGTTCCAAAAATAAGTAAGTTACAGCGGTTTCCAACTACCACGATTTATGAAAAATAGAATAAATTCAAGTTTATACGGAAGAATAGATCTGCAATTGATTTCATGAGTAGCAAAATTGATTGCACTCAAGTAAAACTAGATGATTTTGCTTTTCAAATGATCTTCGGACAGTTTCACTAATCAAGGAATTGGTAGGACCAAGGAGTTGATAACTACAGGCGAAGACTTGGAGCAGAATTAGTATTATTGGAAGGTTCAAGAAATATATTTGAGTAAAGATTATGTTGAAGAGTTTGGCAAGTTTGATGTATACAAGTCAACATTCAAATTAGAAGATTTATTTTCTCAGCTATAATTGTGGATTGCTGATTGTATGAACTCTTGGAAACTTTTTTCAAATAACAAGGAACTATACAGGTTCTAATTACAAACCATTGAAGAATGCAGGTAGGCCAAGCGAGAACAAATGCCAAAGAACTATAAATCTCAGTGTCATCTCACTAACTCATACTCTTGCATTTATATTTGTAGTGATTGCATGCTAGGTTTTTCAATTCCTTCCTATTATATCGTTTTGTTCTTCATAGAAATTAATTACGTAAAGCTTAAGGTTTGTTGGAATTGGAAAACTAGTCAAGCTTGTATTGTGATTGATAAATCTGAAAACTGATTGAATTTTAGGAATCCACACATTGAAACAATTATATAAACTTCTTGTGACTGCATAACTTGAAGTAATTCATACAAAGCATTTCATCTCTATAATCTTTGATATTTGTGAAATGAACTGTGTTTGCTTGATCATAATCAATTGCATAATTTTCATTTTTTCTTCAAACCTTTCGCTCGCAACTCATTTTTGAAAACACTCTGATTTTGGAAAACGGCGGTTTTATTTTTTAATTTGGGTTTATTCACCCCCTCTAGACTATTTTTCTACTTCCATATTCACACCCAACATATAATTTCCCTTTATGCTTTTAGAGGCACAACCATTAATCCACTTGAAGTTCTTGTGATCCGTTTCACAACAAATCGACTTGAAGATACATGTTATCATGTATAAGATATGACAATAATTCCCTAATATTGTCAAACCAATAGTTCATAGTAAGGTTCAATCATTTATAGATTTGGAATTCAAACGAGTCCATTCAAGGGACAATGAGTTAGAGCATACATTATAGACTTATTTAGTGTTGGAGTCCCTTAACTTAATTTCAAATTTCACTTTAATCCCTTATTTAATAAAAGTTAAAACTTAGTCCCTTAACAATGGTTTCATTAGCCAACTTAATCCTTTATATTAAATTGGTTGAAAGAACATTAATTGGGTTGATGTGACATGACAACAAGGCTTAACTTTCATTAGTAACTCAGCAAGGGATTATATTAATGTTGTGGGCTCCATGTTTCTTCATTTTAACATTATCACTCATTTTCTAGGGCAACTATTCATCTTTTTCCTTCATCCTTATTCTTCCAAATTTATTCAAGAATCCTCTTCATCCAAACCATCATCTTCATGATTTCTGCTAATATTTTTATGAATTCTAACACCTATTCAAAATTCCTGTTGTTATAAATTAAGATGTCTTAAAACAAAATATACTCGGTTTCTTTATGATCAAGAAACACACAAGGGTTAGGGTTAAGGAAAAACAAGGAGAACAACAAGGGTTGGATATAATTTCTATACTTTACTTTCTCTATAAAACAACTTACAAGTACTCAAGAATAACAAATAACTTTTTCACCCTAATTAGGTTTTATCACATCATACTTAAGATGAGAGACTAGTGTTCTATTTATAATAAAAGATAACATACTAAACTAATGGGCTTGTTAGAAATTACCCATTACAAGATAACTTAAGATACAAGCTAACTTAAATAATTGCATCATTAACACAAGACCTAATTCGACAACTACATACTAGAACACAATTCAACTACAGCATATAGGACTTCGACAACAAAATGTGAGCAAACATCGACGAAATGCTAACTAGAGTTCAATCCAATATCTCAAAAATCTCCACCTTGGATCTAACTCTACCATCAAGAAACAAACTAGCATTCTTCATGCAGATTTATCAACTGCATACAGTGGAAAAACATGCAACTGGGCAACATTTTGGTGATCATATCAGCAACATTATGATTTGTCGAAACCTTCAGTACTTGGACTTCTCCATGCTCGATCACCCCTCTGAAGAAATGTAGCCTCACATTAATGTGCTTGGTTCGCTCACGATACGCTAAATTCTTCAACAGGTGTATTGCGTTTTGACTATCACATTTAACAGTGATAACTCGACCTTGAAGTTTCAACTCCTTTGCAAAACCTTCAAGCCACAATGCTTCCTTCACAACTTTAGATAGGGTGATATACTCCGCTTCAGTGATTGATAAGGTAACAACCTTCTGAAGTGTTGCTTTCCAACTAATTTTTGTGCCAAACATAGTGAACACATATCCAGAAATAGATTTTCTAAAATCCATACAACCTGCATAATCTGAGTCAACATATCCTTCAATTGTTGCTTTACTATCTTCACCCAAGTCTCCACCATAAATTAGGACTCTGTTCCAAGACCCATTTATATACCGTATAATCCACTTCAATGCTTGCCAACAATCCTTTCCAAGATTTGCCATGTACCTGCTTACAAGACTTACTGCATATGTTATGTCGGGTCTAGTACAAACCATAACATACATCAAAGAACCCACTTTATTAGCATATGGAATGCTATTCACATAAGCTCTTTCGACATCAGTACTGCGACACTAATCTATACTCAACTTGAATTGATGGTTTGTAGGAGTCACAACGAGCTTTGAATTCGACATACCAAACTTTTCGAGAATCTTCCATAGGTATGCCTCTTGAGATAAGCATAATTTCGACTGCTTTCTACCTCTTCAGATGTCAATCCCAAGAATCTTGGACGCAGCTCCCAGATCATTCATGTCAAACTCCTTATTGAGTTCAGTCTTCACCCTCATTACATATTCGACATTGTTGCTTGCTATTAGAATATCATCCATATAAAGCAACAAAATAAAAAATGAATTACCAGGTTGAAATCTGAAGTAAACACGGTGGTCGAACTGGCTTCTAATGAAACTTATGCATGCCATGAACTTGTCGAATCTCCTATTCCACTGTCAAGGAGATTGTTCCAGTCTATATAAGGATTTCTTCAGCTTGCACACATAATCTTCCTTCCCCTTTTCGACATACCTTTCAGGTTGCCTCATCAGGATTGTTTCATCTAAATTACCATACAAGAACCCAATCTTCACATCCATCTGTTCCAATTTAAGGTCAAATTGTGCCACCGTGGTAAGAAATATTCGAATGGATTTGTGCTTCATAATAGGAGAGAACACATCATTAAAGTCGACACCTTCTTTCTGAGTGAAACCCATAGCGACCAATCTGGCCTTGTATCTTTTCGACGCCACTCCTTCGATTCCTTCCTTAACTTTAAAAATTCATTTAGAGCTGACTAACTTGGCTCTAGAAGGTTTCTTGATCAGTTCCCAGGTGTTGTTATCATGAAGAAGTTTCATCTCATCATCCATTCAGTCTTCTTTTGACTCCTCATAACTTCTTTATAGTCGATAGGTTTTTCGTCGAGAACCTCATTTGCTGAGATTAAGGCATAAACTATAAGATATGCATACCCAAGTCTCTGAGGTGGTTTTATGACTCTTCTTGACCTGTCTCTTGCTAGAAGGTAGTCATTATTAGTCTCCTCGTCTTCAACAACAACTTCTGCTTCTTCTTCGACTTCATCTAGGGTACGCAATTCAGCATCAACATGCTCCACCTCAACAGGAATCTCTCATTGTTCCAGTTTTTCGTCGCCATCATCAGTTTTCTTGAAAGCCATTTCAGCTTCACTGAAAACTACATCTTGACTGATGATACACCTCCTGTGACCTGGCTCTAGGCACCATAACCTATAAGCGTTGACTCCTTCAGGATATCCCATGGATATGCATTTTAGAGCTCTAGGTTTAACCTTGTCCTACCTAATATGAGCATAGGCCATGCAGCCAAATACTCTCAGTTTGTCGAGACTAGGTGGATGTCCCGACCAAACTTATTCAGGTGTCTTCATATCTAATGCAGTCGAAGGACATCTGTTTATCAGATATGTTGTTGTCGAAACAGCCTCGGCCCAAAACACCTTCTTTAATCCAGCACTAGTCAACATGCATCTAACTCTTTCCAAAATAGTTCGATTAAACCTTTCTGCCAAACCATTTTGTTGTGGAGTTCCTAGAGCAATTTTGTGCCTTGCAAAACCCGAGGCAACACAAAAACTGTTGAACGCCTCATTGCAAAATTCAAGGCCATTGTCGATTCTCAACCTCTTTACCTTTCTACCAGTCTGATTTTTGACCAGAGTCTTCCAACCTTTGAAATTCTCAAAACTTTCATCCTAAGTCTTCTGGATGAATACCCATAACTTTCTGAAATAATCATCAACTATAGAAACAAAATACCTTGCTTCTGAATATGATGGACACCTGCAGGCCCCCAAAGATCAGCATAGATGTAATCAAGGGATCCATGAGTTCTTTGTTTGCCTTTGTTGAACTTCACTCTGCAAGATTTTCCAAGTACACAGGGTTCACAAAATTTCAGCATTTCGACTTTGTCTCCTCCAAGCAGATTTTGTTTTCCCAATTCGACCAGACCCCTTTCACTGACATGTCCCAATCTCATGTGCCAAATTTTTGTTTTCGACAACGGTTTCATGGATGCAACATTTTTCGAACCACTTACAACTTCATCCTCAAGGGTATACAAGCCTTGTTTCTTCACGCCTCTCAAGACTTCCTTCGACCCCTTCATAACTCTTAGGATACTTTTCTCTTCTTGAAATACATATCCCTTCATGTCAAATTCATCAAGAGAAATCAAATTTCTCTTCAAACCAGGTACATACTTGACTTTAGTCAATAACCTTATTGACTCATCCTAGAGCTTGAATCTCATAGATCCAATACCTGCAATTTTGCAAGATTTATTATTTCTCAGCAACACTAATACACCATCTTGATCACATAGCTCCTCGAACAATTCTCTGTTTGGAGTCATGTGCCAAGTGCAACCTGAATCCATAATCCACTCTTTTCTTGAGTCATTGCTTGAAATGACAAGGACATCAAATGAGTCGAAGTCATCTTGAACAATGGTTGCATTGCCATTATCCTTACCTTTATAATCTTTCAGGCGCTCAGGGCACACCTTTCTTGTATGACCTTCCTTCTTAATGTGATAACATCAAATACCAGATGCCTCACCACTATAAGACTTTTGTTGACTTTTACCTTTCTTCTTGTCGAACTTACCATCCTTTTGCAAGAAATTTCCCTTAACGGCCAAACCTTCGCCCACCGTCGAAGGTCTATGCTCCTTTCGTTCGTTCAGGTCCTTAGAATGCAAGGATGATTGAACTTCTTCAAAGCTTAGGGACTCCCTTCCATACAAGAGAGTATCTTTAAAGTGAGCATGTGTTCGAGACAAAGCATACAACATCAACAGTGCTTGATCTTCATCATCGATCTTCACATCAATATTTTCAAGATCAAGAATCGGCTTGTTGAACATATCCAACTACTCAACCAACACTTTGTCTTCACCCATCTTTAATAAATATAAAGCTTGCTTCAGGTAGAGTCGATTCACCAGAGATTTGGTCATGTACAAACTTTCAAGTTTCAACCATAACCCCGATGTCGTAATCTCCTTTGATACCTTTTGAAGAACCTTATCACCAAGGCTCAACAATATTACGTTGTTGGCTTTCTCTATCATGATCATCTTTTCTTTTTCCGTTAACGCAACGTCCATGGCTGCCTCTCCCTTCAACGCTTCCAAACAACTCTTCTGAACCAAAAGGGCTTTCATCTTCAAGCGCCACAGATCGAAGTCGTTCACTCGGGTGAACTTTTCAATCTAATACTTTGTTGAAGGAATTTTCTCCATGCTCACCGCACGAATTTGTTATGAAATAAGATGCGTTAAAACAAAATATACTTGGTTTCTTTATGATCAAGAAACACACAAGGTTTAGGATTAAGGAAAAACAATGAGAATAACAAGGATTGGTTATAACTGATATTCTTTACTTTCTCTATAAATTAGATTACAAGTACTCAAGAATAACAAATAACCCTCTCACCCTAATTAGGTTTTGTCACACCACACTTAAGATGAGAGACTAGTATGCTATTTATAATAAAACTTAACATACTAAACTAATGGGCATGTTAATAATTACCCGTTACAAGCTAACTTAGGGTACAAACTAACATAAACAATTGGATTCTTAACACAAGGCCCAATTCGATAACTACATACTAGAACATAATTCGACTACAGCATGTAGGTCTTCGACAACAGCATGTGAGCAAACTTTGACGGTATGCTAACTAGAGTTCGATCCAATATCTCACATTTGTGTAACTGCCTTAGTGATGGTTGACTATATCTGAATTAGGTGTGTTTGGCTCCAGGCTAACTTAGTGTACAAACTAACTTAAACAATTGGATCCTTAACACAAAACCTAATTCGATCAATGACATTCTGAATAATATCCTTTTAAGGGCATTAATATTTTTTCATATAATACTTTAAAGTCCTTATTGTGAGTAATCTTTTTTATGGTAGAAAGCTTAGGTGTGTTTGACTCCAGAGGCTCACCAGGGTGAGGGCAAGTCTCAAGGCTCAAAGAGGACTTATAGAATTACTTACAGATCATTTACCAAAGATATCCTCACATCGGCAATGGGAGTTGAACCCACGACCTCTTGGTATGTGAGCCAACTACTTACTAACTAAGCCAATCTACCTCGGCGTGTGAGTAATCTTTATTTAACTCATTTATTTGCATATTGTGTTAAGGTTAATGTTTCAATATTATAAATATTGGTAAACATTTCTTTTACTTAGTTTACTTAGACATGGTATAATATATTTGTATTTTTATGATTTTTAACTCGTCTAGTTTGTGTTGACATGGATGTGGTTAATGAAAAATGACATTTACAACCAACATTTTTGGTACTAGTGTGAAGTTTCAAGATTGCAACATATTTTGAGTTTATTTATTTGTTATCTTTCAATTGAATTAGAAGCACGATGATTTTTCACCTAGGAATTTGGATTGACATTGAATTGATTAATTTTCAAAATCTTTTATTTCTAACCAACATATAGTCTTAAGATTGCTCTTATGTTTTCTATAATTTGTCTTTATAATACTATAGTGTATGTTTTGTTTTATTTGATATGGACGATGGAAGATTGACTCCTTACAAAATAACATATTAGGCACGAAGAATTTAAAGATATGAATTGATCGTGATATGATGTTACATGTGCTCGTGGAAATGAAATCAGATTTTTAATAGAATTTGTAATTTTGTAAGGAAGATTATTTTATTACCAAAATTTTATAGATCAGGATTGTACTGTCTTAAATAAATTATTTCAGTAATTTTTATTTAATTATAGTTTTTAGAATTTATCATGAATGATGATTCTATTGTAAAAAAAATAGTCATGCTTTTAAAAGTAAATGAGAATTTTAAATTAATGTGTTGGATTAAATTCTGGGTGTTACAACATGGTATCATAGTAATAATCTTCAGACATAAATTTTTGGGCTAGGACAAGTTGTGTGACCTTTGCATTTGAATGGTAAATGAATATTTTGAATTCTTTGTTGTAGAACTTGCTATCTTTTCATCCTTATTATATCAATGATTAAAAGTTATTTGTGCTTATAAGATGCATTGACTTTGTATTTTGTGATTCACGTGTTTGTTCTTAAGTTGATATTTTATGGTTGTAGATAAATAAAAAAATTTATTATTGATTATCTTGATTTATATAAATTTACAATTTTGGTTTACTCATTATTTTGGCAGTTGATACTTTTTTATTGTTATTAAATTAGAGAAAAAAATATATACCTACCATCATTTGGAAATTCCAATTTATGTTTTTTTACAATAGTATTTGGTATCTATGTTATTAATATAAAAGGAAATATATTTATAGCATATTATCAGTTATAGAATTATTTTATTAATTTCTATGTTGAATATAGCTATGAGTAAATATGAAGAAAATATAATGTATATTTATGATATAAGAATTTTGATTGACAAATATACTGCTATTAATTAATCGTGTAAAATTTTATATAAATGATGTCTTTTTACTTTAATGATCATGGCTATTTGTAAATTATGTAAGTTAATAGGAGTTTTTATTGTGAATAAAAAATTAATTTGATCTCAAAAACAAACACTTTTATGAAATTGAATATTGTCTTTGTAACACCCCATTTAAATTATTCAGTCGTTTTGGTATTTTATGTGATGTGTAGTTGTGTGATGTCCTTAATTAAGGGTATGAGCTTAGGGGTAAGGGAAAGAGGTGACCTTAGTTGGGGTACTGTGGACCTAGATAAAAGAGTAAGTTAATTATGATATCGAGAGCATTATAGTGATTAATATTATTCCAACTATTATTAATAATAATGTTAATGAGATTATCATCATCATCATTATTATTATTATTATTATTATTATTATTATTATTATTATTATTATTATTATTATTATTATTATTATTATTATTATTATTATTATTATTATTATTATTCGTATTAATAATATTATTTGGTGGAATATTATTATTATTCATATTATTACTATTAGTATGAATATTATTATTAGTGGGAGAATATTATTATTATTATTATTATTATTATTATTATTATTATTATTATTATTATTATTATTATTATTATTATAGGATTTAAATAATAAAATAAGAAATAAGGGATTAAAGAAAATAAAGAATTTTTTTTTGGGAGAAAAAGTGAGAAGAAGAACAAGGAGGAAGAGAAGGAGGCTAGGGCTGTCAATCCTTCAAGATTCTTCAACGATTGAGCAATTAATCAAGGTAAGGGGGGAGAATTGATTTGTATTCCGCTGCTTACTTGAAAACTAAATAATATTGATTATTTTAATGAAATGAAGTGACTTAGTGTGATATCCCACTGTGTTGGAGAACTCTGATGAATTTCATGAATTGTTTCTATATATTTATTATATTACGCGTACGGGGTAAAGTGGGGTGTTACAGTCTTAGTTCCCTTAATTAATAAAAATAATATTTATAATATGTGATAACCATAATTTTAGTAGTTAGAGATAACTTTCATGATGATATATGCACATATAAATTATTTGTGTAGGATTAACTTCTTAATTTCGTTTTGATTAGATTGTCTTTCTTATTATAATTAGTCTTGCTATTGTTTGTCACTATTTTTTTTTTTGTGAAATTTGCTTTACTAGTTGGTCACTAAATCTTATTTTCTGTATAATCTATAATCTATTATTTGCCACTAAATATTATTTTCTGTGTAATCTATAATATGTTGTATGTCCCTAAAAGTCAGCTTTTGCATTATCTTCTTTTTTCTGTCTGTCACTAAAAGTTATTTGTTGCACTATCTCTTCTCTACTGCATGTCATTAAAAAAGGGGCTACTTTCTATTATATTGTTTGCTTCTATCAGTAATTTGATTGTATTAAATTTTTTTCGTAGTTTATGTGTGTTGTCGTTTCTATTGCTATTATTGATGTATTGACATTATCTATTCTTTAACGAGGTTGATACTAAATAAATCTAAATAAAATAAATAACCAATTTTTACGGATATGAGATAATTAAAATAACTTTGTGTTATGTTAAATTGAATTACTTATAAATTGATTGGAATAAAGTGAAAGTATTATGATATAATGTAATTGAATAATGTGGATTGATGTCATTCATTAAGTGTGTTTAAGAAAGAAAAAATGAATGAGGTGTGAATGCATGTATTTATATGTTGTGTGTATTTTTCTTGTTGGTTAATTGTCTAATACCTTAACCTTACTACTAAATGTTTTAAAATATGATTATTTGAGGTCAAAATTTTCTTTATGAACACTCAAAGTTAAGATTAGATTATATAAATCTATTCTGACTCAACTAGGTTGTAAGATATGGTAACTCGACGTTCATCCTTGAGAGATGATGTGTGATTTAGGCACAAGTAAGTGAAATCCTTATATTAGCTAAGATAAGTCGTGTTGTTTTGGGAGAGCGTGAATCAAATGCGTTGAAGACTAATAAAAAACTCAGCGGATTCTGAGTGCAAGTTACAACATAAAGGGAATGATTCTTTTATATATTATTCCAGCCATAAGTGCTGAGTATTTATAGATACAAATAATATTTGAGTGTATAACTAATTCCTAATCCTAAGGAAACCCTATTGGTGATTCCTAATATTAAGCAATGAATAATTCAAACTATACCAACTCATATGCATAGTAATAGGAATGGTTGGTTACACTTAATTATTGGAACAACTTATTCTTATCTATTATTATGCCCCCTCAAAATTGGGTCACCATCAATGACACAAATTTTGTCTCTAAGAAATGAAAATCTGGTTCGATGCATAGGCTTTGTTAGAATATCTGCCGGTTGGTCCTTTGTAGAAATGTGAGATACTCGTATATTTCCAAGTTGAACCATTTGTCGCACGAAATGATAATCTAGAGCAATGTGTTTCATTCGAGAGTGAAAAACAGGATTGGAGCATAAGTAGGTTGTGCCAATATTGTCACAAAAAAGAGTAGGTACTTGAGATGGTACTCTAAGTTCACTCAATAGATTGAGCAACCACATGATCTCAGCCGTAGTATTGGCAGCAGAACAGTATTCGGCTTCTGTGGAAGATCTTGCAACTGTTCTCTGTCTTTTTGATAACCATGAAACATGATTTCCTCCAAAGTAAATTATGTAAGCTAAAGTAGATGTTTTGTCATCGTAATTACCTCCCCAATCAGCATCGGTGAGGGCTTGCATTTTGAGATGAAGTGGTTTTGCTAGCCGCAAAGCATGATTAATAGTATGTTTTAGATACCGTAATACTTGCTTGAGCTGCTGGAGATGCAGTTGTGTTGGTTGATGCATGAATTGTGACAATTTATTAATTGCAAAGGACAGATCTGGCCTTGTCAAAGTAACGTATTGCAATGCACCAATGATACTATGGAATAGCTTTGAGTCGGCAGCGGCTGATCCATCATTTAGTTTGAGAGGAGTAGTCATACATAATGGTGTGTTAACGGTCTTTGCTCCAGCCATATTGAACTTATCCAAGAGTTCTCGAATATAACCATGTTGAGATAATAACATATCCTCCTTGGTTGGGATCATTTCAATGCCAAGAAAATAATGAGGGAAACCAAGTTGTTTGAGCGAAAACTTGTTGGAAAGTTCTGTCATGAAGTGAGTTAAAAAGGTAGTATCATTGCCCGTCAAAAGTAAGTCATCAACATATACTAATAAGAAAGCTTGTACACCATGTTTATTGTAAATAAACAAGGATGAATCACTTAGGCTTGTTTGAAACCCAGTAGAAAGAACAAAGGCCTTGAGAGAATCATGCCATGCTCGAGGTGCTTGTCGTAAGCCATAGATAGCCTTCTTGAGTTAACATACATGTTGAGGAAATTCATAATGAATAAACCCGGGTGGCTGTTGCATGTAGACATCTTCAGTCAATTTTCCTTGCAAAAAGGCATTATTAACATCCATTTGGTGTAAGGACCACCCTTGAGAAAGTGATAAAGTGAGAACCACTTTAATAGTTTGAGGTTTCACAACCGGTGCGAATGTTTCCTTAAAATCAAGACCATGTGTTTGAGTGAATCCTTTTGTAACCAACCTTGCTTTATATCATGCCACACTCCCATCAGGATTTCTTTTGATGCGAAACAACCATTTACAGCCAACTAAATTAGTATGAGCCTGGCGGGGAACCAAGGTCCAAGTACCATTATTCATGAGTGCATTAAATTCAGCCGAACAAACATCTCTCCAATCTGGTATTTTAAGTGCTTGAGTAATAGTAGATGGCTCAAGATTTTCCTGCAAGTCATGTTTAGAGACAATAAATAGTTTCTTGGGTTTGAATATATTATTTTGTGACCTTGTCACGATAGGAGCACGTTGAACCAGATTATTTGTCGTTGAAGTTGGAATCGGATCAGATGCAGTGTTGGTGATAGAGCTTGTTAAGTTATCACTAGTCACTGGTATCTCTGTTGTTACAAACGACTCGATAGGTTGCATTGACTCAGGGACTGGTGGAGGACTTGATACCAGATCTGCTGTGGGACTCGATACCGGGATTGATGGCTCAAGGGTGGATTACTCATGTGATAGGGACTGGTTTGGTTCCTGAGCTGAATTTTGATCTTGGGTAACATGAATAATAATGTGTACTGAAGAGTCATGTGATGGAATTGGAGGACAAATAGATGACGAATTAATTAGGGATTGATAGGGGAATGAGTTTTCCACAAAGTGGACATGTCTAGATACATATATCCTATTTGACACAGGTTCAAGACAAAAATATGCATACTGAGACGTTGAATAGCCTAGGAAGATGCAAGGTTTAGACCTGGGTTGAAGCTTATTTTGCATATATGGTTTCAGCCAAGGAAAGCACAAACAGCCAAATGAATGAAGTGTATGATAAGCTGGTTTGCTTTTAAACAATATTTCAAAGGGAGAGATCATATTAATGATTGGTTTAGGCATCCTGTTAATAAGATACACAGCAGTGGTGAAAGCAAATGACCATAGTTGGGAGGGTAAATTAGCATGATGCAAAAGAGCACGACCCGTTTCAACAACATGTTTGTGTCTCCTCTCTGTTGTGCCATTTACCTCAGGTGTGTGAGGTGGTGAAGTTAAATGAGAAATGCCATTATTGGCAAGAAAGGATTTTAATTTGATACATTCTCCACCGTTATCAGTGAAAAGAGAAACAATCGGAAAATTAAAGGATTTTTCAACAATGGACTTGAATTGAACAAAAATAGAGAAGACATCTGACTTATGTTTCATTGGGTACAACCAGACATATTTGGAAAAATGATCAACAATGATTAAATAATATAAAAAACCATTTACTGATCTAACAGGAGCTGGGCCCCAAACATCAGAGTACAAAAGTTCCAAAGGTTTGCTGCTTGTGAGATGATGATTTGAAAAAGGAAGCTTGTGGCTTTTTGCACAGCGACAAGGAGTACACTCATGTGAGGCCGAAAGCTTTATTGGTAGATGATGATTGTCAGTCAGATGCTTTATTATTTTCAAAGAAGGATGTCCTAATTTATGATGCCATGTAGATGTAGAATGAATGCTTGTATACAATGCTTGCGGTGGACTGGATAAACGAAATGCATTAGATAGATGATAAAGATCATGTTTAAGTGGTCCTTGAAGCAATGGTTGACCCGAGGTCAAGTCCTTGACAACAAAATGATTTGCAAAAAATTCAACAGAACAACTATTAGATTGACATAACTTGGAGACAGACAAAAGGTTAGATTGAATTTTAGGAACACATAAGACTTGTTTAAGATGAAGAGGTTTGACAGACGTATTAATAACAGAGTTACCAATGTGAGTAATTTTCAAACCTGTTCCATCACCAACAATCACCCGATCTGCTCCAGGATAGGAATTTGTTAAGGTAAGCTGTTGTAGGTCCTGAGCAATATGATGAGATGCTCCTGTATCCATGAACCAGTTACCATGTTGTGTTGCAACCTGATTTTGAGCAAAGTTTGTTGTTGGTTTAGGGCCGTTTCGTTTAGGAAATCCCTTAATCCTGTAGCAAACCTTAGCAGTGTGACCTGCCTTGTCGCAAAACTGACAGACCACCTTATTTTCGCCATTCCGCAAAGTTGGTGGAGGGTTGCGGTTATTGTTGTTTTTGTGGTGATAGTTTTTTGTTCTTGTGGCTGCATTGGCAGTGGCAATCACATTGTCAACTGCAAGTGGATCAGCTTGATGATGAATTGTTTCAAAATCCATCAGTTTTTCATGAAGTTCAGAAAATGCAATAGGACTTTCTCTGCTTCTAAGTGCAGCGGAAATTTCACGATACTCAACACTCAAACCATTGAGAGTGTGAATAACAAGATCAGTTTCATCAAGGGGATGATCAATGATTGAGAGTTCATCCGAAATAGCCTTTATCCCTTGTAGATATGTAGCCATCGATTGATTTCCTTTTTTGAAATTGGAAATCCGTTGTTTGAGCACAATAATCCGCACTCTTGAGCGACCCGCATACATGGTTTTAAGGATCTCCCATGCTTGATTGGAACTTTTGACAGTTCCTAAGTGTGTGACCACTGTTGCAGCCACCGAAGATACAATACCATGTAGAATGAGTTGATCTTGTCGAACCCAATTCGTGAAGGCTGGATTGACAGCGGCGATATCGTTTGCGAGTTGTTTTGATGGACAAGGCTTATTTCCATCAATATAACCTAGAAGATCATAACCTGTTAAAAGAGCCATGAATTGAACTCTCCAGGCAGGATAATTGTCTCCATCAAGTTTAATGGAGAGTTGAGAACCAGCATTCAAGACAATCAGTTTGTCGGCTGGTGATGACATAGTGGGCGTCGGTTCAGGTTCAGAAGGCATAACACGGATCGGAAAAAAAAATTGCTTTTAAGCTTTACGCTCTGAATACCATAAAGGGAATGATTCTTTTATATATTATTCCAGCCATAAGTGCTGAGTATTTATAGATACAAATAATATTTGAGTGTATAACTAATTCCTAATCCTAAGGAAACCCTATTGGTGATTCCTAATATTAAGCAATGAATAATTCAAACTATACCAACTCATATGCATAGTAATAAGAATCGTTGGTTACACTTAATTATTGGAACAACTTATTCTTATCTATTATTACAACAAATGTTATGATTGTTGGGTTAAAATTGAATATACCATTATTATAATTGTTGATTGACTATTGACAACTTGAGATGCTAATCCACCTCAATCTCTTGCTGATATTAGGCAAAATCATAAGTGCAATAGATCGACCTCATCAATTGTTAGGTCATGCTAAGTTAACTAGACATACATAACGAAGTAGGGTGCAATCAAAGATTTGATTTAACTATATATTTTTAGCTTTTGATTTTGAAACTTTCGTGATTTATTATATACCATAAATGTCAAAAAACATTTATGGGATTTAATATTTGAATTTTATAAAATATATGGTCAAACTTTGATAATGAGCTTATTTTACTATATTTTGTTAAAAGAAAAATTTATTTGTTTTTTGCATAATAATTTTTTTATTAAAGTATTTTATTTTCTATATGATTATTTTATATAAATTTTGATATTAAAAATTTGTGTTACCTTTAATTTTAATAGGATTTGTTTTAAGTTTATTTAAGTTATAGATTTGACGCATTATTCATTTTAAATTAGAGTGTACAGAGGAAGCGCGACGTCCTTATACTTTTATTCGTTACTATAAACTTAAGTGATTAATTTACATACTTTTTCTAAAGAAAAACGAATAATAATTTGAACATAGTTTCAATTGTGAATTTATATAAAAGTGATTAAATAATTTCACTTTAGATTATTTAAGTGCGTCTTTGATTTGTCAAACTTTCTAATTTCAAGAATGAAACTACTTTTTATAGTAATAAAGTAAGATCTTAGAATTTTATATTATTATAGCTATTTTACTTATATGTTATAATTTTTTAATTCTTTAACATATAAAAATCGATTTTATTATTGGTTGATTTTATTTTATGAAGGAATTATATTTTAATATTTTAGACATTCTAGTTTCGAGGATGAAACTATTTTAAGAGGGTGAGAATGTAAATCCATATATTTTATATGTAATACATTTATTTTTGTAAAGTTTACTATTTAGTGAATAATTATTTTTATGTGTAATTTATATCTTAATTATATATTTTTAGCAGCCCATTTTAGTTACTTGTTTCTGTTTTTCTAGTTTAATTATTTATTTTATGAATAATTATTTTGATGAATTAATATTATTAAATTTAATTGTATTTACTTTTATATTACCTATATTTTTTTGATTGTATAAATTTATTTATTATATTTAATAATTAAGATTAAGTGTTATTACTATAGTTATTTTTTTCTTTTAAAAAAATTGTAAATTTGAAAGTATGTAAATGAATTTTTTAAATAAAAAATATTTTAATTATGAATGAGAAAATAAATAAATAAGTATGTATTTATATTGATTGGATTATGTATTAAAATAAAGGAGGTGAGAAAAAGTAATCATATGTATAGAATTAATGGGCCATTTTGGTCTTCATAAAAATAAAAGGATGAAAGAAAAAAGAAATTAGAACTATTTTTTATCTTCGATATAGTAACTTCCACTACAACAATGGTTCACATGATGATGATTCTCTTCTATGACAATATAGAGAAAAGGAAATTTTGGTTCCAGAAGTAAATCAGCTATCGAACAAAATTGTTCTTTATTTCATTTTAATTTTCAGTATGTTATTTCTACCAATTAACTACTTATGTTTTTATATTTATATTATTTATTTATTTATTTTTTTATATAGTATCTCTCATTTGTGTGAAACCAACGCCAAAATGACCGGGTGATCATAACCGATATGCTCCTTAGATTAATTTTATGTTTTGTGGTAAGTTTGTTTTACCTAAATATGATATTGGTATTTTTTGTGTATTTTAATATCGTATTTTTAAAATATTTTCATAAATGGTCGAAAACGAAACGATTGGAGGATGAGGAGTTAAAAGAGCAAAAATTCTGCACGAGGACTTGAGTTAATATGTGGAAACATGATAAAGATATGAACTTGCTCGGGGTGATCTTAAATGTCACTAGTGCAGAAATGACTTTTTACATCGGGCGAAATTGACTTTTTACATCGGGTCTTAGTCCGATGTAAAGCCAGGCGATGTAGTAAATCAAAGACATTTTACATCGGTTCTGTGGTCCGATGTAAGAAATACACCAATCACATCGGTTAAATATTTAAGTCTGATGTGGAAAAAAATTTATAACTGTAAATTTTAATTATAAAAGGGTGTTTTTACATCGGTTGCAGGGAAAAACCGATGTAAAAGGTGGGTATTTTACATCGGTTGTGTGCCAAAACCGATGTAAAAAGTACTGGAGGAAAAAAAAATCCATGCTGACACTTTTTACATCGGTTTGTTGGTTCACCCGATGTGAAAAGTACTGTAGGAAAAAAATTTTGGCACTTTTTACATCGGTTATTCCGTTAAACCGATGTAAAAGGTAGTTTTTTACATCGGTTGTTTCATTCGCCCGATGTAAAAAGTACTGTTATGAGTATACATTATTTGTCTATTTTTTAGCCGTTCCATGTATCTTTTTTGGTACCTAATTTTTTATATTTTTCCAACATTACACAGACCATAATTAGGTCGCTATTTTCCATAGTGCATATCATATAGACCACATTTAGGTCGCTATTTTCATAGTTTTGCAACATCACATAGACCATATTTAGGTCGTTATTTTCATATTTTTCTCATAAATCTAATTTGATTGCACCAAATATCTAGTATGTATACACATAATTGATTTACAAAAGTACTGATACAAAAGTACTGATATAGGATATACACAAATGTACTAAATTATAAGGAGGTTTGCACGATGGACCACTACAACAACAAAAAAACTCAACCTTTATATAACTCAAAGAAACATGTTGCCCAACGGAGTCGCAAATCATACAAATCATCGTTTGATAAGTTCATTGGGTCATCAAATACCTACAACACGTAAGTAACAATAGAGTTATTCTTTGAAAATTCACATTAAGTTGCAAAACGTAAAGTAAATAACAAATTAAAGTCATTTTTATTACCTTCATCCAAGATTTGGTTATTTTTGCAGAGACAATATCCAACATATTTTTCATCACATAATACCCACAATCATCAGAGTTAGGTTGTTTCCTTGTCTACAAATGAATGACATAATTAGTGAATACTTATATGATAAAATTAAATATATAATTATAATTTACACCACGCTTACATTGGGTTGAAGCCATGTAGCTTTTTTTCTATTCCCATTTGCCGCTTGATGAACCCCAAAAGCACTAATTCAGAAGAAAAAAATTCATATAAAGCCACATAACATATGATATTACTTTTGTAACAAATTATGTATATAGGATGAAGTGAACATAAAAGATAAACTTACCTTGTAACAATTTTCGTCATGGTTTGATTAAGTTCATGATGAAGTGAACAAAAGACGACCACTGTATTATCATTTGGACACATGACTATTAATTGCCAATGATCTCTGTACGTGTGTGTGGAAACACAAAAGTCACAATTTCATGTTACCAAAATTGAACTATATATGTTACCAAAATTAAAAAATAGAAAACATAATTTCATACAAACTTACCCATGAATAAATGGTAGCAAGTGACACTCTCTTTTTTTGTCACGTAACTTATCTTGTATGTATTGTTTGACAATTGCTTGAGTTTTTGGCACATGATCAACGTACGTACACACAGCAGGGTCCATAAATCCGTATACTTCAGATTGTGAAGTATCAATACACAAACGATGAATATACCTGAAAATTTTTAAAATCAACATTATAATAAAAGTGATGAGAGATATAACATATTAATAGATATTGACACTAATAAAAATAGAAAATGTACTTACGTGCACCAAACTTGGAGAGTAGACACATCAAGCCAATTAAAACCCACCAGCAGCTCTCTGATACACTTAGCTGACATAAGAAAATTACAGGCACTCGCACAATGACTTAATTGTATTGTCAAATGATCATCACTCATTTTTAGAACCATTCTCATTAATCTCTCAACATTGTCTTCTCTTTCTCCTTCTTTTGTGCTTACTTTTGCAGCTGAACAACTTCCTTTTCCGCTTCCACCAACAGCTTCCCATTGTACAATGCATTTATTATTATTTTCAGTGCTTTGTTGCGAGAGACCCATAGACCTAAGTGTCTCCATGAAAGATTGTTCCATCGCCTTACGCTCTTTAGCCAACTTTTCATCAAAATCAGCTCTAAGCTTTGCTTCTAATGTAGATGAAAGTTGTGCAAATTGTTCTCTTATATCTTCTTGTTGTTGACGTGAAGAAGATCTTCCAAAGAAAGTGCTTTGTGTATGGTGTTTTCCAACACCACGAACGCGACCGCCATGCTCAGATGTTCCAATGGCTGCTGTTAAGATATCGTTACGTCCATTCGGAACAAAGCCACCCTTTTCAGTTTCTTCAACTAGAGAATCCTACAAAATGAAAAAGCCATATTATTTTATCAATCACAACTATAACTAGAGAATCCTACAAAATGAAAAAAAATCATATTTTTTTACTTACAATTTTCTCAGCAACAACTTGTGTAGCCTTTGATGTGTATTCTCCTCCTTTCTTTTGTCGTGCTCTCTTCCATAACTCATGGCGTGACGGTGGAGATGGGCTACCAGTATCATCTAAGGTAGAATCATCTCTCGATGATCTCCTTTCATTTATCATTTTCTCCTCAAGCAAACGATACCCTCCACGAGATAATACATGTGGGTATACATTCTTAGCCACATTTGCTGCACCCTTTTGACTTTTTTCCTGTTATAAACTCAAAAAGTTATTAATCATACTAAACGTAATAAAAATTTTATGCACAAAAAAAAATTATAACTCCTACTAACCTTAAATTCAGGGGTATCTCGAGACTGCACAAAATCTTTCCATACTTCTTCTTTAATATAATTATACTTGATATATGGAGGAGCTAGACCTTCTTTGGGATGTCTAATATACTCGCTTGTGAGTTGTGTCTTAAAAGCTCTCCATCGCTCTCCTGCATATTTAATCCATTCTTTCTTCAACATATCCTTCTTTGGATCATGAGGTTCTGGAATAGTAAAATGAGCCTACACATATAGTATATGGCATATGTTGTTAGTATATGATTATAAAATATAATAAAGTGTAGCAGTTAAAAATACCTGAACATCAGTCCAAATAACATCTTTTACGCCTTCATCTATGTCTTTCCACTCATTTTTCAAAATACTACATCTCTGTCGAGCAAGAGATGCTATGTAACTTCTAAAATTTGAAGCATTTTTACCCATACATGCCTTGGTTATTGGATGAAACTCGACCTTTATCTTTTCACCCGTTTGATGAACTTTGTTCATTTGTGTCATCAAAGTGGGACCTCTAACTCTTCTTTTTTTAGGGTCACTAGATGAAGGGTTGTCGGTTGAATCAGCCATGTATCTGTTAACACAAAATAAAAAAATTAGAAATCAAATTAAGCACAAAATAAAAAAAGTAAAAATTAAAGTAATGTCAAATTAACTTATAAAATAACCTTATTAGTCCTCCCATATCCCTTCTTCATGATCTATGCGAATAGCGTGTACGTCATCCTCTTCGTTTTCTTCAACGAAGGTAGGCACATTCATTGAGAAAGGAGGAGTTTCGGAAATATCAAGGTTCGCATCTTGATTTTCATCACTATCATGCACCTTTCCTTGTATAACCACTGACCACCTTTTATTAGAAGGATCTGTGACATAAAACACTTGTTTTGCTTGAGACGCCATGATGAAAGGTTCGTCTGCATAAGCTAGCTTGCTAAGATCAACCGATGTAACTCCGAATTCATCGATTCTTACACCACTGTTGATATCAATCCATTTGCATTTAAATACAGGAACTTTAAACACAACATAATCAACTTCCCAAATCTCTTCAATCACCCCAAAGTAGGGTGTAGATGCCATAACCGGGTTTTTATCTTTAGCACTAGAGAAGTGCATGGACTCGGCCACAATCATAACCCCACTATTTTGTGTGGTACTACGATCATCCTTTGACTTTGTACAAAAGCAAGTTTTATTAATATCATATCCACTCCAAGTAATTATGTTGCATTTAGGCTCATAGGACAACCACTTAATTGTATTGGAAGCACTATCCTCATTAGAAATTTTTTCTTTAAACCACTCAGAGAAACTCTTATTATGCTCTTTTAACAACCATCTTTCATTCATCTTGGGGTACTTTTTCTTTATGATGCTTTTGTGAGCAGATAAGTAAGGTTGAACTTCATCCGTGTTATTCAATATATACAAATGAGCTTGAAGAACCACATCAATACTTAAGCTCTTGACCTTTAAACCTTGTGTACCCACACCCTCACATCTTCCATCATGACGAGACTTGGGAACCCCTACAGCATCTACTTCTGACAAATAGTTCGAACAAAACTCAATTGCTTCTTCTGCGATGTACCTCTCAACAATTGATGCTTCCGGACGGTTTGGGTTTTTTGTATACCCTTTTAGGATCTTCATGTATCGCTCTGTTGGATACATCCACCGTAAATAAATTGGACCACATAATCTAATCTCCCTTACTAGATGAACAATCAAGTGAACCATAATGTCAAAAAATGAAGGAGGAAAATACATCTCTAATTGGCATAAGATAACTGCAGCCTCAGTTTCCAAATTTTCTAGCTTTAATGGATCAATGGCTTTACAACAAATTGCATTGAAAAATAAGCACAACCTAGTTATAGTCTTCCTAACATTGTTAGGCAATATCCCACGAATAGCCACTGGTAGTAGCTGTTGCATTAAGACATGACAGTCATGAGATTTTAATCCAATTAATTTGAGATCTTTACCTGAGACAAGCCTATTGACATTTGATGAGTAACCATGTGGCACTTTAATACTTTGTAAACACTCACAAAAACTTATTTTCTCTTTTTTAGACAGAGTGTAGCAGGCAGGTGGCAAATATATCTTGTTACCTATATGTTGTGGAGTTAACTCTTCTCGTATACCCATCAAACTCAAATCCAGACGAGCATTATAACCATCTTTTGTCTTGCCTTGAATATTGAGAAGTGTTCCGATTAAACTATCACATACATTTTTCTCCACGTGCATCACATCAATACAATGTCTTACATCAAGACTAGACCAATATGGAAGATTGAAGAAAATCGACCTCTTTTTCCATATATTTTTCACAGTAGATTGCTTTTGGTACTTTCCAAAGACGACATTAATGCCTTGTTGTCGTTGATAAACTTCCTCTCCAGTTAAGGGCTTTGGAGCAACACCATGCTCTTGTTCCCCATTGAAAGCTTTCCGCAATCTACGATATGGATGATAACGGTTTAGAAATTTTCGATGCCCGAGATAAACAGTCTTCTTTCCTTTTACAAGTTGATGGTAACATGTGTCTTTTTCACATATAGGACATGCTCTATGCCCTTTAACTTTATAACCAGACAAATTGCCATATGCCGGAAAATCGTTGACGGTGCAAAACAGCATGGCACGCATATTGAACTGTTCACCTGAATACGCATCAAAAACATCCACCCCTTCCTCCCACAACACTTTTAAATCATCAATCAGAGGACTTAGATAAACATCTATGTCATTTCCGGGTTGTTTTGGGCCCGAAATCATCATCGATAACATAATATATTTACGCTTCATGCACAACCTAGGAGATAGGTTGTAGATCATCAGGAGAACAGGCCAACAAGTATGGTTAGTACTTAGATTACCAAACGGATTCATTCCATCAGTTGAAAGTCCAAGTCTAAGGTTTCTCGACTCGTTGCCAAAATTTGGAAACAAAACATCTATTTTCTTCCATTGTAAAGAATCAGCTACATGGCGAATTTTTCCATCGCACTTTCTTTCTTCTGCATGCCATCTAAGATTCTTTGCGTCATTTGCATTAGCGAATAGTCTCTTGAACCTTGAAATTATTGGTAGGTACCATACCACTTTCGCGGGAGGAACCTTTTTTACCACCTCATCATCACTAGAATCACCAGCTTTCTTTTTGTAGCGTGACGCCTTGCACTTTGGACAATGATTATAGTTTACATACTCTTTTCTGTATAATATGCAATCATTAGGGCATGCATGTATCTTTTCATACTCCAAACCCATCGGACACAATATCTTTTTCGCCTCGTAATAACGATTTGGCATTACGTTACCTTCTGGAAGCATTTGTGTCAACAATTCAAGCAATTCGGTAAAACTTTTGTCAGTCCACCCATTATTTGCCTTCAAATTAAACAATTTTAACACGGCTGACAAACGTGTAAAATTTGTGCATCCCGGGTACAAAGGTTTATCCTTGTCACTGCATAAAGTATCATACACATGCGCCTTCTTAAACGAATCTTGTCCAATATCACGCATCATGTCTTCCAGACGATCATCCATTTCTGCACTAACATTATCTCTTTGGGACACTTTTGACTTTGCTACTACCTCACCGTGCCATATCCATTGTGTATAACTTTGACAAATCCCATGACAAATTAGATGATCCATGATTTCTTTCTTATTGAGTTTTGGTTCGTGATTTGCACAACGAACACATGGGCAGAGAAAAAGCAGATGAAGACTTTTTTCAGCATCACTCTTCTTAGAAGGAGCAAGATTTTTTTTAGCATTACTTTCAGCAAGCTCTAGAAATTCCATCACTCCTTGTTCGTACTCGAAACTTAATCGATTGGCTCTCATCCAACTACGATTCATACCTATGTTCCGAAATTATTAATGCATACAGAGTTAAATCATTGGGACGCCTATAATAATCCCTCTTTTGGACATTAGAGAGAACAAAAGTCTCTACGTGTAAACACGTGGCATAAAAGAAGAATTGAGATGTTATAAAGAATGAAAAGAGAACCTGCAATTACGTGGCGGCCGGATGACTCGCGGTTAAGAGAAAAAGAGGGACACAAATCCTGCAAGAAACGAAATATCAATTTTTATTGCCATAGTAAATAAAAAACAATCACTAATTACTAGATTAATTGCTAAGTCAATAAATAAAATCAATAACTAATCACTTTAACATAAATTGGTCATAGATGAACTAGTAGATCATGTATTGGACCATCTACAAAGGTATGTTTCCTTGTAATCTAAGTTTCCTTGTACTGTTTCATTAATATTTCTTCTTTTCTTTATAAATCAAACAAACAAACTGCAGATAAAGTCATACACGTGGATTTAAGAACTGTGCTATGCATGCAACGTAAAAGCAAAACCATGACATGCTATTGTATGCTTCAAGTTTTCAGTCATATTCCTTACATTATTTCTTAACTATGTATTTCATATGTATTTCATAGTTCATCTCTTAAATATTACAATACACATTACATTTTAATAAGCAAATTTATCTATAGAGAGTGAAAGAAGTACTCCAACTCAAATACACCAACAGAAAAGTTATACAACTTTTTGCTTAAGTTATAATAAATAATAATTTCAAACCTACTTAAAAATATATACAACTCAATATAAGAGAGGAAAGAAAATAAATGATATCTAGAGATAGCTATGTTTTAAAAGTAACTTATGTTGTCCACACTATTATTGATACCAGATATTTTGTATAATATCATCTTTTGATTATAAAAAAGTAAAATAAACTAATAAAATAACAACATGTTGAAGTTTAATATATTTATCAAAATCTTAGTCTTTATTACTTTTGGACATATATAAGAATAAATAAATAATTTCTTATATATGTTATAAAACATGTTATATATTATCCATAAAGGAAAAAATTACCAATGCAGAAAAGTTAAATGTAATTTTTTATAAAAAGTAATTAATATTAATATTTTTTAAATTCTAAAAATAATTTTATTTTAAAATATTTTAATTTTATAGGCTAATTATTATTTCTTAATTTAATGTCAAATTTATTTTTGGTTTATATAGTAGTAAATTTTAATTTTTTAATATAATTATTATTATTATTATTAATTTTAATCTATATGAATTGATTTAGTAAATATTTTGTAAGAAAAATGAGTAAAACTGATAAGAAAAGAGTTCAGATTCTAATTGTAAGTGCTAACCACTATTGATTAGTTTAATAAATTGTACAGTAGCATTCTACTCTACAATTTGTTATTTGGTACTCTGATGAAGTTTAAAGAAAGTAAAGGGTCAATCTAGGTGCTTCCGTCCACTGTAATCTTAATAATTCATGTCTCTAAGTTTCAATCTGTGGGCGGTTTGAAAATCAAAATCTTAGTCTTTATTTCATGTTTCGTTTAACATAGTTGTTATTCTTGGGGTAAAGACATAGCCATATCACAAAAGCAAGAGGGACTTTTACGTAATGATTCAGTAAGCTACTGCAAGTGGAATTTTTTTTTTATAATTTTCAATTGATACAGAAAAGCTACTGCAGGTGCCTTACCCACTTCAAAAACCACAATTCTTCATTTCTGATCGCATACCTTTTCACTCTGCCAAACCCATAAGGTTCCTAATAGAAAACTTAATAAATGCCCTCTCCCCTTGCTACCCTTCTCCTTAATATGATTATATTTCCTCCCTAACTGATTGGTCAAGTAAGCAAATTGTAACCCAATATCTAAAAGTCACCACAGCTCATTTTTCTCCACATCAATCGTTGGCTGGTTCCAAACAAGTACAGTTTGGACTTTATAAGGAGGACGTTGCAGTCAACCAACTCAACAGAAAAAGGAATAGACAACCAATAAAGGTGCGGGGGAATGAACCAATTTACGTAGTCCTCCAAGAATTATTCAACTTCTCAGTCAAAGATTCAAGATATTATGAAAAGTCCATAGTCCTCAGAGAATCACAAAAATATTCAGCACCAAAACTCTTGGAGTTGGATTTACCTTGACTGGATGCACGATAGTGCAGAAAATGAGTGAGATCTGTCTATCACCATTTCACTATCCTAAGCTGATATTTTCCCCTAGTTTCGTAGCTATCAAGATTAAGGATTATTTTGCAAACACCACGTTTCAGTAAACAAAATCCTCCCAATCCCGCCACCACCAAAGAAGAATAAGAAGTACTAGAATCCAGTACAACCAGAAAGTAAAAGCTTTTCTTATATAGCTGACAAGACTTCACAGATACTGTTTCACACCAGAAGATTTCATTTTAAGGTGCTACCATTATGTAGGCGAACAAGATTAAAGAGCTATAAACATAATAATAATTTCCTTAACTACCAAGAAATGATAAATATCCTATAATTGAAAAGAATATGATTTATTAAAGAATTTTCATATGAATTACATCCATCATGGAGTACTAGGTAAAATTACTAATGATGGTACTATAAATTGTTTCCAAATTTCTGAAAAGACCATGTAGTGGAGACAGGATCATCTCCAACAAAATTCCCCATGCATATATATAATCCTACTATGAGTTTAAATGAATCTAAAAGAAACAGAATAATTCTACGACTAGTAAAAGTTTGTGTATATAATAAGAATGCAATTTGCCTTAATTTTTTCTCATGCCCCGTATCAGATATCAAATTCTCGTGTCATAGAATCACACGTGCCAGACTCATAAAGCCTTGGACATAACAAGTGAAATATGTGTAGGCTAATTAACTAATTTGTTAACCCTGTTTTGTTCTGCACAAGCTGTTCAACATCTTCTAGCTCCATTTCTTTTACTCGACTCTCATTTTCATTTTGAAACATCATCTCTATCTGCTCCAAAGACTTCCCTTTGGTTTCAGGTACTATTGTGAAAACAAAAATAATGGCAAGGGAAGAAATAGCGGAAAACAGAAAGAACGCTCCAGCGAAAGAAATTTTCCCAGATACAGATAGGAAAGACATGGCAACAATGCCACTGCAGACTCTATTAGCCACAGCTCCAAGGACTCGATTCCTTAAAGTTAACTATTAAACATTGTATCAACCATTTCAACAATTTAATCTCAGACGACAACAACAACAGAATCAACCATTTCAACGATTTAATCTTGAACTAACCCTAACCTTTAACGGATATAAGAATAAAAAATGAAAGAACATAGATAGAAATGAATAAAAATGAAGGAGTATTGAACCTGATAATAATGTCGGATTCAGAACCGTGTTCGCGTGGTGGTATGTCGTTATCGGAAGCGGAACGGCGAATGGCGGAGAGAGAACTGCGAACGGCGGAGGGAGAGAGAGAAATGCGAACGGCGGAGGGAGAGAGAGAACTGCGAACGGCGGAGGGAAAGAGAACAGCGGCGAACGGCGGACAGAGGTAGGGAGAATGGCGAACGAAGGAGGGAGAGAGAACAGCGGAAACGGTTCTTTGTGGGTTTATTAGAAATGAGCAGATTTTGGTAGAAACAGTATTTGAGATTTTGGATTTTAAATTATTACTTTTTAGATTGGTGCATTAATTAACCGATTTAAAAACCAAATTATTATTTTTTTAATTATTACTTTTTTAAATCGGTGGGTTATTTACCCAATGTAAAAACCCTTTCACTATTTTTTTTTAATTTTTTACATCGGTTAATTAATTGGCCCAATGTAAAAAATTTAGTAATTTTTTTTTTATTATTTACTTTTTAGATCGGTGGATATGAAAACCGATTTGAAATCCCATTTTTAAAATTTTTTTAATATATTTTTTTAAATCGGTGGGTTATTTACCCGATGTAAAAACCCTTTCACTATTTTTTTTCAATTTTTTACATCGGTTAATTAATTGGCCCAATGTAAAAAATTTAGTAATTTTTTTTTATTATTTACTTTTTAGATCGGTGGATATGAAAACCGATTTGAAATCCCATTTTTAAAATTTTTTTAATATATTTTTTTAAATCGGTGGGTTATTTACCCGATGTAAAAACCCTTTCACTATTTTTTTTTTCAATTTTTTACATCGGTTAATTAATTGGCCCAATGTAAAAAATTTAGTAATTTTTTTTTTATTATTTACTTTTTAGATCGGTGGATATGAAAACCGATTTGAAATCCCATTTTTAAAATTTTTTTAATATATTTTTTTAAATCGGTGGGTTATTTACCCGATGTAAAAACCCTTTCACTATTTTTTTTCAATTTTTTACATCGGTTAATTAATTGGCCCGATGTAAAAAATCTAGTAAATTTTTTTTTATTATTTACGATACTGCCACCGTGTTTATATTTTTAGATTTTAAATCAGTTCGAGTGAATACCAGATGTAAAATCATTTTTCCAAATGTCTTTTTTCTAGTAGTGTGTGTACGGAAAGAAAAACGTCTAAGGGCACTTCCCCATACTGATTATAAGAAAACTAATAGTTAGGTATTATAGAATAAATTTTATGATACATACTTGTTCGTAAGAGAAAGAAAATCGAATTATAGTTTTAGTCAATAAACTTTAATCTCAGTAGATAAATTATATATACTAGTTTTACATATTGTGTTTTTTGGTATGATTATGTGATGTGGATCGATTACAATTAGAGATAGATGGATATGTCAAATAAATTTTAAGATGATATGTTTGATGATGCGATACTATATGGTTGTATGATTTGCCTATGTTGAGAAATTTATCTAAGTGGGGGGATTCTCATTTGCATTATCATGACACTAGCGTCCAAACGGCCACTCCGTGCCCGTTTGTCCGCTTTTTTATTGCGCTAACGCGCAAAAATATTAACAACGTATTTTTTATGTATGACAAACTCCTCTCTTATATCTCAATTTACCCAAAATAATGTAATTTAGTAGTCACAATATATTAATGTTGTTTTACTCTCTTTTATATGACATTTTCGTTCTTCTTCCACCTCCCTCCGTTGTGTTTCTTCTTCTTCTTCCTTAAACGCTCTGTACCTTCTTCTTCCGCCGTCCCTCCGTCGTTTCTTTCCACCGTTTGTCCGCTTTTTTTAATTGACACACATATTAAAATATAAACAGATATTTTTTAATCTAATGTTGTTTTTAATATAAATTATTTTTAATATAAACTTTGTGATATATTTCTTTCATGTGTATTTATATGTTTTTTTAAAAGCGTACGCGCAACAAATTCTAAAATATTTTATTTTCTTAGTTTTTGTTTTAAATTAAATAAATTGGCAACTTAAATCTCAAATTAGTAAGTATGACCTCTCTCAACAAAAAAAATTAGTATATAAGAATTATTAAAAACCATGTAGAATAACTAATCTACATAACACAAAATAAAATAAAAATAAATCACGAATATTTTATTTGATGAGAATGTAAGTGGCTGTGTAAAACTACAATTTTCTATTTTACAAATAACTATTATTGTCTCAATTGACAATTATTATGTTTGAGAAAGTTATATGAAAAAAATAAAATTTCATTGATTAAAAAACAAACAACCAAGAGATTGATTGAGAACATAATTAAACATAAAATTTAACTAATTAATTTAAATTAGGAAAAATGTGAGATATATAAAAATTAAGTAAAAGAATTTAAATTTTCTTTTGGAATTTGTATTTTTGTTTCAATTTAATTAAAAGGCGTGAGAGGATATTTAAAAAAGAAGATAATTAAAATAATAAGTGGTTCAAGTTTTAAGAGTATTTATTACAAAAATAACTGCCCTATTTTCATACTTTTCTCAATGTATTTGTTTATAATTGGAGAAATAATATTAAGAAGCATAAACTTTTTCCAAAGATTCTTTTATTGATTTTAAGTAATACAATTAAAAAAAAAATTGTAAGCAAGATGATTATAGTTGGTTATCATTTTGTTGTAACTGTCAGGAAAATTATCACATGCAATTATACATTGTGTAATGAGGCAACAATTATATGGTGTGTAGAAGAATAAGTTAGAAAAATAAATAAGCGAGTGACATAAATAAAAATCATATAAAAGAGAGTAAAACAACATTAATATTCAAAATAAGTTTGAAAATTCAAGAAAATTTTTATAAACACAATATATTCTCATTATCACAATTTTAAAAAACAGTAAAATCATTTCCAAAATAATTATGATGATTACAATAACATGATACTATATTCTACCCATTCAACACAACAGTTAGTGAAATGAAAATTATAGTTTAATACGTACACATTCACTGTTGTTCAAAATAAATGAGTATACCAGAGAAAATTTGCAAATATTAAAACATAAATGACGACTGACAGTTTCATAATTCAAAATAAATGAGTATACCAGATAAAATCTGCAAATATTAAAACATAATTGATAGTCACACACATATAAACACAACTCAAAGATTCAATAGTGAAAAGAGAGACAACTTACAATCTAAAGATTCAAAATTGGTGTGAAAGAGAAATTTGTAGTAACTACCAAAGAGAGAAATGATTTGCAAGTGAAAGAGAGAATTTGGCAAAAAATTAACGATAATTAAGTAAGAAAAATAGAAAACATAGAAGTTTTAAATTGAGAAATGAGCAGTTATTATGTAGAAGTTTTAAATTGAGAAATGAGTGGTTATTATTTAATTGGTGTATTTGGTAGTTTTAAAATAACGGTTAAAGGGCATAATAGGTAAACATAAAAGCTACACCAAACCATTGTTATTCCCTTTATATTGTTATAGATGCATGACATATGTATTTATGTGTGGTGCCTTACTGGCAGGTTATCTTCCCCATTGTTATGAGATTAATTATGTGTGGTGCTTTACTGGCGTGTTGATTATATCTTAATCATTTAGATTTATGAGCATGCATATTCACTCATAAAGATATTTGTGAAATAAGGATTTTTGTAGATTTGATTTTGCATAGACTGTTATGTTTTGTATGATTTTTTATATAATGGTGAACTATATATTTTGTTTGATTTGATATGGACGATGTAAGATTGACCCCTTACAAATAACATATTAGGTACGAAGAATTTGAAGATATGAATTGATCGTGATATAACGTTGCATTTGCTTGTGGGAATGAAATCGGGTTTTTAATGGAATTTGTAATTTTGTAAGGAAGATTATTTTATTATCAAAACTTTAGAGATGAGGATTGTAACGTCTTAAGTAAATTATTTCTATAATTTTTATTTTATTATGGTTTTTAGAATCTGGGGCGTTACAAATTGTTACTTCTACACACTTTGTAAATTTCATCTTGAGTTCTTTCCTCTCGTTTGTAATCCTCTGAAACATTGTTATATTTTCTCTTATTTTCTTTATTCAAATTAAGCTTTCTTTTATTTAAGTTAGTTACTTGTAATTGCTTTACTTTATTTACTTTAAATGTTATGTGTTTTACTTGCTTAATTATTGTTTATCTCAATCTGAATGAATAAATTTATAAGGACAAGGGGTCATGAGAGTCTATCTCATGACAATCTCCCGTTGATTTATTCGAACATGAAGTATGAGAATTATATGTATTTTTATTTTAGAATTTGAGTTCTTAAAAATATTTGTGTTGGTTGCGAAAGCAAAGGCAACCTAGATAAGATCATAGTCTAAAAGGATACAAATAGATATTAGACTGCGCACTGCAAATTGCTAAAATTAGAGTAGGGAAGCACCCGCCGTGACAAAGTGACTCGTTCTCAATTGAGAAAGTCGCTTAGTTGTGCCAGAAACACGTCTAGATACGCACGTCACGAAATTGGGTGTCCTACATATTTATCTATTTTTTAAATAAATTTCTTGAAAATTCTTGTATTCGTATTTGAATTCAAATAATCAATTCGATAAGTCTTGATAGATGATCACAACCTCGTGTCCTGACTTATTTATCTGTTAAATTTTATTTCAATTTGCAATGAACCAACCAAAATTATGATCCGTTTAGCTAAACACCGTTAGGATAAAATTTCATACTCATACACATCTCTTTGTGGGTTCGATTTTATTATACTACTTTATATTATTATGCAATATCAGCCTTGTACACATCATTATCCGTCCAATCAAATCAAAGAGTCTTTAATAGTATTTTCATTACAAAGAGAAACACATAATTGTAAGGGTTTCATCACTTCCTTCGAGATCACGTATTGAACAGAGATGTTGATGTTACTTTCGTCGACACACACAACCAACTCGCCGACATCTTTACCAAGCCTTTGACGAAAGAACCGTTCTACAAAATTCGGAGAGAACTTGGGATTCTTGATGAAGGTGACTTCTGATCTTTTCTCTAATATGTGTATGCATCATTTGTGATATGTTTTCATGTGTATGCATTCTGTTTTTAAGTATTTTTCAAAAATTCGAGTGTGTTAACCGATTAACCATATGGGTTAACCGATTAACACTGTTGAATTTTCAATTCTGATTCAATTTTTTAATGTGTTAACCGATTAACCTATATGGTTAACCGATTAACACTGTTAAATTTTCTAAAAATCAGAAACGAAAATTAATTAAATTTTTGAAAATATTTTATATTATAATTGTATTTTTATGTGGTCCATATTCTCTCAAATATCCAAATCCATATCCAAAATCCATATTCCCTCTTCAAACCCTAATTTCTCTCTCCCACTCCCTAAAGTTGGAAAACTCCCCACAACTTCTCAAACCCTAACTCCCTCAGAAACCTCATTCTTAACCCTCCACATTCCAACACCCGAGTTGTGGACGAAGAGATTGAAGAAGAGGTTGATAGTGATGAAGAAGAAGAGGAGGAGGATATGGCGGATGAGGATTCTTAGAGAATATGTTCCTGTTGTTGTTTTATTGCTTTGCTTTCTAGTCTTAAGTTTTATATTTCCATTTGAACTATGTTTTATTGTAACAAGTACAATTTTTATTTGCTGCATTTTATATGTACTACTTCTTATGCTATGTGTTTACTTGGCTTTGCATGTGCTTATTACTATATATGCTGCTATCTTGTGTTTTCTTTGAAAGCTCTTCCTTTTTGCTGATGACAAAGGGGGAGAAGAGCTTGGTTCTGTTAATGTCTCTCTGTGTGCAGATTTTTTTTCCTCTGTTAAGATAGGGGGAGTTGCTAGACATAGGGGGAGAAACATATCAAGAACCAAGAGATATCGCACAACATTTTTTGATTGCCATCATCAAAAAGGGGGAGAATGTAGAATTATGCTTCAGTCTCAAGTTTTGATGATGTCAACACTACTCAAGGTCATCTCTTGATTGCAAAAAGACAAGCCTTTCAAAGTTCTCAAGATCAAGTCAAGCTATCTTTCAAGTCAAGCTACATATGGAACTATGATTCTTCAAAGACTTGGATGCATTGCGGGTATATCAAATTCCACCCTTATAATTGATATACAAGTGTTCAAAAAACATCAAGCATTTTAGCATAATACATGAGCATGTTTTTGGAACTTTAAAATTGGTATAGCATTTATTTTTAAAAGCATTTTTCTGAAAAATAGCAGTGTTAACCGATTAACCATATAGGTTAACCGGTTAACCATTTCAAATTTTAAATAATCTGGGCTAACGTTCCAGTGTTAACCGATTAACCATATAGGTTAACCGATTAACACTGAACGTACAGTGAAAAATGGCTTTGTTTCAAGTTCAAAAATTGTTTGAAAATTACACCATTTCATATTTTGAAATCTACTCAAATATACCTTTTTGAAAGGGTATTTTACTCATATAAATTCTGAGTTTTTCAATTTTGAAAAACATACACAAAAACCTCTAATCTCGAAACACTTTCTACATTCATTTTCAAATTTTCTTAGAATCAAATTCACCATTTTCAAAATCTTTTATTAAGTGTTCATATGTGCATAAAATTTCATATTCATCTTTGAACACTTGTGTTGAAAATTGTAAGAGTGAATTTTGATCATTTGGAGAAGATCAACTTTGATTGATAGTATTATTCTCAAAACAAAAATCTTTACAAGTATTTGTATTCTGACTTGTGATCCAGGATTGTTGGACACAAGGGTGAGTGTTTACAAGAGGATTGTTCTTGTACACTTGTTAGTTTCATTGTTTGATAGTAGGCCTCACTGGTTGATGGTGTGATAGGTTATACTTTATTACACAATAGTGAAAACTCTCTTTCATGTTGAAAGGGGAGTGGAGTACTCTCGGATTGTGAGGGGAACCACTATAAATCCTGGTGTCCATTGTTCTTTTACTTTCTACTGCTTTCATAACCAAGAACACAAACCAGTAAAATTTCAAGAAACCATAAAAACTGAAAAAGTTCTATAGTCCTAATTCACCCCCCCTCTTAGGCATCCTCTGTACTTACAATTGGCATCAGAGCAGGTTAAGGTAACCTGTTCCTATCGATCCTAATGGCTTCCGCTAGTACTAACCCGATTTTCAAAGATGGTGGAAGTAGTAACAAGCCACCACTCTTTTCTGGAGAATACTTCAACTTTTGGAAAATCCGTATGAAGGCACATCTTGAGGCTCAAGGAGATGGTATATGGGAAATCGTAGAAACTGGTCCACATGTTCCTACAAGTGTGGTAAATGGTGTTGGAACTCCAAAGATTAAATCCTCATATGATGAAGATGACAAAAAGAGAATCTTGAATGAGAAGAAAGCAATCAACATACTTCAAAGCGCTCTCAGTATGGATGAATTCTTTCGCATATCACGGTGTCAATCGGCAAAACAGATTTGGGATACCTTGGTAGAAACGCATGAAGGAACAGCAGAAGTAAAAAGATCAAGACTTAACACGTTAAGTCAAGAATATGAGACGTTCCGTATGCAGCCCGGTGAATCTATTGTTGCCTTGCAAAAAAGGTTCGTTCATCTAACAAATCATCTGATTGCTCTCGGAAAGACCTTCACCAATGATGATCTCAACTTAAAAGTTCTAAGATCCTTGACAAGAGAATGGCAACCGAAGGTGACCGCCATTTCGGAAAAGAAAAGTCTTTCAACAATGACATCCGCTTCCTTATTCGGGAAACTTCAAGAGCATGAACTGGAACTTGGAAGGCTTGAGAAACATGAAAGTCAAGACAAGAAGTCCAAAGGAATTGCCTTGAAGATGGACACAAGGGTGAGTGTTTACAAGAGGATTGTTCTTGTACACTTGTTAGTTTCATTGTTTGATAGTAGGCCTCACCGGTTGATGGTGTGATAGGTTGTACTTTATTAAACAATAGTGAAAACTCTCTTTCGTGTTGAAAGGGGAGTGGAGTACTCTCGGATTGTGAGGGGAACCACTATAAATCCTAGTGTCCATTGTTCTTTTACTTTCTACTGCTTTCATAACCAAGAACACAAACCAGTAAAATTTCAAGAAACCATAAAAACTGAAAAAGTTCTAAAGTCCTAATTCACCCCCCCCCCCCTCTTAGGCATACTCTGTACTTACAGGTTGTCTGTCGTTGCCAATCTGTTCCAAAATAACCTCCTTCCGAAAGTTTTGAATCTAGGCAGAATCCTCAGCTTCCACAATAGCTTGAAAGACAAAATTTGATGAGTATGAAAAGTTCTCTGAACTTGGAAATCAACCAAAATCTTGTATACCTCACGCACCGAAAAAACATTATGAGATCCCATTAACCAAGTAGCCGAATCAGCAGCTCCCATCACAGGCTCAACATTTTGAATAATGCTTCTCAATGACTGCAGTAGAAGAGTTTCCGCAGGACATGACACTTTTGCAATACCAAGGTCTCCCAAATGCCAAACACCATTGATGAATTCACCCATTGAACTAACTGATTTATTCTTAGAACTACACCTATTGAACAAGCTCACATAGTTATCATTCATCGGAGAATTTGATAGCCAAGGAGCAGTCTAAAAGGGGATCGTGTTCCCTTAATCCAAAATAAACGAAATAGAACATGCAAAAGAAAAACAAAAGGTAGAAGTAATCGCCTTCAGATTGATTAAATCCTTCCACCAAATAGAAGAAGATTTCGGTGTCGTTCCACCCTCCTCCAAGACCTTTCCCTCTACGAAACCGTATCTACCTCTAAGTACCTCCTTCCATAATGATTTCGTGTCTTCAAGGATCTTCCATTTCCACTTAGTTAGAAGGTAAAAGTTGAAATCTACCAAGTCTAGAATTCCCAAACCTCCTTTCTCCTTGGGGCTGCAAGCTACCTCCCACTTAACCCAATGAATTTTCGAGATTGCGTATTGACCACCCCAAAGGAATCTTTTCCTAATCATGTTGATCCGCTTCAGCACTGAAACAAGAACTTTGTAAAAATAAAACCAAAAAATCTAGAAACTGGTTAGGATGGAATTGATCAAAGTAACCCAACCTGCCACCGAGAGCCAAGTCCCTTTTCCAACTAGATAACTTATTTTTAAATATATTAACAAAAAAATCCCAAGATTTGAGTCTTCTGGGATTGCATCCGATATGGATGCCCAAGAACCGAAAGCAAGGTTTGTTGATTCTGTATGCTAAGAAATTTGAAGCTGCCTCCAGAAAGTGAGGGCTAACGTTTATGCCCATGATCCTACTTTTGAGAAAATTCACCTTTAATCCTGAAATGAGTTTGAAACCTCTTAGCAAAGATTTAATACACCATAAATTTTTCCAACTTCCTTCTCTAATTATCAAAGTATCATCAGCAAATTGGATAAGATCCACCCGAAGATTGGAGCACACCTCGAAACCCTTAAAAACTCCTATACCTGCAGCATTTTCATCAATTGGGACAATCCTTCTGTGAACAAAACAAACAAGAAGGGAGAAAGAGGATCTCCCTGACGGAGGCCACGCTTCGCTTCGAAATCCTTAGTAGGACTACCATTCACCAAGATGGAGAAGTGACAGTTGAAGATACACGCTTCCATCCATTTCTTCCTTTTGCTTCCAAATCCCATTGAAACGAACACCGAGCGGGGAAAATTCCAGTTTACACAATCATATGCTTTCTAGAAGTCCACCTTGAAAAGGATACATTCTTTAAAATCCCTTGTTGCCATGTCAAAAATTTCATTAGCAATAACAACTCCTTCAAGTATTTGTTGGCCAGGAACAAACGTCATTTGACAATGGGATACGAGCCCACCAATCACCTTCTTCAATTTATTCGCCAAGATTTTGTAGAGACCACCAACAAAGCTAATAGGTCTGTACTCCCCAAGATTTAGAGGATTATCGACCTTAGGAATAAGAGTTATAAAAAAATATGAAATAGCTTTTGGGAGAAAAGTGTGTGTGTGAAAATCCCTCAGGGATAAAGAGATATCTTCCTTACAGAAAGGCCATCATTTTTTAAAGAAGACAAAATTAAAACCATCAGGCCCAGGGCTTTTCGAACGGTCACAACTCCAAACTACCTCATGAATCTCCAAGTCCGAAAAGGGAGCCTCCAAGAACTCAACCTCTACCCTAGACAACCTGTTAAAGCAACCATCTTTCAAAATAGGCCTCTAAAGCTCATGTTCTACATATTTATCCATGAAGAAGTTCCTGACTGCTTCCTTGATTTCCTCCACAGATTTGACTCTACCACTGTCTGGTTCCACAACTCCGATGAACTTTCTCTTCTGCCTAACCTTTATGATATTGTGGAAAAACCTGGTATTACTATCACCTTTAAGCATCCATTTTCTTCTAGCTTTTTGGCATATCAAATTGTCTTTGATGTGCAAGTTCCTCCAAATCTACCTACAAGCCTCAGACCTATTTATCACCAACTCATCAACATCAGGTCTACCACAGGAAGCTAACTTAAAATCAAGTTCATTTATCTCTTATATTCCCTCTTTAGCCTTGAGTTCATACCAACCAAACTTGCTCCACTCTTTGATCATGACCTTTAATTCCTTAAACTTTTCTTTAATCACAAAGTCGCTTCTCCCTACAAAACTTATTTCCTTTCATTGCTTTTCTACGAACTCTAAAAACTGAGGGTGATCAAACCAAAAATCGTTAGATTTGAACGGTTTAGGGCCCCAATTGATGATTTAAGCTGTAACTATATAACACAATGGTCCGACACTTCCCTTTTCCCAACCTTCTGATGAACGATTCCCCATTTACTGATAATAGAGGTGTCAACAAAGAATCTATGAATTCTGCTCATAGAGTAAGTGTCGTCGCTAAACCCGGCAAATTTGTTGCCAGAAATAGGAAGATCTTCCAATCTTAAATCAACAATAAAGGCTTCAAATTCCCTTGCTTCATAACTTCTGTTAGAGCCCCTACAACCTTGCATCTCATAGCATTTGGAAACAGCGTTAAAATATCCTCCTATAATCGAAGCCCCATCTGAGAACCTCAACTTCAAGTTAACTAGATCTCTCCATAATTTCCTCTTTGAGTGGATATCACAAGCAGAATAAACATTAATTAAATAGAAATATTCAGAATTTCACTTTGCTTTTATCCCTAGAAATCCCTCTTCAATAAAAGACATAGAAGCCAGAACAGTCGATTCTTTCCACACTATAATGATTCCCCCGGATTGCCCCTGCGCTTTGCTACAAGACCAGCCAATATTGCAGTTGTTCCAAAAACTCTTGATGGTATCAACATCTATATCCTTCAAGTTTGATTCTTGAGTGAAGAATACACCAGCCTTACCTAAGGAGATGATTTTCCTAACTCTCTTCCTCTTAGAAAGGTTGCCTCCACCTCTAATGTTGAGGGATCCAATAATGATTTGTTCGACTTGAGAGACGTCGTCTTGCCGGGAATTCTAGTTTTATCAACTTCTTCCATCTCGTTTAATTTCTTTGGATAGTCAATTGATTTGTCAATAGCATCCACCCCTAGATTGTTGGCCGCACTCCAAAATTTTCCTCCAACGTTTGAACCCAATTGGTCCCAAAACCTAAGATTTCCAAGTCTAACATCAGAATCAGAGATTTGGTCACAACATAAGATTTCTCCTGCTGAGAATTAGGTATTTGTTTCATTTCACCTCATTTTCTCATCTGATTCAAATAATATTTTTCTTGATTCAAATTTAACCACCTTTATTTCTCAACCATTTTGTTTGCTTCATCTCAAGCACATATAAATCATTTTTTCATCATTCTACACATAACACCTATGTCATCTATTAAGAATTTTCAGTGTCATTTTGTTTGAAAATCAATTTCCTTTATTTTGAGTGTTCAAAGTCTTGCTACAAATTTCTAACATCATTAACTTTAATTGAGTTCAAATTTTGATAACGAGAATTCTGGGATTGTTTGAAGGAGTCACATACTTGAAACTAACTGTTCTTGAAGATCTTGTTGAGTTTTCAGGTTGTTAGCAAGAATGAGGGACTGTCAATGGTGGTGACAAATTCTATTGAAAAGAAGTATTCTCTCCATCATTTCCTTAGTAATAATTGTGTGGAATGCTACAGATAAGGTGGAGTTCTTCTCGGACCTTCGGACAATTCCACTGCTCAAGGAATTGGTAGGATCAAGGGGTTGATAGGTACACACAAAGGCTTGAAGTAGAATTGGTGTTATTGGAAGGTCCAAGAAAAATATTTGAGTAAATATTACGTAAAAGAGTTTGGCAAGTTTGATGTATACATATCTATGAGTACATTCTTCAACTTAGCAATGTTTTGAATGATGTCAAAACTATGAGTAAGACTTAGACTTAGAATTTTTGTATATTGGATGGTATCAACCAAAATTTATATGTGCATTGAATCATTTTAGCCCTAGGATGCATACTGTGATACCCCATATTCCCTAAAATGCTCAATTCGGTGTCAGTTGAGATCAATTAAGTTCCTATGTACTCTATCTTTTGCCAGTTGGAACAATTTGAGCTCCTAAGTGATCTAAATATTGTCAGTTGGGATAAATAGAGTAACTAGTCAACTCTAAAGAGATCAACCCATATTAAAAGAGACTAAGCTTTATTAATAAGTACAAGAGGATACATTTTTGGTAACATTGATAATTGGTCAATTGATACTATAAGACAAAATATCAATTGAGATATTTATATCATTATATAATATTATATATTATTTTTATATAGTATGTATATTGTGTGGTGGTAAAGAAAAGAAAGAAAGAAATATAAGGATAAAAGAAGAAGTAGATAAGAGAGAAAGAGAATTGGTAGAGTTATCAGAAAGAAAGAGAATAAAATAGGAAAAGATAAAACAGAAAGGAAGAGAGGAAGAGGAAGAGAAAAAATGGGAAGAAGAAAAAGAAGAAACGCATGGAGGGAGATACATATCATCATCTTCACCAAATTCATCTTTATGTCATCATCTCCATCATAAATTCATTTTCATCTTCAACAAGGTGAGTTCAATAGATAGAACTAGCTTTGAGAGGGGAAGGTTTCATGATTTAGGAATTCTAGGGTTTGTGTTGATTCTATCTTATTGTTGTTGTTGTTGTTGTTGTTGTTGTTGTTGTTGTTGTTGTTGT